>CAJNDT010004691.1:237500-422500 GCA_905221615.1 Symbiodinium sp. CCMP2592
GCTTGTGCTTCTAGTCTTTCTAGAAGGCAAATGGGGGGGCCCTGGAATCCCTAGCTTGTGTTTGGGGTTTTCGTTGCTTAAGACTTAAAGTTAAAGGCCTGCTTTTCTGCTGTTCTTGATCAACTACGTACATTTATGTTGTTTTCTGGTTGAATCCTAGACAGCAACCCGAGTTACGTATAAAATACGTGTTTTTACGTACAGCCTACGTAAAAAATACGTGTGCCTGACCCAGCCCAAACCCGTACCCGTAGAAGGGCCGTGTTAATCCGTAGAAGGGCCGAAAAAACCCGTAGGAGAATACGTATTAATTGCGTAAAAACCCGTAGTTGGAGTTATGTAGGTTTTGAACCATATACGTATTATTTTGGGGTGCCCTTTGTAAATATCAACCACCCTCAGGTATGAGTAGAATCCCCATAGCCCCTTAATACAGCAACCTTTCTCATTGCTTGCCAGTGAACCAGAAATTGCATATGGAGCATCTGTGCTGCACGTGCATCGCCTCGACCACATAGACGCAACGTCTCCTGACCAGGCGCTTTTTCTTTAGGCTCACCAGAGCTGTGTCTTTGTTCCTAGATCTCGTCCGGATGTCGACGAGAAAGTTAGCATTGTTGAAGTCGCGGCAGTTCAGCTGCTCTGAGCTAAATGAAGGCTCCAAGGCTTTGGTTGCGACGAAGCAAGAGGCTATGAATGACGACGAGCTAGATGCTAGCATCCAGGCCAGGGGTGGGGGTGGTGTGTAGTGTGCAACTATGAGCTTTAATCCGGAAAAAAGACATGGTTAGGTATCCTGCTAACTGTATCGAACCTATGCATACATAGCTCTCTCTCTCTCTCTCTCTCTCTCTCTCTCTATATATATATATAGTATACTGACAGGGCACACATTATACTCTTATGTTGCAATATATATATATATATATATATATATAGCAACATAAGAGTATAATGTGTGCCCTGTCAGTATACACATACATACATATATGAAGTGTTTCTTTCTTAGCTAGTTGCATATTATATGTATACATATATATATATGTATGTATGTATGTATGTGTACAAATATATATATATATATATATATATATATATATATATATATATATATATTTATTACAGCACTTAAGTACTTTCAACTCCATACAGATGTTTAGGCTTATATGTGGTATACCCATATATATATATATATATATATATATATATATATATATATGTATGCATAGGTTACTTCTACCGATTTAAAGTTGCTCTAGGGCTTTACAGGTAGATGGTTCGAAATTAGAACCATACTGCCGCACACTATGGAGGAGATGGAGGAGCAACTTCGCCTCCTGAGAGGCAAGCGGAATCAGGCAACCTGGCTCCGATATTGCAGTGGTTACTTTTAATCTAGATCGCGAGTTTATGCAGTGATCCGAACAAAGCACCTATTGATGTTACACCTTAGCAATCCTAGGCTTCCACGCCACCACCGAAGCATGGAAGGACACCTGTGCAGGAGACACATGATGATGAGGATCAGGATGATGATGATGATGATGGGTCCGAGGCAGAGGACGACCTGGAGGCGGAACTGGAAGAGTCTCCAGTAGATTCCCCGCCGCCAGTCCAGCCCTCGAAAGTTAGGCGAACTGCTGCTAAAGGTAAACCCACCAAGCCTGTGGAGACAGAGCAGCCTGTGCCAGCCCGACGACCTATCAACACCCCAGCCCGAGCTCCTGTTGCTGCCCCCAACAAGAAGAAGGGTTCAGGTGCTGAGCCCTCAAGCAATTTAGCAGAAGTCCTGACCACCCCTCCGCCGAAGTCGAAAGGCTCGCCCGTGGATGTCAGAGCCAATCCGAAGCAAGGGTCCGGCCTTCGTAAAGGAGCCCAGCTTGCCCAGCCAGTTTCCTCGCCGCCTGCCGACCAAGCCGACTCGCCGGCCTTGCATCGTGTCAAAGGCAAACAATCGCCAGACGCCAAGGATGAGCTCATCCGGAAGCTCTACGCCGACCCTTGCATTTTTAAGAAATCCTTTAATCACTACACTTGACCGTCTGAGTGGCTAGATACGACTCTAAACAATGCCGAGGAAGTGGAAGCTTTGAAGCTGCAAACACCGTCCACAGCAAGCTCTTCCAAGAACCTTCCCAAGAAGCCGAAGTCTGCTGACCCGAAGCCCCCCCCCGAGACGGAGGCATGTGACTGTCCGAAGCATCATGATCCCTGAACCTATATATGGGAACCCTATATACCTGATAGATCGAATCCTTCTCGCCAGGCTGCCAAAGAGAACCGGCTCCGACGCATGTGTGAGCAGAAGCCTTCAGGGCGCATCAACGTGCCAAAGGAAGTGCACGATAGATGGGCGCAGGGAGGTGACACTCGCAAGGCTTTGCTAGCGGAGCTCGAAGCTGCACAGTGGGACAAGGAGTGTGTTTGTTTTTGGGATTTCGATATCTCAATTTAATAGCTCATACCTTATAAGCCGGAACAACCTACCTTTTTAAGGACTTATATAAGGCTACCTTTTTAAGGACTTATATATATATATAAGGAAATCATAATATGGAACCCTAAAAAGGTATAGGTTATTCCAGCTTACTTAGGTCTAATCCGATTCACTGCAATCCTAGCCTAGCTCGTGATGCCAGGACTGCTTCCTGTCTCGGGTATCAAAGACTTCGGAGAGGCGAGCCCAGACCTCCTCCCACAAGAAGCGTGGATGGTACACCGCGGAGGGGATGGCCAACATCTTGAAGTGGAGCAAGCACATTGGCATCGTCGGGAATTCAGGTTAGTTGTTTCGCTCTGGGGCTTTAGAAAATCAGGATAGCAAGCAAATTCCTCCTATAGCAGTTACCTCTATTGTGGCTCGGGTTTTGCTCTACGTGTCTCGTTGGCTCCGACGCAATTAAACCATGGCCTTCAACCGGAATCAAGTTCCCAGTGGTCCGGCTAATGTGCATGTGAGTTTCATATGTGCTCCTGCTGCATCGTTGGAGCACGTATGGGAGAGAGAGAAAGAAAGAGCGCCCGAGAGAGAGAGAGAGAGAGAGAGAGAGAGAGAGACATGGAGACAGAGAGAGACAGAGAAAGAGAGAAAGGATAGAACGGAGAGTGAAAGAGAGAGAGAGAGAGAGAGAGAGAGAGAGAGAGAGAGAGAGAGAGAGAGAGAGAGAGAGAGAGAGAGAGAGAGAGAGAGAGAGAGAGAGAGAGAAAGAGCGAGAGAGAGAGAGAGAGAGAGAGAAAGAGAGACGGAGACAGAGAGAGAGAGAGAGAGAGCTGGGTTTTCAAGGGGCCACGAGGTCTTATGTATGATTGTGTACTTTCATACCCAATGATCCTGCTGATGTTCTATATAAGTACATCCTTGTCCATGCACAGCCACAAACTTGGTGCACTCCAAGCAGAACTTTTCAATGTGCAACCCAAAGACCCGATTCGTTTGTTATCGGTAGTGACGGAACCACTTTCTTATCGGCAGTGGCACACGGAGACCCCAAATGCAATCCTAGATGCTGTCTGAAGTTCAATGATTTCCTCGGCACTCCCAGCTCCAACCAGCTGTCCAGTCGCAGTTGTTGGCCCGCAGCCAGTAAGGTCATACATCAAGGATGTGATGAAATCCTTGCAGCAGCCCGGCAACGAGCACTTGATCAAGCTTGCTGGCAGCAAATATGATGTGCTACATATATACATGACAGGCTATGAGCTGTTCTAAGAACGTGGAGAGGTCCGCTAGTCCGCTAGGTGCACACATGTGTGGCTGTTCTGCTCTCTGACAGGTGAGTTCACTCTGCCTTTTTCGTAAATACTTCAATGTGTGTATGATTGTGTGCCTGGGTATGTGGCAATCTTTGAGTGCAAGTGTCGATGTACTTTTCGATTCAGTGCTTATATATAACTGAGGAGAGACAGATACAACAAGAAGCTGAAGAAGTACTATGTGCTGTATGGCGAGGATGATTCTGATGATGACAAGCAGATCGACTCCGAAAAGCACGAAGAATCCCAAGCGGCTCCTTATGCATGCTTCTTTCGAACCACACATCCCTTGTGCGCGGTAGCCCTGTCAGTCGCTGACCCTTTGTCCCATATTGTGTGTGTGTGTTGCCTGCCAGGGCAAGCAGAAGCTTGGGTTGACAGGCCCGACGAAGGGCTTGTTGGAGCAGGTGCCCGAAGCGCCAGAATCCGAAGGGGAGGACAGTGATGAAGATCAGAAGAACGGAAAGTCCAGGAACAGTGTGGAGCTGACCCAGGGTCAGCAGGACTTCTATGGTTTTTACCAACCCAGCCGGTCTCATAAGGTTGCCTGTCTGTATTTACTTCCTTAACTGGAGTCCCCGCACAGGAGCTGGGCAGCTTCAAGAAGTTCTCCGACTCTCTGCTTTCGAAGTCGTCCAAGATGCACAACTTGCTTTCAGAGCTGGAGGACTACATCCCGGATATGTCCGAGGGTGCTGACAAGAAAAAAGCAGAGAAGACGCTTGACAAGCAAAGCGCCGCAAACCTCACTTAGGTATACATGTATGCACATATGCATGTACATATATATATATATATATCCCAGGCCGGATACACGGCATACATGTATGGTTGTGTGTGTAGATTAGTTGTGAAGCTGTGTGGCTGTTAGTTGAATGTATGTATGTACTTATGTCTGTAAATGCTCTGCCTAAACTCACGAAGACCTGGCCACGTGTCTGTATATGTATGTATGCATATAGAAAGAAGGTGTGCTTTGTATGTGTAAGAGGCATGCAACTATAGATAGGTAGATAAGTAGGCAGGCACGTAGGGGGTGGGTGCAAGTAGGGGTTGGTAGGTAAAAGTCGGTGGCTAAGTAGATAGGTAGCTCGGTGCTAGGTGGCATCGTGGCATCGATCTAGGTAGGCAGGCAGGCAGGTAGGTGTACCTGGTTCTTTGATCCCGACAGCAACTGAATGCCCCAGCTAGGACCTTTCTCATTCTGAAGCCCTTGAATTGATGAGTCACCACAGTTACTACCCTGAATTCCTGTGTACCAACCTCAATGACTCGATCCCTATTGGTCCCACATCATCCCCAGCTAGTACCCCTTTTGTGGGTTAAGCTCCATTCTGTGTGGCCACTCCACTGAGGACTGCCGCAGCGCTCGAGAAGGTGATTGATGTCCTGGAAAAGGAAAGCGAATCCATGGAGATCTGTCGGGCGGAGTGTGCCATGCTCAGCAACAAGAACATCGCTGACAAGGACAAAGACAGGCCGGGAAGAATGTACCACATGTTCCAAGATGACTATTTGCTGTGCATGCTAGCATGTCTAGCATAACGCTTCTATCGAGGCTCATCAAGAAGCTGGATGAACACCTGCACAAGACAACTGTGGCGTGCCTTGTCAGCACCAGCTTCCAGCGATTAGCCCAGGTGGTTACCTGTAGCTCTCTCTTTTGGTGTCGAGGTGCAGTGGTGCGAGCACGACGGAAACGACAGCGAAGATTCTCTTTTGCACTTAGACATGCATGTGATTTGTGCAGCATCGGCTTGTGCAAAGCCTCACATGAGTCTCCCATAAAAGAAAGCACCCAGAAACTTTTGCTCCCTTCCCGACCCCTCAGGAATCTGCTCAAAAAGCTGAAAGCGGAGAGCTGAATGCCAGCACAGCGCCTGTATTTTGCCCGCCGGGGATAGGTGGTCACATGCACCTTGCAACTTGAAGACAGTTGCTGTGTGCAGCTTGGAGTTTAGAGTTCTTGGTTTGTGGGGCTTAATTTTGTTTGGGTACATATATATTTTTACTCTTTAATTATATAACCTTTATGTGAGCTAGGGGTTTGGGGGCTTTCCTGTAAACCCAAAGACCTATATTAGCCTGGGGCTCCTTCGTAAGATTTGAAAACCCACGATGTATATATATATATACATACACACACACCTAACTATCTATATCTACACCACCTCAAACAAGTGGGCCTTGGGTTACAGGAGTGTTAGAGCGACATGCCTAGCATGTCATGCTGCGAACACGCTTCTTCGAGAAGTGTGCCTAACATGTTCCAGTGAACGTGTCACATAGTGTCACTCATGAGCACTTCGACTGCTCAGCTCGACCTCACGGCAAATTTCGCTTGGGGTGTATGAGCATGAAAAAGGCAGGCTTGGGTGGACTCTCAAGTGCAATTGTGGTCAGCATGGCAAAATTGAAGCCTCCACTGCCCTCGAACATGCCAGATTCGTGGGCGGGGGACCTCCTCACGAAGTTGGCCGAGCAAGTGGCCTATGGCGCCAGGGTCTGAATCTAGGGTTGGCCCAGAAGAATGGAGATTCATGTGCATCCTGGATCCTTGATGTCATGATTCCTACTGAATGCAGCATGATGACTTTTCTGCTGATGTTTTGTTCGGCCACTGTGAAGTAGTTCTCTGACACTATAGTAGTTCCCTGAAATTCAAACAAATCCCCCATGTAAGAATGCCTCTAGTGGCTCAGCAGACAGCTATACAGTAGAAGCCAGAAAGTTGGAACATCATTATCCTCATGCCCTTAAAGTAAAGTATATAAGGGATCCTAGCACTAATCCTCCTAAATCCATGTTCCAACTTTCTGGCTTCTACTGTATAATGTATATATTGTGTAGATTCGATCTTCTAGGCTTCCTACTTTCCTGGGTTAGAAAGTATAATTGAAACCTTCTACCAATCCCTCCCAAGATTTCAAGCAGACTAGTTGTTGGTGTCTAGCAGCTCTCCCAGCAACTACATTTAGACTGCCCGTGCCAATGGATGATTTCTTTGTGGATCTGCTGACCTATGACTGCCCTATCACGGGCAAAAAAAGATGTGCGATCTCAGCCTTCAATGTATCTCCGAAGAAGTGCCAGAGGAGCTGATTATTTATGGAGTGCATTGCATTAACTTAAGAACTGTCATGATGCTCCTGGTTTTCAGGGTTCCGGGAACGCAGCAAATCGTGCATTCTTGGAAGGACACACGTCACTGGTGGCATGGAGAACATCGTGGGACTCCAACCCAAAGGTGAGCAACGACCAGAATCTGCTGTCGAGCCACTTCCGGCTTGCAGTCGTGCCGATCCGAAGCCTGCACAGCATGAGCAGGCCATTCATGCATCAGATTATCCATTCATGATGCCTTTAGACGTGCCACCACATGACCCGAAAAGCTCTTAGATCGTTGACTGCAGGACTGGATTCGATCTACATCGGCAACTCTTCTTCAGCTTGCACAAGCTTTTTCTGGGAAAGCAAGTGAATGGGAAGCCCTCATAAAGTTTGGGATAAGAAACTTGTCCACAACACTGCGAGTGCCTGCACCCACGTGTGGCAAGATACTACTGAGGACTAAGAATCTTGTTTCCGCCTTTCGAGAGTACATCGGGGTGCAGGTCTGTGTTTTCAAGATTGGTGTGACTGCCAATGTGCCACGCAGATTTCCTGCCTATCTACAGATGGGCTTCACCTCGATGTGGGTCCTACACACTGGGGATGAAGTAGGCCTAATTCACATGTTGGAGGCTGCTCTGATCTCTGAGTTTCAACATTGTACAGGTTGCCGCAATTCGGCCAACACTGGTGGTGAGGGCGCTTTAAACAGAAAGGTCCGGGAAGGCCCGCCTTTCTATGTGTACATCACCGGTGGGAGGGCAGATCAAGCTCGTAGGGTGGGCTAATTAGTGGGATCCGAACCTAACCGAATATCTGCGATGAGTGGCACAAACTGCATTAACTGTGCCCGTGCGAAAGGTACACTGTCTCCTGCACGTGCATTTATCTTCCTACCTCTATAGATATCTAGATCAGTTCCCTCTCTTTTGCTGTCTCGTTTTGTTCGTGTCCCTCTATTTATCAGATCTGTCTACCATGGGGTATTATGCTATACTATTTCTCTCACTCCCTCTCCCTCTCCCATTGCCTGTCTCTGTCTCTCCTCCTCTCTCCTGTCTCTGTCTCTCTCTCTCTCTCTCTCTCTCTCTCTCTCTCTCCTCCTCTCTCTGTCTCTCTGTCTCTCTCTCTCTCTCTCTCTCTTGGGCCCTTTTGTGACGGTGTGGATTCGAGCGAGTTTTGAAGACACAAGTGCCAAGTTCTGCATGCTGACGCTGCAACATGAAATGCTTGAAGCCCATATAAAGCCTGAGAGTTTAGACGTTCGCCCAGGTCCCATGCAAGCACGTCGTGGAGGTCGCAAAGGCCGCTGTAGCTGAAAGCCCCGAGGGGCACACACGTGCTTTGCGGGAGTTTTCCGAAGTGAATGCAAATGATGCTGAGCTGGGGGCCCTGAGAATTTTCCGGAAGTATGGGTTATCTGCTGGTTTGCCAATTAGAAGAATAAACGTTGGCCCCGGGCACCTGCAGCAGTTCCCGTACCTGGATTTCTCCGGTTGGGTCAAATATTTGCTGGACAGCAGAAGACTGGGCCAGCTTTGTGGCACAGATGATATTGGACAAATGAATATTTTGCTGGAGGAGTTTTGGGCCCGGTATCGCCAAGTGGAGCCCGACTATGAGCTGTGGGGGCTCGCCGACGCAGGGGTACGTGATTTGAGGTTCACGCTGCCCATCTACAGCCATTCTGATGAAGGGCGAACGCTGAAGAAAAAGGCGTTTTGGATTTTGTCATGCCATGGTGCACTAGGCGGCGGTACGGCAAAACACTTAGCGAGGGTGCCGGAGGCCCCCCCACGTGTGCAAGACGATGAGATGCGGCTCAATTTCAAAGGGAACACTTGGGGCACACAGTTCCTGGTGTCGGTGATGACTAGGAATTTGCAAAATACGCACCCTGACTCCATGCAGGCGGTTGTCCGAAGGTTCACCAAGGACATGAACAAGTTGATCACGGAAGGTGTGGCATCGAAGGATGGGAGCATCCGAGTCTGGTGTGCTCACCTGGCTACAAAGGGGGACCAGCCGGCCTTGATCCGGCTGGGCCACTTCGAGCGCAACTTTGCGCGATGCCCGAAGGCGGCACAATCGAAGAAGAATTGCATTGGAATCTGCCACTTATGCCTCGCTGGTGTTGAGGGTGCCAACAATCAGCCACTTCATCCATGGGAGGACTTTGGACCCCAAGCATCCTGGCGCCGCACGATGTTCCAGGAAGTTCCGTGGGAAGATGAGCCCGAGATACTCATGGGCACTCCAACGATTATGAGGGCCCAGGAGGCTTTCTTTGTTGTCGATGTTTGGCACGCTTTCCACTATGGTGTGGCGAAATACTTTTTGGGCTCTGCTTTGATTGAGGTGATCACTCACTTTTTCAACGACAGCAGCTGGGAAGCAAAGTTTGAACATCTTGGTCAGGAGTATGTTTCTTTTTGCAGATCCCTGAAACTTGCACCGTACATCACTGAAATGACCCGCGATACTTTCTCTTTCGACTCCGAGCGATCCTTTCCCATAGGCCATTGGTCGAAAGGTGCTGTTTCCAGCAACATGATGTTGTTCCTGGCTGACCTCATGCAGAGGTTGGTTGTGGGCAACACCGATAATGAGCTGTTTGCTCTCATGGTGCTTTGGTGTTCCAAATTTAATGTTGAATGTATTGTTTCGGTAGCTATATATATATATATATATATATATTTAGTTAACAAACCAAAGTTGCAGGAGTCTATATATAAGCAGGTTAACACTAGCAAGCAAGGGGGTTTCCGTGTTCTATGGGATTTATCAGACCTCATCTCAGGTGAGAGCTACGCAAGCCGCGAACCTGTTTTTCTCAGAGCTGTATGGCTCTGGCTATTGGATCCGTTCCCAGAAGGCCCTGAAGCTGGCGAAGCTGATGGAAGTGTTTTTGCTCTCCTACCAAAGGGCTGCTTGGCTATGTGCCCAGAACAACAAGAATCGGTTCCAGCTGGTGCCGAAGCTCCATATGCTGAGCCATGTGGGGAAAAAGATGGAGGATGATTGTGCCAAGGCACCATGGTGCCGCAATCCACTATGCGAGTCAGTCCAGATGCAAGAAGACTTTGTGGGTCGCCCCAGCCGTGTTTCACGACGTGTCAATACACGTACCGTTCACGAACGTGTCATAAGCCGTGCATTAGTCGCAACACACTTGCAGCTGCGCAGGACACAGATGAACTAACCACAGGTGGCATAAGACCACGTCGTGGAGTGTGATCGTTGCGCATGTGTGCCGGTGTGTCTCAAGGCTCGCTTTCGTTTGAACCGAAATATATCCACTCATCTCTTCTGAGTCTTCTGTCTGCAAGTCTTATATAAACAAGCAAGATCGATACCAAACACACCGGAGCCTAAGATGTTGCCTGCACCTCGAAGCAGTCCGCTGCCGCCAAAAGCAGATCCAGAGCAGCGCCGGCATTGAATCGAGGGTCAGGGTTGGAGGGCTAATTATGTGTATTGGGATCCGTAGCTTCTTTCGGGGAGTGGTTTGCCTAAAATCCTGTGGTGTTTTCACAGTTCCAACGACCCAACTATATTACAATCTCATAATGTCTGGCCATCACTATGCAAGTATGTTGCCTCGAGCAGATAGCGAGGGCGAGGTTCATGAGCAGCACCCCAATCCTCTTAAATTGAACTAGAAGCAACAATCATAACACCGAAGTCATTGATTCTCTGATGTGAACATCTTGGCCCACACAAAACCTTCAAATATGCTCCAACCCGTAAAACCTGGTTTTCCGGATAAGGTGCCGTAGATTCGATTAAGCTCCCGTATTTCGGTTTGGTTTTCGGCCCTTTGGTATAAATGTAGGTCAAACCGGTTGCAGGTATATTGCATAATAAAAGATACATTTGTGCCATGATAGGGGTTTCTTGGGCTAGGATACCCAGCCCTGTCAGTTGAGAGGTCTGCCTAGTTGAGCCAGTGCAGCGAACGAACTTTTTGGGGTTTTGGATAGTTCTGGCTTTGGTATGGGGGCCTTAATGGAGCCCTTTTCAGGGTTCTGCAAAGGCTCTATAGGGCTTTGGGGTTTTAGGGTTTGGGGTTTCCAGAGACTCCAGTCTTAGTGTCTGAGTATGCAACCTTTACCCTTTTGGGTTTAGGGTGTGGGGTTGGGGTAAATATATGCAATCTACTTGTTTGGGCCAGGGTACTCAGCCCCTATGGCATTCTTAACATGCGTTGCCGTGGCAGAACAGGCTCTGCTTTGAGATATGTCAAATGTTTTGTCCAGGTACAGTGTGGGATGGATTGTCGGTATAGCCAGACCCGACCCTCAACTGTTCCTAGAGGCTTCAAGTACCCCAATCATAGGGCAGAAACTATACTCCGAATCTGTTTTGGCACGTAGAACCTCGTATTTAAATTTGGGTACTTGAACCTTCAACCCTGATGTCCAAGCCTATATTTCGTTTTGACCCTCATGCCCTGCTTTCTGTAGGATGGTGGCTCTAGCGCAGCAATTGGCTGCTGAAAACGGACGAGGTGATTACTCTTGGGCGCGATGCAGCGCTCCAGCGGATCCGGATCAGGTGTTATTTGTGGGGGCCCGGCCTTGCAGTGTCCCTTACCATGGGCAGGAAAGGGCGGGGAGGGCGCGTCGGTGCTTCCCCCATGGACGGTGGCAGCGCAGCACACATGTGGTTTGCAAAGACATGGTCTTGGCGTGGCAGTGATTTGAAGCAGGTTCACCAATGCTGATCACTTGATGCAGAAGGAGGCTGTTGTCTCCATTTGAGCCCAGCCAAGCAGGGCCGTATTTGGCTTGGTTGTCCTCAATGCGAAGTTCTCCAGAACTCTTCTTCCATGATCGTTTTGTTGCGGCCTTTTGGGGTGGTAACTCTCGTATCGCAATAGAGAGGTCCTTAACCTGGTTCAAGACATTAAGCCTAAACCCTAAACCCTAAACCCTAAACCCTAAGCCTTAAGCCTTGGTCAATCGGAGGGCTTTGGAGCGTCTTCAGGCTCGATGCTGTTAAGGTTTCTATTTTCCCAGTCATAGATGCCTAGCCATAAACCATGTTACCCTGCAAAACATACGACAGTTCAGGGTCTACTCTAGGAGCCTAAATAATTACCTACACTATTTGGTTGGGGGGGGGGTTCTTTATTATAGCTGTAGCATAATAGGCACCAAAACCCTATTCCATTTATTAATGCCCCTATAGAAGGGTAGTAGAAGTAGAGCTCAGCTGGTGTTAACAAGCCCAATCATGGTGTTTTTTCATCCCAGTTTTGACCTACCAACTATCGTTCATGTGGTCGTATCTTGCTAGAAACCGACCATCAAGGACAGGAACTGATGTGCTAAGGGTTTGCCTTAACCGCAAATAGCCCGCACTTTCAAGGAATTATATGCGGAAATCATAATAAGGGAACCTGAAAAGGAAGGTTTCTTAGGGTCCCCCCCCCAAACTACCCCCTAATATACCAGGGTTTAGGGTTTAGGGTTTAGGGTTTAGGGTACCCTAAATAGCCAGTATTAAGGACCATAAGGGCTCCACTAAAGGATACTTGGGGGGGTCCTGGTGGTTTGCGAGCGCAGCTTTTGGAGGTTTGGGTCTTCTGGCTCGGAGCTTGAGGCTCTGGCACCCAGGGCAATTTTAGGGGTTTAGGGTTTAGGGTTCAGGGTCTAGGGTTGAGGAGTTTAGGGCTTTAGGGGTTTAGTAGGGGTTTAGGGGTTTAGGGTTTGGGGGTTTAGGGTTCAGGGTTTGTCCAGGAACCCTTGTATGAAAGGTTGCAGCAACAGCAACCTCCAACCCTCATCCCTGGCTCATCTGCCAATCCCAGAGCGTACAGGATGTAGAACGGAGTCCTGAATCCCACAACTCCAGGCTCTAAACTCCGAGCCACAGATACACCCCCTAAACCCTAAACCCTAAAACCTAACCTTCATCTAGCCTCCCGAGATCAACGAGAATCGTTCCTTAAGAGCCTGAAGAGTACGCTCCCTACTACAGTCTGCGGGGAGGCTGATAGCCGGAGTTGCGCATCATCCTAATATAGTACCCTAAATAGTAGGATCGACCCCAAAAGAAGGTACCCCTAATTCTCGGAAACAATTAATCTTTAATTTAATCTTGAACCGCAGATGCCGAAAGAACTGTGGACATCACCCTTCAAATTTGATATGGCTGTATAACGCTTACTCCCGAAACCCTTGCTACACCCATGCTTGTGGCGAGCCTTCTACCAGAGGTTATGGTCCTTCTCCTCATTGTCGCCAACGCCGTGACTCGGAATCGAAGACCTATGCTATAGTGGTCCAAGTAACCATTGCTACTATCTCAAACTCAGTTGCCTACGTTACCAAGTACTTTGCACCCTAAGGACACAGCTCGAACACCCTAAATCAACCTTAAGCCCTAAAAGCCTACATCTTAGACTCGAAGACCTTAACTATATAACCGAAAGCTCAACCTCGGGTACTTAGGGTATACCCATAGGCTCCATAGTAGTTCCTACGTGGGATTGCCTTATAGGATCCTAACAAATGAACCACAAACAGGAACTGCACTGAAGCTTATGGGTAATATAACGTAGTTGCGGGGTGCTGGTTAACCCTACACCCTGAACCCTAAACCCGAAATCCTAGACCCTGTAATCCCTAAGCCATGAACCCTAAACCCTGAACCCTAAAGCCTAAACCCTAAACCCTTTCAACCCGAAACCCTTTAATTCCTAGGCCATTTGAACCCTGAACCCTTAACCCAAGAGCCTAAACCCTAAACCCTAAACCCTTTCAACCCGAAACCCTTTAATTCCTAAGCCATTTGAACACTGGACCCTGAACCCGTAACCCAAGCCCTAGGCTTCCAGGGACCTTCTTATTGGGTCCTTAAGGGGTCTGGGGCCCTAACTATGGGGTCCTTGGAGGCATCGGGTAGAGCTGTAGAGTGCAAGGTGTTGTTGGGCGTGGAAATCGACGTCGCCTCCACGCTGCCGGAATCCGAGATCCCTTCCTGGCTGCCTGGCTCCTTAAGCGGTTTAGGGTTCAGTGGGGTTTAGGGTTTACAATCAAATTTAGGAGTTCTAGTATTTGGGGGTTCAGGGTTTTGAGGGTACAGAGTTTAGGGATCAGGCGTCCGGAATGGTTTTGGGTGTAGGGGATGTGTTACAGGCTTCGTTGCTTTCACCCTAAAGCTGCAATGCGGTTTTGGAATGGGGGGTAACCTTCACCGTGACCCTAGCAGATCCCCGATGAGGGTCCAGAGGACCCAGTACTTCTGCATGTGGCTTTGGGATAGCAGATTCTGAATTGGTATTGTTTGAGGGCCAATATTCTGAAGCCTTCTTTGCAAGACATGGGCTGAGACCTGTTTTGTTTTCTTCTCCTATTAACATCTTCAGCATCTTTGCTCGAGGTTCGCAGTGATGCCTGTAAAGGCGAGGGCTTCTGCTTAAGCGATACCTCTCTCTCTAAGGGTCCATGTACCCACATGTTATATACTTTGGCTTAAAGTACTCCCTTTATAGGTCCATTGGTCCCAAATGGCTAATTGGTACATGGACCCTTATACCCAAATCCTTTATAGAACCATTGAAGGTGCCCTTAAGCGATTCCTTTTAGGAACACTATTTGGCTACACAGACCCTTAGGGTCTGGATGAAGCGAGCACCACAGGTACGGCGTGGTCAACACCTTGATCGTCGCCTTCTTCGTTCTGGATCCGTTTCCGGTTTGGGGGTGTTTGAGTTTCGGGCATCGAACCCTCAAATGCTATGTGGGTGGTTTTCAAAATTAGGGTCCCTTTTTGGGTATCCTAAATATTAGGTGCCGTACTATAATAAGGGCCCAAAGAGGGACCATAATTTTGACAACCACCCATGTGTGTTTAGGGTTTAGGATTTGGGTTAATTAGAAGCCTCAAAGGCTGAAAGTGTTTAGGGTTTCGGGTTAGGGTCAAGGGAGTAGGGGTGAAGTTCCTGTTATGGTCTTAGTAGCTGAGTAGGTAACCTTAAACCTTTAGGGGTCTATATAATCCTACCATAACTGAACAGTTTAGCCTTTTTTGGGGCTAGGGTACTCAGCCTTTAGTTGTTTTTTTTCGTTTTCGTCCCTACTCTCTACATCCAGAGCGTCTCATGAGGGTTCAGCTTTACAGCGCTTGGTGTGTAAGTTGTGGGAGACGATGATCGCTGGTCTAGGTCTACTTGGAGGATCATGGGACATAGTATGTAAGGTTATAAGTACGTTAATTGGGGTTATAAGTATAGTTACCCTAATTCTAACCCTAGTTACTAAGTCCCATGATCCTTTAAGTAGAGTCTAGGAGCCTTGAAACTCGCACCCCCCGCAATCCCAAGCCCTGCATTCAAAACTCAGCGAGGGTTTATAAGTGTTTGGAGTTTCAGAGGAGTTTGAGGTTTAAGGTTGGCGGTTTCGGGCTGAGCTTTAAAGTGTTTTGCATGTTGAGTGAGCTTTTTGCACTCGGGAAGTGCAGCGGACGCTCTAACCCCAGTCGGTGTAGCTGTGAGAGCTACCAGAAGTTTCTGTTGATTTCTGCCTGATCTTGAACGGGTCAATCAACATGGTAAGTTTGCACTGCACCTGTGCAATGCCCTACACGAGAAGTTCAAGGTTAGGGCTTTGGCGTTTTAAGGTCAGGGGTTGAGGCTTTACCGTCAAGGGTTTGAGGGCTCTAGGATTTTAGGGGTCCTCAGAATAAGGATCCTACTATGTAGATTGACTATATGTGGGTCTCCTATTTTCGGAAACTCCCATGTGAGGAGATTGCGATGAAGTTCTTCGCCTACGGCTGCAGCGGCTTCTGGCGTGGACCCGGCTCAGGGTGGAGACTTGGCACCCAGACATCCCGAAATCCCTCAATTAAGGAATACACCGTACCTTAGACTATAGAAGGATCCCGAGTATTGTTTAAAGTATATCCTGAATTACAGAAAGGATATTAGAAGTCCTTGGCACCAGATGTGTTGGATTTTGCGGGTTCTGCTTGTGCCTCCGCAAAGGTGTAGGTTTTTTCAACTGTGGATTTGTTTCTAAATCCAAAAGCTTAATGTTTAGACCCTAGTTCCGATCGCTGGTTTTACGGTTTCGTTTCAATCCGAGTTTCTGAAAACATCGGAGCCTCTACTTAAAGGACCATGTGACTTAGTAACTAGGGTTATAATTAGGGTAACTATACTTATACCCCCAATTAGGGTACTTATAACCTTACTTACTAAGTCCCATGATCCTCCAAGTAGTGGAGAGATCGGAAAAGGCCAGGGTTGCTCGGAGAAGGAAGCCTCGACAAAAAAAGGAGCCTCAATGTCAGGCCGTGTGAACAGGAGCATGTTGCCCGAGAACATGAATAGCTTAGCCCAAAGGGTCCGATGTACTGTTATGGGGGATACTTCCCTAAGTCATAATAGTAATTCCTAATATGGAAACCCTACATTCTACTATATCGGTACATGGGACCCTTAGGGTAGATACTGCCCCCATACAGTCAGAGTCTATAATAGGGCAGCTATTAAGGTCCTAATAAATCTGTATTATGAATATTATTCAACCATTTCTCAGTGGGGGCCGTACCCAATGAATAGCAGGTGTTCAGAGGCCCATGATTGTTGGAGTGCTTCGTTTCACGGCATCGAACATGACGGTTGCCACTATCACCAGAACGACGAAGCGTACTGGTGCTGCTGCTGCTGCTGCTGCTGCTGCTGCTGCTGCTGCTGCTGCTGCTGCTGCTGCTGCTGCTACTGTTGCTACGACGACGACTACAGTACTACATACTACCATATACTACCATCTACTACTACTACTACTACTACTACTACTACTACTACTACTACTACTACTGCTGCTACTCTCCCTACTACTACGACGACGATGACGACGACTACCAGCAACAGCAGCGGCAACAGCAGCAAAAGTAGTATCTCCAACAACAGCAGCAGCAACAGTTATAACACTCACAACGGTATCGAACATGACATTGTCGACCACGGCGCCGACAACGCTTTCGCTTGCTGTTCCGTGCGTTTTCCGTCATGATAGTGTTGTCGCCACTGTGGGTGCAAGCCACCGAGTCCTGTGCTGTCTTGTTTTCTGCAACTGGCCTCCGAGGAACATATTTGATTTCGTGATCGTCGCCCTATCTGCTGTGGAGACGGCTTTGGACCTTTTTGCGAAGACCATTGCTTCTGAAATGTTCGGCTCCGATGCACTCTCGGTGGTGCGCACACTGCGACTCGCACGAGCACTGCGAGGATTCCGAGCTTTCCGGTTGGTTCGACACTTCAGTGCATTGAGGGCTTTGATCCTTTCGATTGTCAGCACGATCGGCTCGCTTATGTGGACCTTGGTGTTATTAGTCATCCTCTTCTACTCCTTCGGCGTCATTCTGATGCAGCTTGTGACCGACTACTGCCGCTATCTGGCGATTGAAACCGTCGGTGATGTCAATGCCATTCCCGATTGCCCAACTGAGCTCAGCCGCCGCTTGACTTAAAAGGATTACGGGCCTTAGCGTATACCTCCAGCTTCAAAAACCTGTTGTATTGTAGTTTCTGTTTGTAAGCCCTAGTATGGAATTTATAGGGGCCCCACAAAATAGTGGGTTCCGGTTGCTTAGGGTAGGGTTCACAAGCCGATATAGTCTGAGAACAGCTGTCGCGGTGCATGGACTAGAAGAGTATCCTAAGCACCAAGGGTTCATTTAAACTAGCTTGACAGTTCAGGGTTGAGGATTTAGCTTGGCATTTAGCATACATCTAAACCCTATTGCTGCCTATCACCTTAACATCTTGAGAAGACATTGTTCTGCCCGAGATCCCGATTTCCTCGATCATGTTTCTTTGCCGTCAGAGTCGTCGCAGCATACGTCACCAAGCTTGTTGCAGAGGTCCGATATGCTTTGGTTGACAAATATGGCTTACTGTAGACAAAACGGGGCATCCTCAAGATTTTGGTTCAGGGCTCTTGGTGCAGGATAGAGGGTTACCCTTAACCCCTAGCTTCCGGTCTTTGTTAGTGCGGGGATGTTTGAAATTTAACGGTAGCTTCCTTACGGAAACCCTCCCTAAACCCTAAACCCTAAACCCTAAACCCTAAACCCCTAAACCCCTAAACCCCCCAAACCCTTGATCTGGCAACCCTGAAGCCCGAAACCCCGAAGCCGAAACCCCAAACCCGAAACCCTAAAACCTAAATCCTAAGACCCTAACCCACCCTAAGGGTCCATGTACTCATATAGTATATACATTGGCCTTAATGTAGTCCCTATATAGGTGCATTGCGGCCCATGTATCTCTATATGGGTACATGGACCCTTAGGGCCAGAGAGCCCAATACCCTCAACTAAGGCTTAAATTATATAGGGCCCTCATCTTATGACTCAAGATATATTCCTTAAATAAGGGGGTGTTGGGCTCTCTGGGAAAGCCTTGATCCCCGCACCCTAAAGTTCTGAGGCCCTAAACCCTTGAAAACCCCAGACCCAAAACGCTAAATACCCTAAACCCGAAAACCCTGAGGCCCTAAAGCACTAAAGCCCTTCCCTTCAGTTTGAGATACGTCGAACTCCACAGGTTTCTCAATACCGTCACCTGAAAGTATTTATGTTATATTTCGTAATTACCCTGCAATTAGGATTCTTACTGGAACCAGCCCTGCAGCCACAAGCCCCCCACCGCCGTACGGATCTTTCATAGAACCCTTCAAGGAGCCTTCGAACTCCCCAGACGGACCCTGGAACCCTACGACAGGTTGTGCGGGTCCTTACTGGAACCCTTGACAGGAACACCTGTTTATTATTATTATTATTATTATTATTATTGTTATTATTATTATTATTATTCTTATTATTATTACTTCTTTAAAAAAAAGGGGGAAGACCTGCCCTTAACGAAACCCTCAAGGGAAGCCTAACAGGATGCCTTAAAGGGGATCCCTTAAAGGGATCCGTAGAGTCCTAGACCCTAAACCCTAAACCAGGGACTCTGAAGGGCCCCTAAGAGTCCCTCGACCTTAAACCCTAAAGGCTTAGGGTTTAGGACTTAGGGTGTAGGGTTCAGGGTTTAGGGTTCAGGGTTAAACCCCCTAACCCAAAAAGGGGCCGTGAAGTTCTCAGGTTTCTGGTCCAGCATTCGCCAGAGCATGCTCACGCTCTTCTTCTCCATCACCAGCGGTATCTCCTGGTCGGAGGCCTTTTTTGAAAGTTCGAGTTTTGGGTTTAGTGTCTCCAGAAGAGGCCAAAACATGGCTTTAGGAGGATGTGTGCTAGGATCCCTTCTACTTTACCTTAGGAGCACGAGGATAACCATGTTCCAACTTTCTGGCTTCTACTATAGACTATAGGGTTCTAGGGTTTAGGGTTTGGGGTTTAGGGGTGTGGCGTTTAGGGGTTTTGGGGTTTAGGGTTTGGGTTCTAGGGTTTCGAGTCATTTTCGATGGGCTCTCTTGATCAGGGCTCCTTTAAGGGAGGCTTGAACCATTTATGACTTGATGGGCCTTAGGAGAAGGGCTTAGGGTTCTTCTACCTGGGTTTGGAGTACCATACTTGAATGTATTGTTTTGGTACCTGTTCCTTAAAGGAACCATTATGAAACAAAAGTCTATACTTTTCTGTCCCTGGTTACTTCAGTCCAGTCTAGATTCAGGGGTTTGGCAGGCTTTGAGAGCCAGGGTTTAGGGTTTAGGAGTCAGTTGGCCCCATTTTCGGATCCTTTCAGGGCTCTTCAAGCAATAGCTTGATGGTGGGCTTCCGAACGGTGGTCTAGGACTCTGGTTGTCTAAGGTTTTGGGTTTGGGGTTGCTGATTTTTGGATGGCTCGGCTTTAGGTTTGAGGGTTTGGCCAAGGTGGGTGGTTTTAGGGTTTCAGGTTTAGGGATGGGTGATCCGCAGAAGGCTTCTGTAAGGGGTTCTTAGGGTGTCTTAGGGTTGCTCTTGCTGCAGTCTCCTCAGGAATGTGTTATATTTTGTTCACATAATACCCAAGAGAATATCAAAAATGGTATTTTCATTATGGTTCTAAGGGGGGTATAGTAAAGGTCTCGACCCATCTTTGGACATCCTTAAGGGGGTGGTCTCAGGAAAATCCACAGGGCCTCTGAGAAGCAATGCCTCAAAAGAAACTCTAACCCTTAGGCTCTAAGGACTCATATCTTAAGGCTTTTGGGCCCAAAGGCCATACTATATAAGGCTCTTGGGCTATTTTGAGCCTTAGGGTAAGTCTAAGCCCTAAAGATTCAGGTACCGTAGCCGATCTATTTGGTCTGTTTTGGCGTTCTTTCTGCAGGGAATCAGTACTTGCGGGGGGTTTGCAGGTTCTGGGTTTCGGGTTGCTGGGTTCGGGGTCGGGAGTACCGGCTTTTGAGAACGCTGGGTTGAAAGCTTGGGTTTGGGAGTTCGGTGTTTGCCCTAGACCCTAAACCATTCATGTGGGTTTTCGGGGCCTAAACCCCAAACCGACTAGACCGAGGCGTCATGCAGAACGAAACGGAGCCCTTCGAAACAAAAAACCTACTCCTTGAACCCTGAACCCCCCTAAACCCTAAACCCTGACCCTTACCTAGACCCCCCCCCCCCCCCCCACTACCGCTTATTATGCCTTGAATCCCCACTATTAAGGGCCATAAGGGTTCTAGGGAGATCGACCCTTCAGGTCCATGTAGCTGTTTTTTTGGTGTAGGGTTTGGGGATCAGGGTTCAGGGCTCAGGGGTTGGAGGTTCAGGGAGTAGGGTTTAGGGATTAGGGTTTAGGGATTAGGGTTTCGGATGTAGGGTTTAGGGATTAGGGTTTAGGGATTAGGGTTTCGGATGTAGGGTTTAGGGATTAGGGTTTAGGGATTAGGGTTTCGGATGTAGGGTTTAGGGATTAGAGGTGTTAGTACCAAGGTATATACTACTTTCTAGTTGGGCTCATGGACGCTGAGTGTAGAGTATAAGGGTATTCTGTAGTTTGATGAGTAAGCTGCAGAAGGGAGCTTTCGGTGTATCTTCACGGCCAAGGGTTGGCGCAAGTGAATGGGAATCACGTTTGTGCTGCCCTTAAGGGTCCATGTGCCCATGTAGTACATACTTTGGCTCCCAATGCTCGTATATAGGGAATATTTGAGGCCAAAGTATATACAATTTGGGTACACGGACCCTTCAACCCTAAACCCCTCTGGTCCCCTTTATAGCACTCTGATAGGAGCCCTTAAAAGGAACCCTATTTCCCAAAGGGTCCTTTGTACTGTTTTGGGGGATACTTCCCTAAGTCATAATAGTACTTCCCAATATGGAAACCCTACATTCTACTATATCGGTACATGTACCCTTATAGTATATACTCAGGCCTTAAAGTACCTGTATAAGGACCCCTTTAAGGCCTAAGTATCTACTATAAAGGCACATAGGACCCTTTGGGTTTGGGTACATGGGCCCATAGGTTGGTGTCGATGTGTAGCTTTTTCTGCTCCTAGTAGTAGAGTAGGTAACCTTTACCCTTTTTTGGGTAGTATAGTCCTTAAATAATCCCTATATCATCCCTATATCATCCCTATGCAATCCCTATATAATCCCTAAATAATCCCTATATAGTCCCTATATAACCCCTATATAACCAACGAAGTTAACTTTAAGTTCTGCATGCTATCCGACAAGTAGGGCTACACTGTGTGGACATGGGAGACGTCTGGTTGTGGCAGGACCCAACCCTCCGCCCCAAACACCAAATCCCCTGTTACTGTAGGAGCCTTAATGGTTCCGTTTAAAGGGTTCCTTAAAGGGCTTAACAAGGGATCTATAAGGGTGCTACGTATGATATAGGGGCCTGAATAGTTTCTATTGTGGGGGCTCCCTATTACGATTGTGGTATAGTGGGCCCCAGAACCTTATTCTATAATTATGAAGGCTTCAAGATTACGAGAGTTTTTTCTGTGTTGCTCTGCATCGAGGCCATGAACCCGTTGGAGGATGTGTCTATGCTGGCAGTCGCAACGATGCTCGTGTACATCACACTTAGCGTGTTTACCATCCTCAATGTCGTGACCGGTGTCTTTGTAAACACTGCTCCTTCCCGGCAACGTCAGTCCTGTTTTGCTTGCTTTGGTCATTCAAGTGCGACTCAGGGGCCTTCCTCTACTAATTCATTAAGGCCCTGTAGGAGTTTGACTCCTTTCAGCTTGGGATTCATAGGCATAGGCCTAGACCCTGCCAGTGCAATGTCCGTCAACTACGGAATAGAACTTGAACGATTTGAACGGTATTAGGCGTCCCTCTAGACCTTCCTGTAGCCGAAGAGACCTACTTTTTTATGGTTCCTTATTTTGGCGTCTACACATGGTTCCCTAAAAAGGTAGGTCTTTTGGGCTCTATACCTTCAGCCAGATTCTTTCCAGACCCTACAGTGATCCCTCTATACCTTCAGCCAGATTCTCTAACCCCAACGGTCCAAGTACCCAATAACCATATACTCTCCAAAATCCTAACCTACATAACTACTATCCTAAAACCGAGTACCTAATCATTGGGTCCTTTGGACCCTTGGGGTAACAACGGGACCCGTTTCCCCAAACCCGCGTAGGGTCGGCCGACCTCTGATGCTGCCCGGTGCCTCCCGAACTTAACTCCCATTGGTATCCTTGTGGGGAATAGGGTTTAGGGTTTTAAGGTTTAGGGTTTAGGTTTTAGAGCTTAGGGAGTACTTTCTCCCATCGTAATAGTGATTCCTCGTATAGAAACCCTACAATCGACTGTATAGGTACTGAGGACACTAAACCCTAAACCTTCTTAGTTCTCTTGAAGAAACCTTTACAGAACCCTTAGAGGTAGGTATTTAGATCCCTCATACTACTACCCTTACAGATCACTTTAAAGGAACCCTCATGTACTTACCCAAAGGGTCCTATGCACCGATATAGTAGAATGTACGGTTTCCATATTAGGAATTGCTAGTATGACTTAGGGAAGTATCCCCCATAACAGTACAAAAGACCCCTTGGGTGAGGGCCCTCTGGGACTGAGGCTATCGAGCGTGCGAGTGCAGACAAGGAGATCGCCTCGCTGAAGGCGCTGCAGAGCCTCGCCTTCGACTGGGTTTTTTGTTGAAAAGGGCGGGGGGGGTTGGGGTAGGGTTTAGGGTTCAGGGGTTCAGGGTTTAGGGTTTTAGGGGTTTAGGGTTAAGGTTAAGGGGGGGGGGTTTAGGGTTTGGGGGTTTCGGGGTTTGGGGGTTTAGAGTTTAGGCTTTCCTGGGTGCTTGTTGAGGACCTTAGTTGAAGTTGCCACAATAGGGATCTATACTTGGCGTTCTTCTGGTTGGCTCTTAAGGACTTGAACTTTTTTCTATATGAACCATAATAAGGAGGCTGAAAGTTTAACTTTTTGCAGGGGTTCAGAAGTCAGGCCAGTATAGTAAATATGATGGTTTCTTGGTTATGGTACTGTTCATTGAATCCTGTAACAAGAACCAGTGGACCAGACGGCAGAAAGTTGGAACATCGAAATGCTCCTAAGCCTTGTGCAGTCCCGTGCGCCTCGCAGTAGAGTAGACGGCAGAAAGTTGGGACGACATCATTATCCTCGTGCGCTTAGTATAGGGATTTCTAGCATCAGTCATCCTAAGTCCATGTTCCAAGTTTCTGGGCCTCACACTACTTTGACAAGAAAGTTTGTTTTGCCCTAGACCCTATAAACCCTGTTAAACCCTTAAACCGTGTTCAAGCGCATGCCTGAGCGCTACCAAGTCCCAGTAAACACGAGAGCGTGAAGAGTCAGCAGTTGCGATTTGTCCATACACGGGTACTCTAAGCGGGTTGTTAGGGCTCCTTCAAAGGGTATATGCTGCAGTCCTGTATATTCGCAAACCCTCTGCCCTTGTTTGGTAAAGGGGCTTTCGTTACAGAGCGATAATTGAAAACCACCTGTGATGGCACCTGCTTGCGCTTGACGAAAACCATGGAGGCCTGCAGACAACAATTGCCATCCTACATAACTTCCACGTACCCTTCGAACAGCCCTTCCCAGAAAGCCCAATACCCCTTAATTAAGGAAAAAGCTATATTCCTTAGTTACGGGGTATTGGGCTCTCTGGGTTGTAAGCACCCTATTCCGTCAAAACGTCCAACTTGATCATCTTGATGCACCCCCAAAGGCTCCATGTACCATTATGGTAGATACTCATGCCTTAAAGGGGTCCCTATGTAGGTACTTTAAGGCCTAAGTATATACTATAAGGGTACATGGAGCCTTAGGGACCATGGCCGGGAGTTTGCGGATAGTGGCGTCTTCCGCAAGATGCGCTCCAAGCTAGCCCTGACTGCGTGCCAGACCCGCTCGAAATCCTCCACGTTGTGGGGACGCCAGAGTACTACAAGGGCTTGCCCCAAGGGTCCAAAGGACCCAATAATTAGGTACTCGGTTTTAGGATACTAGTTATGTAGGTTAGGATTTTGGAGAGTATGTGATAATTGAGTACTTGGACCCTTGGGGTTGGAAGTGCACGACAGAAAGTGGATTGACGTGGGTGGTACCAACGCACAGGGGCTGGCAGAACATCTCCACGAGGACCGAGGTGCACGACACAGTCACTGTTGAGATCCAGGAGCTGGTGTTCAAAGAAGGCGGGTCGAGCACAGAGCCTGTGAATTCTGGCGACGTGGACGAGGAACCTAAGCCCTTAACCCTAAACCCCAAACCCTAAATCGTGGCCGGCCCCCGAAACCTTAAACTGAACCCTCAAGCCCCAGAGCTCAAGAACCTGATCCCTTGCACCCGATGTTAGGCAGATTGAACAAATCATATGGGTAGTTCTCTAAATGGGAGTTTCCGAAAATAGGGGCCCTAATACAGTGCCCCCAAATAGTAGGATCCTTATTATAAGGACTTCAAATAAGGTACCCCTAATTTTTGGAAACTCCCAAATCAAGGCTCCTATTTTCAGGTCCCAGACATAGTACATCAGCATGAATTATACAAGGGACCCCCTCAAAGACCCGAATTTAGAAAACTATCAATGCTACTCACTACATCTCCTGACTGATAAAGTATAGTACAGTATACCCCAGAATTTGATTCTAATTGTTGCGGCCCGTACGAATACCGCGACATGCTCTGGGTTCGGGTGCAGGGTTTAGGGTTGTGAAAGGGTCCCTCAAAAGGGCTCCACAGGGGATCTAGAAAGGTTTAGAGCTTTTAAAGGCGTTCAAGCTTCTACTGCCCTGAGGCTCCATGTACCCGTATGGTATATACTTGCGCCTTAAAGTACCTATATAGGGACCCCTTTAAGGCTTAAGTATCTACTATAACGATACATGGAGCCTTTGGGCTGCATCCCCGAACCTTACACCCTAATTACGCCTTTGCACTCCAAAGCCCCAAACACCTGCACAACACCGCACCCCTTAAGCCCAAAGCCCAAGACCAAACCGCGAGAAGCGGTTTATAGAGCCCTAGACGCTGTAGGACTCTCAATTACCAGAGCTTCAAAGTAGACTCATCAAGCCCTACTAGAAACCATTAAAGACCTTCGAAGCAGCCCTTGAAATGGGAACCCCGGAGAGGGAGCCCCTTAAAGGAACCTCCTACAGGAACCCTTAAATGAAGCCTTCAGCGGTGCGGTTTCGAGGAGCCCTAAAAAACCCTCATCCCAGGAAACGCAACGAGCAGATGCAAGCCCTCCAGAGCGCTCCATGGCGCACTTTTGGGGTTTATGGTTGAGGCTATAGGGTTTTGTGCTTAGGATTCAGGGTTTATGGTCGGATATCGGGTTAAGGGGTTTAGGATATAGCATGTAGGTTTTAGGATTTAGTGCTTAGGGTTTAGGATGTGCAGGGTTTAAGACTTTTGCAAGAGTTGAGGGGTTTCCGATACAGGGTTGAGGGCTTGGGGGTTAGGTTTGTCAAGAGCCCTCTTTCCTGCCAAGTAGCTGACTGTACTCTATCTATTCATCAACCTATCTATGTATCCGTCTACCGATCGATCGATCTACCTATCTATCTAGCTACCTATCTATCTACCGATCTATCTATCTATCTATATTTCTATCGATCTATCTAAGTCGCGACCTATCTAGTCATCTACCAGTCTCAGCCTATCTAGTTTTATGCCAAACTAGCTATCTTGTTTTGCATGTATGTATGTATCATCTATTTGTCTATCTGTCTTTCTACCTACCATCTATCGAAGTCGAACTGGGGTTCAGGCAGTTCGATTCAAGCAATATATACAGGCCTGAGTATATATATATATATATATATATATTAATATGCCAACTTGCCAACACGGCCCTGGAGGGTTTACATACAGTACTTGTCGCAGAAAATGCCCTAAGACCCTATTGAAAGTGTTGAGCCCCCCCTTGTAGAGTGCTGCTTCAAGAAGGCCCCTCACTGCGAATGCCCAGCTGTTCCCTAAACCCTAAACCCTAAACCTCACTGCGAATGCCCAGCTGTTCATCAGCATCATCCCGCACATCCAGGCCCTAAGCCTTTGAGCACCAAATCGCGGCAGAAGAGCACAAATCCGAAACTCCAAAGCCCTGCACTATAGGGGCCTGAATAATTACCTACAACAGTGTTTGGGGTTCCTAATTACAATTATAGCATAAAGGGCCCCAAAACCCTACTCTAATTTTTCTGGCCACTATATTAATCCGTACATCCCAAGCCCCGGCAACTTCGACCCACCAGGTTTTCGAAGAGATGAACCAGGACCGGGGCTCCGAGGAGCTCAAGGCACAAGGATTTGGGTCTTGGTCTGCGGTTTCCGCAATTTTCCGGGATCAAGAGAGTCCTACCTTAAGCTACAAAAAAAACCTACTTTTGTGTAGGGTTTTTATGATAAACATTAAAATGTCGATTTCATCAAGACCCTACAACAAAGTAGGTTTTGGAAGGTCAAGGTCGGTATTTGTTTAAGTGGAATCTACATGTTCAAGCCGGGGTTTGAACCAGGGCTTGGGACTTGAAACCATGCGCATCGAAATCTTAAGACCCCCTACCAAAATACCCCCATAGGGCTTAGGGTTTAAGGTTTAGGGTTTAGGGTAGGGCTTGGGGTTTCATATAGAAGCCGCAAAGGCACCTTCAAAATCCTCTATAGGACCAGTGGACCAGTAACCAGTGTTAAACAACTATCTTCTTGAAGGATCTTGTGGTAGACAGATCCAATTGCTTGCGCTCATGACTATAGCAAGATGTGGCCGGAGGATCTCGTGGACTGTGGCAGTGAATCGTTGCTGCTGTAGGGGAATGTGAATATGACAGAGTTGATAGCAGAGTTACAAAAGCCAACAATCGGCAGCTGCATCTCATCAATGGAGAGCCCGAGCAGATCTTAATTTTCAGCTGCGTGTAGTCAGTACCTTCCCATCCTACGGTCGTTGTCGTCGTCTGGGTGTCTGGGTGTGGTTCCTGGTAAGACTGGTCTGAGCTTCGCGCGAAGCGCAACACCGGGAGTCGGTAGGGCCACGCAGACTCACGGAAGTGCATATGGGTGGTTGTCAATATTAGGGTCCCTTTTCGGCTCCTGATCAAAATGCGGCACCTAATATCTAGGGTATCCAAAAAGGGACCATAATTTTGACAACCACCCATTTAGGAAAGGCCTTTGTAGTGTCTAGGGCTTATGGTGCTCGGTCATGGGCACAGGGGCACATCTAGAAGATTTATCACTGTACTCACAGTGTGCCACGTACCACTTCCCAACGAGACCTGTCATGTTTGTTTGATCTGGTGAAGGTTGACGATTTAGAGGCAGCCGTAAACGTCGACAAGCTGGACAACGTGCTGGCGCCTTGCCTGTTCTCAAAGGGCTCAATTTGCGGGATGAAGGTGGGTGGCGAACCCAACTGACATAAGACCTTCTATGCGGGATCCTGAATCCTACGCATGCAATCATCCCACCGTTCGAGGGCACTAATCAGTTTCTCAGGGCATAGGTGCTGCGACAGCCACCAAGATCGAAATCACAGAAGGACCTTGCGGATTCAACAAGAACCGAGTGTGAGAGCAGAAAGGACGTCAATGAAAGGAGCAGACCCGCAAACACACCGCTGGAAGGCACTGTGGGCAAGTTGCTCAACCCTGCTAGAAGGGTCAAAACCATAGGAACTCTCGAGTTTGCTTCCATGTCTTGAGTTTCAAGATACTGACTCATCTTTCACCTATAAGTTAACCCTAATTCAAAGGGGAAAAGGATGGACCCTTAATGGGGACCCCTACCCCATAATGGGCTATATAATGAGTATATAATAGTTATATTAAGGGTATATACCCAGAGGTCCTTATTAGGGGTCCCTCCTTTTACCCTTGGGCTAATGACGACTGAGGAGTCGCTGGGCATTTCCACGGATGATGTGAAGACCCTCTTCAGTCTCATCGCTGCTCGGGATTAAGATCTTCAGATAGGCTACCTTAAGCCGGAATAACCTACCTTTCTAGGGTCCCTTAGTATGATGGCCTTATATAAATCCTGAAAAAGGTAGGTTATTCCGGCTTAAGATAGATATTCGGATAAGCTGAAGGGATCCGGGGTGGCTGAGTAGGTAACTTGCAACCCTTGTTGGCCCAGGCCTGCCCCATCAACAAGATTGGGGTCGTAAGGGTTCCTGCAAAGGTTCTTTCAGTATATGGGGTTCCAGATCCCAAAGAGTCCTAAGTACCTGCATAGTAGCTAGTAGGGTTTCTACAATAGGCATTGGTATCCTGAGTATGACTCATACAGGTACTTATGACGCTTTGGGACTAGGGTTCCAAAAGAAGATAAGTGTTGGGTGCAGGAATCTCAGTCCAGCGGATGGGCGCATGTACATTACGCGCATTTCCAAGGGTAAATGGAGGGACCCTTAATAAGGACCCCTAGGTATATACCCTTCATATAGCTATTATATACCCATTATATAGCCCCTTATAAGGTAGGGGTCCCCATTAAGGGTCCCTCCTTTTCCCCTTTGAGCATTGGTCCTTAAGTACCTTTACAGGAACGCCTTTCTCAAGGCAACGTATGTACTACATGGACACATTGAACCCTGAGGCTCCTATGATGTGGATCAGGGGTATAGCCCCTAGATGTCTGAGATGTCGCAAGACACCCTGATCTAGGCCGTTGAAACGGCTCTCTAAAGCCCTGCAAAATTTAAAGGCAGAGCCCTAATTACAACCCTAAGCCCTAAATCCTGATTTGCACCATAAGCCCTAGTGCTAGCTTTGTAGAGGTCGAACTCCCGGTTGCAGTTGTGCTTTCATATAGAACTCGCAATGAATACCCGTTTGGGTGCCGAATCTCCAGAGACTCATAAGTGCAAGAAGTTGCACGTAGCTTCAGAAGTGCCGACTAACCAGTGCATGTAGGACAGCAAGATGCTGCCAGCATGAAAACCTCAAAAAACAACTGCAAGGATCAGCGAAAAAAGAAGAATGATGCAGCAGAGACAGAAGCCCTCAGAATTTCGACGGGAGAAAGCCACGATACAGGTCAAAGGCCATTTGGAAATGAAGGGACCCTTTGACACCACGCAGTTGCTCCACACGACCACACCGGGAGGAGCGCTACATGCCTTCCCACAACTCCTTTCGATGTTAATACCAAAAGATGTACACCAAAGCACATTGACATTGTAATCATGAAAGCCACTAAATGACGCCCACTTTACTCAACCCTTGCAAGAACTCTACGAAAGAAGCCTTATCAGTAACTTACTCGAGTTTACTCTGATTGTATATATTATCGTTGCCATCGCGTTTTATTCATTTATTCATGTTAATATTGCTGCTATTGATGTTATGTTGTTCTTGGTATTATTAAACCTTTATTACCATTATTACAGGGCCTATTTTTATTCTTGTTTATAAGGGCGCCCTACGTTTCTGGAGATATTACCCTATACCCCAAACCCCTAAAGCCTAAACCCCTAATCCCCTAACCCCTGCAAACCCTAAACCCCTAAACCCCCGACCCCTAAACCCTAAACCCTCGGCCCCAAGCCGTGATACTTGGACCCTTCCATTTCTGGAGATCCCGGTGGCCGAGGATGCCGATGGAAGCGGATCGATCGACCTCCAAGAGCTTCTTGGAGCCACAGTTTTTAATCATAGGGGCCGAAATAGGGTTCTATATAAGGGGCTTGAATAATTGCCTGATTATAATTATGGTATAAGTGGCCTGAATATTTACCGATATTAGTGCGGGGTTGAGTTTATAGCGGCCTGAATATAAAGGTATCCTTCAAGGGTTCCTTAAAGGCTTCCTATAAGGGATCTATAGGGTTTAGGGTTTGGGAGTTTCCGAAAATCTGGTGTACCTTGTTTGGGGTCCCTGTCATCAGTAATATAGGTGCCCGAATATTGACCTATATTGTGGGGGTTCCTGATTATACTTATGGTAAAATGGGCTCCAAGACCCTATTCTGAATATTAAGGCCCCTATAGCAAGCTCTGCTTCGGGGTTTAGGGTTTAGGGGTTTAAAAGTTTAGGGTTAAGGGTTCAGGGGTGGAGGTTTAGAGGTTTAGGGTTTCATGGGCCTTAGGGTCCTGTAAGGGTTCCCTTCAGGCACCTAAAGGGTTTCCTTCAAGGGTCCTGTGAACGGCCACATTTTGTTTGGCTTCGCTTTGGGGTCTTTGTGGTGTTTAGGGTTTAGGGTTACTGGGGTTTATAGGGTTTGGCGACCCTAAACCCTAAAACCTCTGGGGTTTAGGGTTTGGGGGTTTAGGGGAAGGGTTCCCACAACGGTCGAAAGGGCCCTTTAGGGGTTCTTTAAAGGGGTCTTCGATGGATTCCCGAAGCAAGGTTTTTTTGGGTACGGAACTTGTAGGGTTGAGTTTATAAGGTTGTTCAGGGTTAAAGGGGTGTTCCATTGTTGCTCTGCAAGTGCCTGCAAGGGTTTCTCTCGTGAAGGTGATTCTACCCTAAACCCTAAACCCATTCAGGGTGTATGTGTTTCTTTCAACGAGTTTTTGCTTTCGGAATGTTTGGGTTTGGGGTGTCAGGTGCAGGTTCGATAGCCTGCATACAAGCGTTGCTGCAAGGGTGCGAAAGGCTTTCGGGTTCAGGATTCGGGGTTTATGCTGTACCTTACACTGCCAAACCCGACTTTTCTGTAGGTCCTTATTATAAACCCTAATATGGAATTTATAAGGACCCTACAAAAAAGTAGGTTTTGGTAGGTTAAGGTAGGGTTAGGGTTTGGAAAAAGAACAGCGCGACACCCTGAGCCGAACACCAACACCCGAAACTCGCAACCGAAGCATGCATAAGTAAACTCCAAGGTCCTATATAAGTTGAGGACCCAGAACTGTAAGCCCACGTGGCGACCTGCAGAAGGAAGAGGGGCGATGTGCAAAATGACAAGCAACGTAGACCCTACACCCTATGTAAACCTGTTCCCTACCTTAACTCCCAGATAACATGCCTGCTTGACTAATAAGGGGCCAAAAAGATGTAGGTTTTCTAGGGTAAGGTAAGCCTTGACAGCTTTCTTTCACGGCGGAACAGTTGCAGCGGGTCGCCTTTAAGCGATTGCTATTTTCGATTGAGCAGGCCGCAAAGGCAAAGCCACGGCAGCACTTGGGAAGAATGTATGCTGAGAATCCGAGCTATGTTGACTCGGCTTACATGGACTCACACGGTCAGCTGGAGTACCCTGAAGAGTACTGCAAGATCATGGCTGCCAACATCAGGTTTGCTATTGCCTTGGAGCTGTTCCGGAAATTTGCAGAGAAGCAGCAGCTGCCATCACATCACATCATACACGGCTGCCTGGCATGGCGCCTAACACCCATGCAGTCTCAGACTGGACCCATCGTCAAGAGGGCCATCCAGAAGAAGGAGGGGCACCTGCTGCGGTGTTTCCAGCGAGTCGCCGTCGCACATCCCCTGAATTTCTGTGGTAGCTTGCGCTATTGCAATGGGCATCCAGATGTTTGCCAGCTGTCGGAGTATAGGGTGCCCTCTGGGAGTTTCTGCCTTCACTGCTTCGGCTAGACAAGCTTCAGGTGCTCTGGCAGCATCCAAACTCCCGTAATTAAGGAAGATGCCTTGAATTACAGTCGGAACCCTTGTATGAGGTGTAGATTCTTGCTTGAGGGATTTTGGAAGGTTGGGGACCTTAACCCCTCTACCCTAATCCCCAAGCGCTAAAGCCGTAAACCCTAAAACCTAAACCCTAATCCCTAAGCCCAGAAACCATAGACCCTAAAACCTAAACCATAAACCCTATATACCCTAAGCCCTAAAACCGTAAACACTAAACTCGTAACCCTAAACCCTAATCCCAAAGCCTTAAAACCGTAAGCCCTAAGATCGTATCCCGGAAAGGTTTGTTTCGGGCTGCATGCAGCTCCACGGCCCAGCTAAGAGCATGCACCTTGGCAGCCAAAGAGTTTAGGATTGACTATGACGGTTCTTACTATTGTTACTGTTTATTACTGATTTGTTACTGTTGCTACTATGACTACTGTTATTGTTAAGCTACATTTATTGTATCTGTTGTTATTACTACGTTCGGGGTTTACCTAGTCCCCCAACTAACCTGAAATATACCCTAAATACCCATCAGTAGGGACCATAAGGGCTCCATTAAACGAGCTTTTGGGAGGCGTCCTGGTACGGTTCAGGATTTAGGGTTTGGGGTTTGCAGGATCAGGGTTTCGAAAATGATTTTCATGCCTTAGGGCAGAAAGGGGTAACGGTTTGAAACCTTTAGGAAGGGTTCAGGATTTACGTAGGGTTCAGGGTTCAGTCTTTAGGATTCAGGGCTGACGGATTTCTTACGTAAAGATCTTAGGACTACGATGCAAGGTTTAGGGAGTCACGAATGACCCCGACGCCGTTGGCGTCCAGGAGCCGAAGTGGCAGATGCAGCTGCGCAGAAGAAACGCCTCTACGGTCATATGTTACAACAAAATCGTTCAGTCTGCGCGTCATGGCGCCTTGCCGAAGAACCACTGGCAAAAATCCCTCTACATGTGGCCGGCACGACGAACTATGCGGATTGGTCCTGCGAGACATATGAAAAGCTGAAGCAGCGCTTAACCCTTTCGCACCCTGAACTCTATTGGTTGAAATCGTTTTACAGTAAACCACATAAAGTTGGAAATCGGATTAAGGCCAAATAGTGCTGGGATTCCCTATACATTACTCTTAAGGATGGAGGCTCTGGGGTTTCCAACTTTTGGGCTTCTACTGTATTATAGGCCGTCAGTGAGGATGTTTGACGAGGGTTGCGATCTTCAATTCCCTTACACAGCATAAATCCTCAACATATCAGAAACCAATACCTTAAGCACACTAAATCCGAAACCTAAAGCCCCAAACCCTAAAGACTCGTATTGCATAATTTAGTCCAGGTTCTTATTATAGTTATTCCCTTCGGGGTTTAGGGTTGTGGGTTTAGGGGTTTTGGGCGTAGAGGTTACCTTAACTAAAGCCCACGGAACCTGCTTCATGCAAGTAAAACGAATGTAAGATTCTTAGGATGTAGTTTTTCGCCATGGGAGCATGGGGAGTTGACTCATGTAGGGTTCTGCTGGGATTCTATAGGGTTTAGCAGGGTGTCTTTGCTTAGGGCTTGTAGCAGTGTAGCAAGCCCTAAACCCGAAAGCCTAAACCCACTTTAAGCGCAGGTCCTTGCTAGCTAGGGCAGTGACCTTGCGAAACACACCCGACATGTTTCGCCGAAATCCCACCACGCTGGAAGGCTGAGCACTAAGGTCATCAATGCCACACCCTAATCTTCATCCTAAACACTAAAGCGTTAGGGTGCATGAAAAAGCTGTATTCTAGATATCCGATTTGTAGGCCTCTATATTATATTGGACACGCGCATATCAGTATCCTCACGATAGGCATGCTCAACAACGGAGCAGCCCCAATATCGCAAGAATCCCACTGAAAATCCAAAACACGAGTACAACACTTACCCCAAGGGTCCAAAGGACCCACTAATTAGGTATTCTGTTTTAGCATAGTAGTTATGTAGGTTCGGACTTTGGAGAGTATATGATTCTTGGGTACTTGGACCCTTGGGGTTACCTCGAGCCCGCGAAGCGAAGCCAGTAGAGGCAGATGGCCAAGATGAGCTACGAGAACAAGCGCATTTCATCGTCTATAAAGACGCTGATGAGCCAAGCGCGGCCCTAAGGTTAGGAGGGCTACGGGTTGGGTTTGGTCTGTTTAGGGTTAAGGCTAAGGGTTCTTCTAAGGGTTTATAGGGTGTGACAGGGCCCTGCATGTTTTTCGAATTTACGGTTGGGGAGTGCAGAAGCGTTTCCTTTCGTGGTGTATGTACGGGAACAAACTTAGCAAGTTCAGGTTGGCTCAAGGATTCCGGCTTTCTAGGGCTAAACTGCAACTATTCTACTGCTGGTGTTTGATTTGTGTTTTGGTGGTGCAATAGCAGGAATTCAATGGCATTCAATGCTTAGGGGGTATACACCTACGATGAACAGACTTCGTTTGTTCCTCTCTAGAGCATCGGCGTCGTTGGGCGTCCTCTTTCAAGTCAGATTTCTACTGTTGATGCAACAAAAAATCCTGCAGTACGTTCAGGACCCAAAACTACGGGAAGTAAGGTAAATTCCTTATTATGGGTAATGCACGATTTGGGTGGTTGTCAATATTAGGGTTTCTTTTTGGGTCCTTATTATAATACGGCACCTGATATTTAGTGTACCCAAAAAGGGACCAGAATTTTGACAACTACCCATTTAAGTAGGATCTAGGACTTGGGCCGGGGCAGAGGGCTCAGGATTTGGAGCCATGCCCGGGTCCGTAAAACATAAACCCCTAACTATAGTCTCCTCAGGTTTTTTCATTTTTTGTTCATACAAAATCCAAGAGAGTATGAAACATAGTATTTCTATTATGGTTCAAAGGGGGGATTGGTGCTAAGGGTCCAAGTACCACTTTAGCAGGTACTTAGTAGGTACTTGGGCCCTAAAAGTATATGCTATACCGTTACTTGGACCCTTTGGGAACCCTGTCCGAGGTCAAAGACATGCAGCGGAAGATGAACACGGTGTTGTCTATGCGCACGGCTGTGCCTATGACAATCCCTGTGCACGACGATGTGATGTATATATAGCATCAACGACATGAGCATTCGCTAAATTCTCCGTGGCCTCGCCCTAAGGGGCTTGTGATCTATACCGAACTTTACTCAACACGGCTACATGTTTGCAATTTCACCTAAGTCCTCGGCCTAGCAGGGTATCCAATAATGAGATTGGACTGAAAAGACATACCTGTGAGCATACACTGCAGCGAAACTCGCCAATCCTCCTACATAGTTTATCCGCCTATTTGCGTAATTACGTTGGCACAGTCCTGACGGGCCACGTACTTGTTTGGGGCTCCAAGTGCCTGTACAGGAACCCCTGTAAGGCCAATGTGTATCGTACAGAGGTACATGGGCCCTACAAAGCCCTAGACTAAATCGTATGAAGACCCCAAGAGCCCAAGAGAACAAGGTTTGGTGCGCGGACACTTTGGGAAACCGTTTTCATCCAGCTACCCCAAACCCTTAACCCGAGACCAAGCCTTTTGTTTTTAGCAGGGCTTGGGCCCATATTCACAGTGTCTTCAACGGGCTTGATAGACTTTCAGGTGTTATATTTGGGGCTTAAGGGCTCTCATAATTAGACTGCAGTCTGGGGATGTACTGTGGTATGATTTCAGTGGATGGGCAGTAAGTATTCAGATTACCATACAACAGCTTTAATACTAATAATTAATACTAATACTGCTACGAATACTAATATGAATACTAATACTAATATTGATACTGCTACAAACCTACCACAGCCGCCACGATCCCGTTGGGATTCGTATTGGAGGTTCAGCTCCTCGGCAGGTGCCCGGAGGCTATAGCCGAGCGCAGCTTGGAAAGCCCTAAAGCCCGAGAGTCATCGCCAAACCTGCACTTGCCGCCCAACAAAAATTCGGAACGAGACCAGATGCATGTACTATGTGCTGAACTACAAACTGTGAACCTAGAAAGCAAGCAAAGCTTCTGTCGCCAAAGTTGCTGCTGCCTTCGTCACGCGTGTCGTGGACTCGTCGGGAATTGATGCTTGAAAGTGTATTTTGTTTACACGGGCATGCATACATCTATGGTTATGGGAGCGTCGTGTGTGTGTGTGTGTGTGTATGTATATATATATATATATATATATATTATACGCATATGTTCACATTTCGTTGAATCGTACTATTGGGTTTACCAGTGGGCAGTTTTGTGTTTTGTGGTCGTAGGTTCCTTATAAAATTACCCAACACCAAAGGTTGCTGGGGATCCTCCACTATCGTTTTAAAATACGTATGTATGTATGTAAGTAATAACAGCATACCCGAAAAGCTTGCGCCTCTCAAGCCTAGGTCCTAAATCCCCGTAAACCCGGAACTGAGACAACGGAGAACGCCCGGAGATCGGTTGGACAATGCACGACCACGATTCCCTAGGCATCGTCGGTCGGTGCAACTCCTTACCAGAGGGTCCAGGAAACAAATGATCGCGTACCTCCACATGAAAGACTAGCCTACCTACGAACATAGATCCCTAACCCTTGAACCCTAAACCCATGACTATGAAACCCTATATCCGTGGCTAAGCCCTTAACCCTCATCCCTTGTGGGAAGCCCCAGACGTTTTTGTCCAGGGGTGGAACAAGTCCTGCTGTTGCCTCAAGGATCCAAAGGACCCAGAATAAGGTACTTTGTTTGCGATAGTACTTATTTAGGTTGATATCTGGGAGAGTCTATGACTTGGACCCTTAGGGTTGTAGCATTCCTGGAGGTCGACTCGCAGCGTTCTTGGCCATTTCGAATACCAGAAACGAACGCAAGGGTGGTGAAGTTTGGGGGTTTATGGGCTCCTACAACGGCTTCCGTAACAGGACGTCTTTCCAGGCTCGACACAGTCAAACAGCAAGCTATTGTTGTTGCTTGCTCTTCTGTGGGGTTTATGGCTTTTGGAACAGGGGAGGTCAGGACGGTGGGTACGGGGCTTAGCTCGCAATTTTGAGGCTTGAGGTTGACATGCGACGTCAGGTCCGCATGAGCATCAGTTTACAGAAGTGTTGTGATGAGTCACGTCGGAGTCTTCGGATTGGGTTGCAGCAGAACGGCTTAAGGGCTCTTTAACATGCTTCCAGGCATGCTATCGTTAAACATCACGCCTTCATGAAGATGGGTCTGCTTGGCTGCAGGTAAGGTGCAGGATAAGAGGGTTTAGGGTTGTCAAGAGAAGGGTGCGGGTGAGCCGCAGCAGAAAACCTCAAAATCCTAAGCCGTTCTAAACCTTAGACCTTCCACCACACCCCAAACCCTGAACCTTTACACTCCTAAACCTTAAGTCTGGAATTTCTGAATTTCAGACCCAAACGTTGCGAGACTTCTCCTCCTGATTCAAGGATACAGGGCGGTCGGATATCCGATCACCCTCCCATCTTTTCTTCGCCTCAGTGGATCCAAAGTGTCCGATAACTGGGGGGGTTTCTACAGGGTTTTGTTTGAAGGTCCTGTAAGGGTTTTTCAGGGTTTAGGGTATACCTTAAGCCGGAAGAACCTACCTTTTTAAGTATAAGGAAATCATAATAGGGAACCCTAAAAAGGTAGGTTATTCCGGCTTAAGGTAGGGTTTAGGGTTTGGTTTTAAGGGCTCATAGTAGCCAAGCGTCCCTCATATATGCAGCAGCAACTGTTGAATTGAATTTCGCGACGGTGCTACCAACGAAGGAGTCATCTCCTCAAGTCTGGAACGCACAGGGTGGACAGAGGGACGCCCCGAAAGCTCAGGGAGCACACAGACCTCCAAACCCACAACCCAAACCGAAGCAAAACTTAAACTTCCGTGAACAGAAGGCCCTCAACGCAGAGTTATCTAAACACCGCTATATAAAGGCCCAAATTCCTGAAGCCCAAAGTGCCTCAGCATCCTTACGCCCTCAAGACTATAGTCTCCTTAGGAAACATATGTGCTTTCATTTATATTTTTGTTCGTATACAACCCAAGAGAACAAGAGAAGATTCAACATATTTATATTTTCTTTTATTACTATTTTTATTCTTACTATTAATATATTTTTATTATGGTTTAATTTAAGGGGGGTATAGAAGATCATAATTTATGTGCTATTTTGTTGTACCGCCAAGCCTCGAAACATCGGACCCTAGAAACCTAGCCAGTACCAGATATCCCGATACCCCAAGAAGGCCCCACATTAGTTTCGTAGGATGTACCTGGGCCAAAAGAAGGCATCCGGAAAAATCAGGTACTTTCTGGACGATGTAGATACTTGCATATACTATATAGATGCATGACATGGACCTTGTCGGGTTACGGCCACAAAACCCGAACAAGCCCCCGGTGCCCAATGAGAGCACGCACCAACAACTGTTGAGAGTATCAAATGTCGACGTAAAGCCTTCGTTTTTTTCGGATACTTGGGGTCTCTTATAGATGCTGTGGAACACGATCATTGACTACCAGTAAGGCCTTGTGGAAACCTTCAGTTCGCCAAGATCTGAATATTTGATGCCTCTGGTTTGCGTGGCTTTCCGGGGATTCCTATAGCGCGCATTATGTGAGCTCGCCAAGCGAACTCGCACGATGTAGCCAAGTGTAAAAGTCCTGTGCGTCAGGGCTTTAAAGTGTCAGTTGGAGGGGTTCCAGGACCCTCGGCTTTAGAGCCCCATAAGCCATGGTTATCAAAGTTTTTCTTGGTTTAGTTTAGGTTCCGGTCTGCAGTGAGTATTGAGAGCAGGATTAAAAGGCCTATCAGGTTTAATAGACTTGAGGGCTCTGTTCTTTACGGGTTTCGGGTTTAGAGTTCCTGTCTGTATGGGGATTATTTACTTCGGAAGGTTCCTTGCGCATGCTGTACACCAATTTTCAAGGTCCTAGCAACAGCTTAATGACACGGAACTCTATGAAGGTAGCACTCTTGCTCTGCGGCAACGACAACAACACTGGTAACAACATCTACTGCTTCTGTTGCTGCTGCTTTGATCTTGCTGGCAAAGACCATAGTATCAAGCACACAGGCTGGCACAAGCGCCATTCCCCTCGTCCTCGTGTGGCAGTTGCAATATGGTAATCATGGTAGATAATTTTGACATTGCTCTGCTATAGAAGGTCGTGTAATGTTTCGACCACACCACCAGAAATTGCAAATGTTTCCGTTCTCACTACTTAAGGCTTGCGCATAGAACTTCCGGACCTTGGACTCTGAAGCCCTACTCAACGCCCGAAATGCATTTACCCTTAGGGTCCCTCTGGAACCCAGAAACAAAGGGCACCTACTATAGGGGATTTAATAGTTGGAGTAGGGTTTTGGGGCGCGTTATGCTATAGTTATCAAGGCCACTATAGTAACGCATAGCAACCCTTTATGAAGCCTAACTACAAAGCTGCACAACTCTTGCAGGAATCCGCTAGATCCTAAATCCATACGGGCAAATTGGGTTTAGGTGTTTAGGGCTTGTAGAAACCGCAGAGGGTTTGGGTCGCGCCCTAAGGCCTACTTGGAGGGTCGGGGGAGTTAGTAAGTAGGTTATAAGTAGTGTTAAGTTTGCCTAAACTAAATGGAGTTACCCCCCCCCCCCCATTTTAACCCTACTTATAACCTTTCTGTATCCCCAAACCCTACAACATAGTAGGTTATGAGCCTCTAATTATAGGGCCTAACCCCTAAAACAGTAGGTCTTTGGATCTTCAGGTAATTATACATTACCTGAAGGACCCGAAACTACGGGAATTATGGTATATTCCTCATCATTGGTCATGCAGGATGTATATCATCAACCGTACTGTAGGGGCCTTAGTAACTAGAATAGGGTTCCAAAAGAGGGCTCTATATGCGGGTTACTGTAAGGGATACTAGAAGGGCTCTATAATGCAAGGGTTCTAAGTACTGCAAGTCCGGAGAAGAAGGAGCTACCGGCTTGGGCGCCGCCCCGAGTCCGAGAGAAGCCGCTGTCAGCGCTGACAGACGGCCGGGGAGCCAAGCGTTTAGGGTTTGGGGCTGAGGGCTTTTTGGGTTTAGGGGTTTAAAGGGGTTTTGGGGTTTAGGGCTTTAGAGGGGTTTAGGGCTCAGGGCCTTTTGGGTTTAGGTTGTGGTGTGTTTAGGGTTTATGGCTTTGGGTTTAGGGCCGTTTAGGGCTTAAACAAAAGGTTTACAAGGTTTAGAGGTTTCGGGCTTACAGAGTTTCGGGACTGTGGTTTGGGCCTTATTGGCTTCGGCCTTAGGGTTGAGGGCTTTGGGGGGTAGGGTTTAGGGTTTCGTTTTTAGGGCTTTGGGTTTCAGGTTTACTTAGAGGCCCAGGGGACTTGGTAAGTAGGTTATAATTATAACTCCCCCAAATGGAGCTACCGCAGTTATAACCCTACTTATGAAACCGACTTACTAAGTCCCCTGGGCCTCCAAGTAGGCCTCCCTAAACCCCTAAACCCGTAAACCCTTAAACCCTAAACCCCCTGACCCTTATGGAACCCTTAAAAGTCTGGGCCTCCAAGTGGGGCTGAGCATTTGCAGTTTAACCGTTCCGTGAAGGTTTCCTTTGGCAGGGTCGTACTGCTGATGGACAAAATCCAGAATTACCCATTATAAGGAATATACCATAGTTCCCACAGTTCAGAGCCCTTAGGGTCATGCAGGATTTTGTCCATCAGCAGTAGTTGCGTAGATAGTGTGCCTCGCAGCACATGACTGTTGGGTGACTGGGCCTTTAGGGCAAACTGAAAAATGTTTGGCTTCTCACAGATTGATCTTGCTGCGAAACTTTGTTTGCGCATTTCGTGTTCAATTTGATATTTGTGTAGTTGCTCCACATGTTTCAGCTCCTGGGTATTGAAGAAGGTGGCCCCGAGTGATATCGTCTGGTTTCAGCTAGGATTATGGGAAAACCCGGGCTTCTGGTTTCACACGCATTTCGTAAGGATTCTGACTGAGGTGTTTGAGAGGGTCTTACGATGACCTACAGTCCTGCAATTTGGGCACTTGGACCCTCAAGCTCAGGGAGTTTGGATATCGGGTCTTCAGCGATTTGGAATTCATAATGCTGCAGCCCAACACCTTGCACCCCAGCATGAAACACCCTCACGGCAGAATCCGAAGTGCCGCTAATGCGCAAAAACTTAAACCCCCTAAATCCAAAACCCTAAAGGCCCTAAGATTTTATATCCTAAACCTGCAACCTCAACCCCTAAGACTCTATCTGAACCTTAATCCCGCAAACCCCTAAACCCGTAAACCCTAAACTCCTAAACCCTAACTCCAGACCCCGTAAGCCCTAAATCCTTAAATCTTAACCCCAAGCATTCCCAAACCGCTTGAACTTAAACCCTACCTTAAGCCGGAATAACCTACCTTTTTAGGGTTCCCTATTATGATTTCCTTATATATGTCCTTAAAAAGGTAGGTTCTTCCGGCTTAAGGTAGATTATGCCAAATCCCTAAACATTAAATCCTCCTAAACCTTGACGCCAAAAACCCGAAACCCCAGCCACACAGTACCCAGAGACTCCAATACCCCTTAATTAAGGAATATGGCTTGATTTAGTAGGATCCTTAATATGATTTAAGGAATATTCCTTAATTAAGGGATATTAGACTCCCCTAAACCCTAAACCCTGTAGATCCCCTATAGATCCCTTTAAGGAGCCCTAGGTATTCATTCCTTAATTAAGGGAAATTGGAGTCTCTGGGTACCGCATGAGGTGCGACGGGAGAGCTGCCTGGATGGCGGGACAGCCGCTGAAAGCGAACAGTTGAAGTGTTTGTACCCAAATAGTAGGGTTTTAGCTCCCAAAATCCATACTCTGAATGGTTTTGGGGACCTAAAACCATACAATTTGGGGACTTGCACCCTCTAGGTTTCAGAACCCTAAGGGTCCATGTACCCATATAGAGATACATGGGCCGCAATGCACCTATATAGGGACTACATTAAGGCCAATGTAAATACTATATGAGTACATGGACCCTTAGGGGAAGGCTCAATAGACTATACGGGTTTCCATCGGGCATGTTTTAGAAGGTTCACTACAGACGTTTGGGCTGCAGACTGTTGGGCTACAGACTTTTGGGCTACAGACTTTTGGGGTCGGAACCCTAAACCTCTGAACCCTTAGCAGTTAACCCCCAAATCAAAACCCTGAACCCTAAGCTTCTAAACCTAAGCTCTAAAAGTATCGCCCTTTCCCAGGCGATTCTAAGCCCAGCCGACCCTTCCGATCACAACAGACCCCCAACTCAAAAGCAATGCCGTCAATCCACCTCAAGTGTTTAGCCCTGAAGGGCCATGTAGCCGAATAGTAGAGGCCTTGGCCCCAAAGTACTTCTGTCGGAACTACAGCTAATAAGGTGAAAGCTTAGGGTAGGACTGATGAGTTTGTTGGCTTCAGGGTTCTTGGTCATGTGGTATGGTGTTTGAAGTTTAAAGTCTACGGCCCTCAAACCTGTACCCCAAAACCCTAAACCCCCAAACCTGCGCCTTGTTACCGTAGCTCGCAAGCAGGACGAAGATGAGATGGCCGGTGCCGGCTTCGGCGCCGCTGTCAATCTGCCGAGTTGTCATTTCCTGGAGATCCCTGTTAGGGCTTTCGGGGTTTAGGGATTCGGGTTTAGGGTAAAGAGGGGGGGGAGTCTAGACTCCAGGGTTGAGGCTTGCGGCGATCTAATACAAAGGTGAAGGAATTAGTGAGAGTACCCGCTTAATTCTAGTCCTTGTCTAAGTTATAGTATATTGTGTGCGGAAAACCTCTTTCTAAGTGTTACGGATGAAGAAGGCCTCTATATTATTCTCCTAGACAAGATAGACAAGAGGTGACAAGAGTAGATTCAGAGTGTTCGTTGTCGACATGGTTCAGGTCTTTGTTGTAAGCACTTGGGTTGTGCGGGGTTTGCGCTCTCCTTAGCTGAGTTGTGCGTGGTTTGTGCTCTCCGTGTCTGTTCAAAACGTGTCTAGCCACATGATTAACGATACTCAGTCCATGGAGTGTCAGCATGGGGACCCCTTCACCTAAGGACGAGATACAACCATCCGAGCTTCGGGGGGGAGGGGGGTTCAGCACAACCAAAGTAGAATTCAACATAGCTTCTCGATTTTTTCCAGGCCTCATGAATTGGCTAGTCTCGGCTAGAGTTCAAAACATCAGCCCTATCCCCTTGTGTAGGTGTTGTTGGATTCTGACAGTAGCGGGTCCATGTGTTCATGTAGTATAATTTTTGGCCTCCCTGAAGTCCCTATAATGGGTACTTAAGGGCTCAGTACCTACGTAATTGCTACGTGGGCACATGGGCCCCTAGACTTATAATCTCTACGATGCAACACTACCAGCTTCGAGCCGGAGGGAAGCGGATGTGCAGGTACCCAAAGAGCCCAATACCCCTTAATTAAGGAATATGGCTTAAATTATATAGGGGATTTAAGCTGTATTCCTTAATTAAGGGGTGTTCATAGTATGAAGCCCTATATAATTTAAGCCCTATTCCTTAATGAAGGGGTATTGGGCTCTCTGGGGTTCTCCTTCGGTAAGGTATGTTCCTTAAAAAAAAGGATATTGGAGTCTCTGGGTATTGTAGAGGCTAGAGTTGAAGGTTTAGGGGCCTTTATCATCAGAACAAAGTAGGGTTCCTTTGATGGTTCTTTTTGCTATACGTAAGGGATCTATAAGAGGGTTCTATAACGTAGGGGCCTTGATAACTAAAATACGGTTTTGGGCCCTTTCGTCGTACATTAGCATCATGAACCCTAAGGATGGGAAGTATTTAAGCTTCTATAATACCAAATCCCGGGATCTACTCCTAGGGTTTAGGGTCTAGGATCTGGGTTATCGGCTTTTTCTCTGTCATTCCGGGATCAAACTCTTAGGGTCCAGGGTTTAGGCTTTGGGATTTAGCGTTTACGGGTTGGAGTCGAGGGTCTTTGCAAATCCTCCACAAATATACCTGGGTCTGTGCATTGGGCTGAGGGTGGACTGTCTAGGGAAAATGCGCGTACAAACCAACCATAGCAGGATGGATCCCTAATACGATTTAAGGTATATTCCGTAATTGAGGGATGTCGGAGTCCCTGAGTTTCTAACTCTTTAGGCACCTATATTGTAGAACTCTCTTACAGATCCCTTAAAGACCCCTTTAAAGAACCCTTAATGGAGCCCTATTCTGTTCAAATTATAAAGGCTCCCTAAACTCTAATAAACCTTAAACTCTAAACCCTAAACCTTGAACTCTAGCCCCTTCAGAGAGCCAGGTGGGGCCGGAGTACATGCAAGTGCCAGGAGAGCCTTTTGCTTTCTACCACAAGGCCGGAATCGGTGGGGTTTAGGGTTTGGGGTTCAGGGTTTGGGGGTTTATGGTTTGCGGTTTGGGGGTTTGGGTTTTACAGGGTTTTTGGGGTTTAGGGTGTTTAGGGGGTTTAGGGTTGAGGGTTTTAGGATTTAGAGCCGGGTTTAGGGTGTAGGATTTTGGGTCTAGTAAGGGTGGTTAATTACAGGGTTCATGCAGGACTTAGGGCTTATGGTAGGTTTGTGCGGGATGTATAGGGATCTAGCACCTCACGTTGTTTCCCAAAGCACGGAACACATTGGCACGAGGATCATCCGACATACGGACAGTTAGTCCAGCCGGTTTCTTTTGATCTTGACCAGACCCCAAGCAGTAGCATACCGTGTCGGAAAGCAGTGGCTGGGTGACCATGCACTTGAGAACATGCTTCGTCAACCGCAGTCCAGTGTCGCAAAACTCTGCATTGCTGAGGGCTGCAGGGACGGAAAGCCGGTTCTGTTGCACCGCCGAGACGCTTGTCGGATGACCGGGTCCGAAAATTCGCTCCAAGACCCGTAGCCCAAAACCCTGCCAAACTCAAGACCGCAAACCCTCATCCCCAAACTCCCTGAAGCGTACACCCGGAACCCTGAAGCCCGAAGCCACAAAAAAGTTGGGAAGCACACCGGCAGCAACTTGAAAATGCACATCTCCAAGCCTGTCAGCAAATTACCGATGTTGCGATGTTCGTTCGGGCGTACCTGAACCGCACACAACCTATCTTCTCGAGGCCCTTGTATGAGGAAATGGTGGTAAGGCACCCCCCCCGAAACGTAGGTTTTCTAGGGTCCAGGTACGGTCCAGGGTCGCTGGTTTACCTTAGTTTTCAAGCAGGGTCTTGGGAGTTAGGGACGAACCCCAAGGGTCGTTATGTAGGTTACTAATTGGGAGAGTATATGATAATTAGGTACTTGGACCCTTAGGGAATTCTATGCTTGATACCCGAGACTGAGACTGTAAACTCTACGTCCTAAAGTTTCTACCCTCACCGTTGTTGAGCTTCCGTGGGCCCAAGCCATGTAGGACCGTCAACTGTTCAGGTTGTAGACCCTCAAGTTCCTAAGTACATATTTGAGTAGTTGTCAAAATTAAGGTCCCTTTTTGGGTACCCTATATATTATAATAGGGACCCAAAAAGGGACCCCAATATTGACAACCACCCATCTGATACTTTGAGGGCTTCCTCTAAGGCATCTATGGGGTCCCTATAAGGATTCCTTTAAGGGATCTATAGGGGTACCATTATGGGGGTACTTCCCCCAAAGCATACGAGCAGTTTCTACCACAGAAACCTGACGACTTTCTGCTACGTGGGTCTAGGACCCTTTGGGAGAGTACAGGGGGAGCCATTGAAGAATGGCTGAATCGAATATTGTAACCGCAGAGGTTTGGATTTTGGGCACTTTGGACCAGTGGCCCCCTCCCGGCCCTACCAATATAACTATATAACCCCACAACGCCTACCTGTCCAGGGCTCCTTATTATGATTTCGTTATGTGAGCTCAAAAACGTGAGGTTATTAGGCATAGGGCGCACTCTCAGGCCCCGATAGCCTTTGTCACAGTTGTGTAGCATTTTACATGTTTATGGGTACTTAAAGCCAACAAAGAATAAACATGTACAAGTTTAATACTATCCCAACTATGAATTAAAGCATCCTCCCGGAGTCGCAGCTGAAATCCAGACCTACTTAAGGGCTCAGGCGACTGATAAAGTTCTAACTGAACCCTGAATGTACCCTTTTTCAAGGACGTGTATGAGGACAACATAGCAAGAAATCCACCCAGAGGTAGTTTTTCCTAGGGTCCAGGTAAGTCATAAGTAGGGGAATGATGTGGAAAATGTTAAGTAAGTGGTATATGGCATTGGGTACTCGTGACCGGTAACCCCAGCTAGAACGCATCTCGATGCCAAAGAAAACAAAACTCGAACAAGTGCCCCTCGCCAAGTGAGTGCAACTTACGACCCTTGAACCAAGATAGACTGTACCAGAACCTTTGGCCTGATCTAGAGCTCGGCAAAGCCTCTGATTCCTTTGTCTGAAGCTCCCATCATGGATTTCGAGGTTCAGGGTTTATCTAACCATGTCCAAACAGCAACACCTTGCATCGAACCTGACCGTGTCTAGAGCATAGCGGAATCTCGCAAGTACGCTTTAATAGAGAGCCCTTATGATCTTTAATAGTGGCATGGGTATTTAGGGTATAATAGAGGGTAGCTGAGGGGTCTAGGGAGGGTTTAGGGTTTGGGGAGAGTCTAGGGTTTGCTAAACAGCCTGACAGCCTCCAGTCGAGGTGATGTTCCCCGACACCAAGCCAACCGGCATTCGCATGTCTGCATGTCTCAACGCCATGGAGGAGCCACTCGTCCGATGAGTGGGTTCTTAATCAAGGGCCCCTCTAAGGAATCTATAATGGTTCTACATTGGTTTAGGGCTGTTCTTAATTAAGGGTACCTTTCAAGGGATCTATAGCAATGGTCCTGCAGCGGTTTAGGGCTTCGGGGTCGGGGGGTGAATAACGTTGGAGCATAATGTAGGAACCTAATTAAGAAACCCTGGGCCTATAACCCCCGAATAGTAGGATTCATATAAGGAACCCTAATAAGGGCCCAAGGTTTCTTAATCAGGTTCCTACATTAGGCCTTAGAATGCTTTAGGGTCTAGGGTGTAGGATACGTGTTTCAGGGCTAAGAACAGGAAGGTGTAGGGCCCGATGAATAAACTGTGAGCGTAGGGCCACACCTTGGATCCCTGTCGGTCCTGCAATTTCGAGATTCCAGTGTTTAGGGCTTCAGATTTGAATTCTCTGGCTGTATGCCTCAAGCTATAGAGAACTGGACATATGATCACGGGTTAGGGTTCCTCTCAGCTTTATAAAGAAATCATCTGCGCAGCTGTACACCCTACATATTCCACGACCCCCCAATGGCCCTTTCATGGAGCCCTTGTGGTGCTTAATAGTGGGTATTTGGGGTGTATTAGAGGGTAGTTGGGGGGTCTAGGTTCAGCCTTTTTGGGTCCCCAATATAGTACGGCACCTAACATGTACGGTTTCCAACAAGGTACCATAATTTGGACAACCACCCATATATTCAGGTTTGGGTTCGAAACCTTTTGGGTTTCGGTGCAGAGCGGCTTCGGGAGCAAGCGGCTTAGTGTTCAGGCTTCGAGTTTAGGTTTATGGTTTAGGGGCTTAGGGTTTTGGGTTTAGGGTTAGGGTTTCGAGTGTAGGGTTAAGTCCTCTTGGGGGTTTGTGCCTGCTGAAGGGCTCAACACACGGCGGCATCCTAAGAAGCAGCCCTCTTGGAACCTAATCGCCGAGTCCCTGGATGTTGATTCTTGCTGTCTGTTCCGGTATGCCATAGCCCTTTTCTTACCTTTGGTTAGTAGGGAATGGAGGAATGGGGTACAATTATAACTACTATTACTACCATTCTTCCATTCCCTACTAACCAAAGGTAAGTTTTGTCCTTTATCGCTCGTACAGGCCTTTCTGAACCGTTACAGCAGTGGTCAAGCCCCTATCAAGCCAGGGAGCTCTATGAATCCGTATGAAGCCCAGTAGTGCCCTTATTCCTTTTTTGTAGTCCTAGGTTCCTTGTAAAGTACCAAAAAGGGAGCCCTTGATATTCCTAGGTTGCTGGGCATCCGAGTATGCAAACCTAGCTCAGCTCCTGTGAAGCTTCCATTTCCCCCAGGTGCCGAACGGATTCCTTCACTATATGCGACCAAAGAGCACGACGCCTAGTCTTCGATTGATGTCACTGCTTTATTGGCTTGCTTACCTACAAGGAGGGTATCGGATGTCCCATCCTTGTGGCCCTTGTTTATGTCTTTTTTTTGTTGGTCCTATGCTGTTCCTGTTCTAAGGGTCCAAGGGCTCAAATAGTCCTGGCTCCTTTAGGCCGTTTAGGGTTCGATTAAGGGGTTCGATAACCTGGGGTGTGTCTAAAGATTTCCTTAACTTGAGGATCCGTTAAGGGTGCTGCAATTATTAGTTAGGAGTTTGGGGTCTGCTGAGGGTAGAGGACACACGGGCTCTGATTTTTGTAGTCAGCAGATTATTCCAGTATACTAAGGCCCGGACAACTATGCTGCTTACTAAGGCCTCTGTACCAGGATTGATAGTTCGGTTAAGGCTCTTAGGCGGTATCGTATTGCATTGGGGCTTCAAGATTGTGGGGTTAGCGCCTCAATGATCAAGGGGTTCGTGTAGAATAATTACACAGGCAAGAGGGATGCACAACCTTGCTACTCAAAAGAGCTTTCGGTAAACCGCGAGTCCTTCTCCCAGGCTCTACCCTAAACCCTAGTAAATGCTGTCTTCCTGAACACAGCAGACCTGACGCGCCAGAAGTTTTAACGGCCCAGAACCAGCAGTCTTCACGAATGACTAGGACTACGACTAGGACAGGGTTCCCTTAAGGACAAGGGTTGCTATCAGAGTCACCGAAAATAGGGTTTGGGGGTGCATATTGATTTTATGCTTTGTGGCAATTGCCACTGCAACAGACGAAGCATTCGGTTGGCCAAAGATGGTCGGATGGCGGTCAAAGAAGAGGAGGAGGAGCAGCAGCTGCCACCTGTCGTCGTCATTCAAATCTCACCGATGCAGCTGGGAGTGTCGGCGCTGAGCTGGGAAAGAGTTTCCATCGAGATCCACCGTAATGTCTCTTTAGATGCGCAGAATCGGTGGACATGCTGTCTGAAACCCTAAACCCTACACCCCTAAATCGTAAACCCAGACTCTAAACCCCCTAAACCCCCTAAACCCTCAACTCCCTAAGCCCTATACCCTAAACTCCTAAACGGTCAACCCTCTGCCTAAGAAGCTGCGAAAGCTGGATGGAAGCAGAGGGATTTGCAGGGCCCAAGTTGGCAAATTTGAGGTGAATTCGTCAGAAACCTACACCCTAAACCCTGAACTCTAGACCTGTCAGAAACCTACACCCTAAACCCTGAACTCTAGACCTTGCATCCTATAGAATAACCTAAAACCCTCAAAGCTGGTAAAACAATTGCCCAAAGCCTATAAAGGGCCATTAACCCAGAGCCTCCTAAATCCACAAATTAAGGAACATACCTTAAAGTATAGTAGGATCCATAACATGATTTGAGGTATATTCCTTAATGAAGGGGTTTTGGAGACTCTGGGAATATTCTGCATACTTTAAAGGTCCGGGAACCCCAAGTCGCACTCAGGTCCTTCAAACCGTCTTAAACCCTAAACCTTGAAACCCTAAACCCTATAAGCCCTAAACCCTAAAACTCTAAGAACCCAGACGGAAAAAGAGCTCTCAAAAGAAAACCTAGGAACCCTAACTCCTAGACCCTAACTCCTAAACCCTATAAACCCCATAAACCCTAAACCCAAGTCGGACCAAGGTGGCCAGCATGCGGAAGGTCACTAATCCATTCATCCTGGTGGCTTTGGAGCTTTCCGGCCCGGAGAGAACTCCTTTTGTTTTGCAAAGCTGGCAGGGTTTAGGGTTTAGGAGTTTGGCTTTAGGGGTTTAGGGTTTAGGACTTAGGGGTTTAGGATTTAGGGTTTAGGGTTTAGGGGCCTAGTTTTGCTTTCCGGCCCGGAGAGAAGTCTTTTGTTTCCCGAAAGGGTCCATGTACCCCAAATAGGGTTCCGTTAAAGGCTACCGTAAAGGTTCTATAAGGGCATCATAAGGGTTCTGTAAGGGCATAGGGCATAATCATAAGGGTCCATGTACCCACAGAGTATATACTCTGGGCCCAATGACCTATATGGGGAATACGTTAAGGCCAAAGTATGTCCTATTTGGGTACAGGCAAGCTTTAAACCACCATACAAATCAAACCGGACCCTAAACCCTGCGCCCTAAGGTTGGGGCTTAGACGTAAGATTTGGTCTGGATTCAGGATTTCCTTCGATTCTCTGTGCACCGTCGGTTTTCTAGAAACCTAAACGTCATACATGAAACCCGCTCAGGAATCTCTGCAGCACCCCGTAAGGGACCCTTAGCCCTGAACCATAGCAAGCCTAAAGTTCATTGTGCTCGAAGCTTTAGGATGTTGGCTGACATGGGCCCGTAGGAATACTCCACTACGCATGCCAACACAACGATTCATCGAGCAACATGTGCATCAGATGATTCCTTTGCTCGTATACGGCAGGGTGCTTTGCGATGCACAGTACATGTTCAATGCTCCTGGCGTTGAGGCGTTTACCGTTTTATTGCCGGCTCTTAGGGTTCAGGGTTTTGGTTTGTAGGGTTTTAAACCCTAAACCCTAAACCCTAAACCCTAGGCTTCCAGAGACCTTATTATTGGGTCCTGAAGGGCTCGAGGGCCCGAACTATAAGGTCCTTGGAAGCATAGAGTAAGGGTTTAGTACCTTAAGCCGGAATAACCTACCTTTTTAGGGTTCCCTATTATGATTTCCTTATATATGTCCTTAAAAAGGTAGGTTCTTCCGGCTTAAGGTAGGGTTTAGGGTTTCGGGGTTTCCGTGGCTTTCCAAGCTTTACGTACTGTGTGCAGCGGCTCAGGGTCCCTTCTCGGTTCCGGTGTGAAGCTTCAACGGTAATTACAGGGAACTCCAGAAAGTTGGAATATGGTTTCATGGTAGGATACCCTATAATTTACCATAGAAGGGTGTAGGATAATCATATTCCAACTTTCTGGCCTTTACCTTATAGGGTTCTGAGTTTTGGAACTGTAAGGTTTAGGATTTAGAGTTTATAGGGTCTGATTAGGGTTTTGATAGTCAACAGAAGTTGGATACCCAGCACATATTGCATGAGGCATCTCGGTTCAGAAGCCTGGTGACAAGACCGGCAATCCCAAACACTCAGTGTCCCAAACTCTCAACTCGAACAACCCTAAACCCTAAACCCTAAACCCTAAACCCCTAAACCCCTAAACCCTAAACCCCTAAACCCCTAAACCCTAAACCCCTAAACCCCTAAACCCTAAACCCTAAACCCTAAACCCCTAAACCCCTAAACCCTAAACCCTAAACCCTAAACCCCTAAACCCCTAAACCCTAAACCCCTAAACCCCTAAACCCCTCAACCCCCCTAAACCCCTAAAGTCTCAACCCCAAGCCTTCATATCTTCTCTAACCATGCTCTTGTGTAGAGATCTTTAGGGTTTAGGGTTTAGGGGTTTAGGGTTTAGGGTTTCGGGTTTAGGGTTTAGGGTTTAGGGGTTTAGGGTTTAGGGTTTCGGGTTTAGGGTTTAGGGTTTAGGGGTTTAGGGTTTAGGGTTTAGGGTTTAGCTCAGATACGACATCAAGCGCACCTAGGTTTATGATTCAGTGGATTTGGGTTTACAGCGCTAATCATTTACAGGGTTCGGGGCTTTTTCAAGGCCGCGAACCCTGTAAATGCTCAGCAGCCAAGCATATGCAGCGATCTAAGCATGGCAGTAGTGATAACAGGAATATTCATCCAAGGGTAACAGGAGGGACCCTTAATAAGGACCCCTAGGTATATACCCTTAATATAGCCATTATATACCCATTATATAGCCCATTATAGGGTAGGGGTCCCCATGAAGGGTGCCTCCTTTTCTCCTTTGAATTCAGATACTCAGATCCGATCTTTCGTGCCTCGCAAGCTCAGGCTCCACCCTAGCATGGCGCTGTTCCCGGCTGGATTCCGGGGCGAAAAGTTGCCTGATGCGTAGTCATATATGTAGGGCACTAGAGAATAGGATAGGCTTTTGGTACATTTCGCAGTATGCTGGATGCCTGAGTTGTCCTGCTGTAGCGCTCGTTGCAGTCTATGGGCAGGGATTCTGACTTTGCCTAAGATCCCATAAACCTATATAGTAAATATAGGGGCCTTAACAATTAGAATAAAGATTAAGGGCCCATAATACTATAACTATACTAGGGAACCGCCAAAATAGTATAGGTATTTATTAAGGCCCCTATAGTACATCCTTGGCTTGAAGGCCTTCCTATCTTAAGTACATCTAGGTTTGTCAGGGCCGTTGCCATGGTCTATGCCGTATGTGCTCTCATAACACAACCCTTACCCCTAAACCCAAACCGAGGGTTTAGGGTTTAAGGTTCCGTTTGTTTTCGTTGCTTTTGCGCGAGTTCTCCTGCCTGGTGTTGGGACAGAGAGGGTGTCTCCTGTAGCCTCTCATCGTAGAATTGCTTGATGTTTTCAGGTTAGGGGCCCCTCCTGGACCCTAGAGGAATTCCATGTTTGAGGACTTATACAATGATTTCATATGATTTCATAACAAGGAACCCGAAACCCTAAACTCTAACCCGGAAGGAACCCTAAACAGGTAGGCTATTTAGGGTCTAGGTCATCTATGTGCAATCTCAGCAGCGGAGGTCCCCAGCGCAGGTTCCGAGCAGACGCCAACTTAAGGGTCCATGTGCTAACCTAGCATACACCTGTAGCCGAAAAGACCTACCGTTTTAGGTTCCTTATTATGGGGTTTAGGATGGTAGCTATGTGGGTTCATACTGCTGATGGACAAAATCCTGCATTACCCATTACAAGGAATATAGCATAGTTCCCATAGTTTAGGGACCTGTAGCCGAAAAGACCTACCGTTTTAGGTTCCTTATTATGGTGTTTATAGTTCCTTAAAAGGAAAGGTCGTTTCGGCTGCAGGCATGCCTACTTTAAGGCCAAAGCATATGCTATACAAGTAGATGGAGCCTTAGGGTATGTCTTGTCAAGCCAAAGACCCATCTTTCGAAGCAATAAACCCATGGTCTGTAGATATAAACAAGCTACTCTAGGTTTGCTGCATTCCCATCCAAGGCATGGCCTGTCTAGCGGCTCGCGACAGCATGTGCACCTCATGGCTGCAGTCGCACGGTGGAGAGGCAGCATCGAAATCATCTGCAGGATCGATGGCGCTGCTCTCCTCCGTTCCTGCCCTCGGGAAGCTGTATGCGCTGTCTGGGTGTTGAACGACTGGACATGCGCCTCAGCGAATCGGATGCCCATTGGCTGATTTGCCTTGCTTGCCAATCAAAACCCGAGCTGGGAGCATCTCTTGTTCCCGGGTTGTGGGAACTGGAGCGAGAATTTCTGAGACCAGTTCGCTGGCAAATCTGCAGGGAAGCCATTCTCTGAGGATCAATACTCCACAAGAGAATGTGGGAGTTTCCGAAAATGGGGGACCCTAATATAGCACCCTAAATAGTAGGATCCTTAGTATAAGGACCCAAAACTTGTTAAACCAAATTTCCGCAAATTCCCATGTTTCGTGTCTGGTCAAAGGGAGCACGGCAGAGCCCGTAGCAGCTGGTTTTCTTAGGCAGTCGCAGACAAATCACAAGCCGATGGTCGTTGGGCATCACGATGTGGGGATTGATCTGGAGCGAGGAACACTCCACTTGCCACTCTAATTCCGAGGCATTCTGGTGTAGCAATTCTTGGCCTGAAGCTTTCAGACACGAAGCCACATGTGGTCCATCCTAAACCCTAACCCTAACTGTGTACGTGTCGGATTGTTCATCCCATAAACGGCTCCCAAACTATCCTGTACGCTCTGTCTAGATATTTAAGGCCTCTCTTTAAAGGTCGTTTCTCCGGGTGGTCTGGGGCATAATTGCGGGTTCCTTTGAGGGTTTCTTTACGGGTACAAGGGTTTAGGCTTTAAGGGTCCATGTGCCTATGCTTAGTTTGGCCTTAGAGGGGTTACTACATAGGTACTTTCGGGCCCAATTGTCTCCTAAAGGGGAGTTGCCCCCAAAAAAGTAGGATCCTTATATTATAAGGACCCCAAAATATGGTACCCCTAATTTTCGGGGAACTCCCATATAGGTACATGGGAGTTTCCGAAAATAGGGGTACCTTATTCTGGGGTCCTTATAATAAGGATCCTACTATTTAGGGTACTCTATTAGGGTCCCCTATTTTCGGCAACTCCCACATGGAGCTTTCGGGTTGTCTGAGGCGGAATTCAATCCGGACAACGCCGAGGATGGCCTGCCCTACTCCCAAGCTCTTCGAGATTAGGGTTTAGGGTTTTAGGGTCCAGAGTGTTAGGGCTTTTGGGGTTTAGGGTTCTAGCGTCCAGAGTGTTAGGGTTTTGGGGGTTTAGGGTTTTAGGGTCCAGAGTTTTAGGGCTTTTGGGGTTTAGGGTTTAGGGTTTTAGGGTCCAGAGTGTTAGGGATTTTGGGGTTTAGGGTTTAGTGTTTTAGGGTCCAGAGTGTTAGGGTTTTTGGGGTTTAGGGTTTAGGGTTTTAGGGTCCAGAGTTTTAGGGTGTTTCGGTTTTCGCTTCCTTAGGCCGGTTTCGGGTTTAGGGTTTAGGGTTTTAGGGTCCAGAGTGTTAGGGTTTTTGGGGTTTAGGGTTTTAGGGTCCAGAGTTTTAGGGTGTTTCGGTTTTCGCTTCCTTAGGCCCATGGGTAGGGTTTCGGGTTTAGGGTTTGGGGTTTTAGGGGTTTAGCGGTTTGGAGTTTGGGGTTTAGGAGGTTTAGGGTTTAGGGTTTTAGGGGTTTAGGGTTTTGAGGGGTTATAGGGTTTATAGGGTGTAGGGTTAGCGGTTTAGTCGTGTGCACACGCGATGTTGCATGACACGGGTGGTCTTCGCGTGACCTGAACCCTAAGCCCAGCTACCTTCTGGACAAGCTTGGGGTTTCTGGAGTATGTTGTAAAAAGGTGTTTTGGACAGAACGAGAAGAATTGCATTATCCATTCTTCGGTTTTGGTTACTCACCCTTGTAGTACCCCTTGTAATACCCCCCTTTGCAGTAAGCCTCTGAAGGAGCTCTTGCATGAATGATGTAACCCTAATCCCCTAGACCCGAAACCCTAAACCCTGTGATACCCTCATAGTCACCTTACGGATCCCTTTAAAGGAGCCCCTAAGTACAGTGGTGGATCCCGACACCCGGGGGTTTTCGGGCTCACTGAGGGTTCAGAGCGAAGCATCGAACCGTAAAACGAGAGGACTTTGTTGCCTTTAGGGAGTATGCAGGGTTCAGGGGTTAAGGGTTGAGGGAGTATGCAGGGTTCAGGGTTTAAGGGTTTAGGGAGTGTGTAGGGTTCACCTTAACCCTGAAGAACCTACCTTTTTAGGGTTCCCTCTCAAGATTTCCTTACACAAGTCCTTAAAAAGGTAGGTCTTTCAGGGTTAAGGCAGGGTTTAAGGGCTAAACCCCTAACCCCCTAAACCCAAGCCCTAAACCCCAAAACCCTAAACCCTAAACCCCTAACCCCCTGAACCCAAGCCCTAAACCCCAAAACCCTAAACCCTAAACCCCTAACCCCCTGAACCCAAGCCCTAAACCCCAAAACCCCAATATTGTGTAGGGTTCAGGGTTGAGGGTTGAAGGCTTTGTGTGTCGGGCTTTGGAGTTGCTGGTGATGGCTTCTTGGTAGGCATCTGCATGGGTGGTTGTCAAAATTATGGCCCCTTTTTTGGGTACCCTAAACATAAGGTGCCGTACTATAATAGGGACCCAAAAGGGTTTAGGGTTATGGCCCCCTTTTTTGGGTACCCTAAATATAAGGTGCCGTACTATAATTGGGACCCAGAAAGGACCCTAATTTTGATATCCTCCTATATGGCTTGATACTGTATCGTCCTTGCCGCTCAGGACGTTCATTGGGGGGCCGGGGATTCCGAAAATAGGGAACGCTAATTTATTAACCGGGAACAAGAGGCTCTGGCGGGCACCTCCGGCATGCTCGTGCATGCTCGTATTTTCTAGACTAGAAAAGAGGTCTTCATGATTGGAATAGGGGTTTAGCAAGGATGATAAAGCCGAAGAAAGACTCGATAGCTGGAATAGTTGGGTGTTAGGATACTCAAAGAGGTATACCCATAGAGACAATACTGGGGCATTTTGGGCATCAAAGTCTACGATTGATTACCCTGGTCCGTTGGCCACTCCTGCTACACCGTACCCAGAGACTCCAAGATCCCGTAAGTAAGGAACATTCCTTGAGTCATGTTGGGGATCCTACTATAATTTAAGGTATATTCCTCAATTAAAGGGTTTTGGAGTTTCTGGGTACGCCCGCAAGCCCCAGCGCTTCTTCGTGGGCATGTGGTTTCAGGTTGTCAGTTGCACCCTGACCTCCTGAACCGTAAGCTAGGCCCAAAAGCCCTACCCTAAGTACCCAAGTGCCGAACAATCATATGGGTGGTTGTCAAAATTAGGGCCCCTTTTTGGGTACCTTAAATATTAGGTGCCGTATTAGAATAAGGAACCACAAAGGGACCCTGATTTTGACAACCACCCATATGATTTACAGTCTGAACCCACATAGCTATACCATCCTAAACCCCAGTGTCTCAATACCTGGTCCTTTGGACCCTGGGGCTAAACTTTCAGGTTGTACGCCCATCCGGGCAGTGGTGGCCCCATCATGACGTGGTTGAGGCCACGGGGCAGCTTCAAAGAGGGGTTCATTAAGGGTTTAGGTTTGAGAGTTTGGGGTTTAATGTCAAGGGTTCTGGCTGAGGGAAGGCTAGATCGCAAAACCATCCGTCAAGCCCTAAGCCCTCAACCCTACACCCTAGAAGCGCTGAACCCGAACCCAGAACTGTGAAACTCTTGTGAAACCTCCGCGAGTCCCGGACAGTATGAGCCCAAAGAGAACCCTACTTGGAAGATCATGGGACTTAGTAAGTAAGGTTATAAGTACATTAATTGGGGTTATAAGTAGCTATAAGTATAGTTACCCTATTTTCAACCCTAGTTACTAAGTCCCATGATCCTTTAAGTAGAAGCCTTCGCCCAAGCGGCCCGTCTCCTGAAACCCATACACCTTGGACCGTAAGTGGAACTATACTGAAAAATATGCCCCAAAGCTCTTTTCTGAGCATTAACGCTGCTATACTGGTCTCAAAGACTAGACTCCAATAGCCTACGACTTTAAAGCTGCCAAACATGAAAATTTCAAGCGCCACCACCCTACCATTCACCATCACACCGCCTCCAGCAACACGCGGAGCTTAGGGTTGAGGGTAAGCGAATGGGGCTTCTGATATGAACTTTGAACGACAGTGCCGCGAAGACGCTGCCGGCGGTGCGAGGGACGGTGGCAAACCACCCACATGAATCAATGGCAGAGCTTCTCATAAAATGGAAAGAAAAAGGTCAAACATCTGATACAACAGTTCGGTTGGTAACTCTTGAACCCCAGCCTCCTTGTAGAAGGCCTTGTGGAGGAGCCCTGGTCACTGGTGTAGAACTCTACGAGACTTCTTGTCAGGCCCGCTTATGAGGACTCAAGGTGTAGGGTTTGGAGCCTAGGATTGATGGCAGTTTAGTGTCTAGGGTTTAAGGGCTTTCAGGGTTCAGGGTTTAGGGTTTCAGGGTTTTGGGGTTCAGGATTTAGGGGTCAGGGTTTAGGGGTTTAGGGTTCAGGGTTTTAGGGGTCAGAGTTTAGGGTTTCAGGGTTTAGGGGTTCAGGGTTTAGGGGTCAGGGTTTAGGGGTTTAGGGTTTAGGGTTCAGGGTTTAAGGTTTAGGGCCTACTTAGACCCCCCTACTACCCCACTTGAAGAGCGCACGAGTGCACGATGTTCGCAACAGCTGGCTGCTTGCTGCTGCAGACATACATTTTTGCTACATGCTGGTTTCAGTGGATGTGCTCCAAAATCCATTTCTGTCGTCCCACGGCGAACAAGGGAGCTTGCACCGTGGCGTTCAATCAAGGTGATTTTTTGTTCAGAAGCTCAAAGCTCTTCTGTTTCAGAATCCCACCAACCCGCTTGGCCTGGTCATGGCAACGGCGGACCGCGAGGAATGGAGCACTGCAGGTATGCTCGATCCCGACTTGGTTCAGTACATGAACCAACCGATTGTAGGCGTCAAAGACCTCGGGTTGTGGTCGCGCAGAAGGTTGCTCCAATGTTCGACGGCTTCGGGGTGATCCCAGAGGCTGCAGTGTCGTCCCGCCCCCACCAAGACGAGCCACAGGATGACTTTGCAGGCTGGCTTGAATTGTGACGATTTGATGTTTGCTTTGCCAGTCTCTGGTCCCGTGTATGTATGTAGGTATGTGGAATACATAGTACTGTTCTGTATTTACTGTATTGTACTGCATTGCATTGCATGGTACTGTATTACGATCTTGTTCCTATCGGTTGAGCCTTTGGGTTGGCCCCAAATTCATTAACCCCGAACCCTGAAGCCTAAACCCGGCATGCACCAAGAAACCTGCTAGGATTTCATCAGCAGACCCGATATGCGGTTACGAAAGCAAAAACTGACAAAGCCATGCAACACCCGCTCACCCTAAGCCGCAAACTTAACCGGCACTACTCCCCCAGCACTCTTCCGAGAGAGCCCATTCAGCGATATACATGAAACCATACTCAGGATTGCTCCGGAATTTCATAACATTCCTCGATGCCCTTTAGATAACATTCTTCCTCAACTACTCTTCCAAGTGAAGCCATCTTCCGTATGTACAGTAGAGGCCAGAAATTTGGAATATGATTATCCTAAACCCTTTATGGTAAATTATAAGGTATCCTACCCTGAAACCATATTCCAACTTTCTGGAGTTCCTTTTAAGGGGGTTGCGGGCCCTCTGGCAGGCTGGAGGCGACATGGGGCTGGCCCATGTTCCCGCTTAGGACGGAGGGGAAGAACCCTAAACGTTCAACTCTCACACGCCCATAGGTTTGAGATTTAGAGAGGTACTTACCCATAGACTTGAGAACCACTAAATTCAGGAAGGTACTTCAGACTCTACGTGGATCGACTTACCGCCTGTACCCTTCAGACTTACAAGTTCTTTCACAGATTCAGGGTAGATCCATTGCAAGGTTTGTGTTTTAGGTTAGTTTGTGTTAGGCCCAACCGGTAGAGGCTTTTTGTTGGGACCCCTGGGTTTGAAGACTCATTCTCTAGCAGCAAAGCTGACAACTCCTAAAGCCCAGCCACCCTCAGCAACCCTACTAGACCTGGCACTCGAAAGCCCCAACCATGAGCCACAAACCCACAGTGCTGAGGGGACTGAAGCCTTAAACATTGAAAAACCTTACTAAAGCCTTAACCCAAAGACCTACTACACAATCCTACACCCTAAACTCCTCTAGGATGCCAGGTATTACGCTTATTCCCTTTTTGTAGTCCTAGGTTCCCTATAAAGTTACCCAATACCAAAAAGGGAGCCCTTTCTATTCCTCGGTTACTGCATCCTAGTCCTTACTCCTTACTACAATCCATCTGAACCCCAGAGCCTCCCAGAGTCTCCAATACCTAAAGCCTAGACACCAAAGGTTTTTCGGCCCGAAGCCCAGAGCAGGGAGGGCCAGAACACTGGTGTAGATTTTAGGGTGTCGAGAGTTTACAGGGTTTATAGGGTTTAGGAGTTAGGGTTTAGGAGTCAGGGTTTTTAGGGCTTCGAGAGTTTAGGGTTTCGGGTTTACGGTTCAGGGTTTCCGGAGTTTAAGTGTTTATGGCTCAAGTGTTGGGGTTGGGAGTCCAGGGAGTACCCAAACCATGCAAACCCAAACAGCCTACTCCATGAATGCCGGAACTGCAAAACCCTAAGACCCTGGAACTATGCAAACCTAAGGCTCCATGTACCCTTATAGTATATACTTAGGCCTTAAAGTACCTACATAGGAACCCCTTTGAGGCCTAAGTATATACTATATGAGTACATGGAGCCTTAGGGGAAGGCATTGCCCAAGGGGGGAGTGTTTGGGAAATCTGCGGCGCGCCACAAATTTAGGGAGATTGGGCAGGGCGCTTCGGCATGGTACGTTATGCAATAGCTTATTTGCAATTCGTGTCACAAGCTTGCCGGTGCTAGTTCGGACCCTACCCAAAGTTTGAGCAGAAGGTCGACCATAGTATCTGCTCGAGCTCTCGTCGCGCTGGCCAGCGATGGGGGTCGACCAGAGGTCAAGTTTTGCCATTTTTGAGGCCAGCCCTCCGAAGACCCGAGGGGTATGGCAGCAAAGACCAGGCTGCTTCATGGGTCGGGATCGCACACTGTGCGTTTACAGAAGCCTCGAGAAGGAAGTCCGGGGGCCTAAAGCGGCAATTTGACACGGAGGAGGAGCTGCAAATTTACGCAGGAGTTGCAAGGTGTGTTCAAGCACTGCCTTCTGCAAGTTGTATAGTTCCAGGATAGTTCCTTGGGTTAGAGGCCAGTGGAAAACAGAAAGGTTCATGCACTTTCTCCGCGCATCGCTAGCGCTAAGCAGCATCAAACATAGCTATATGTGTGCCAACGTATATACTCTATAGGTATATGGACCAACAGGGTTGCCAGATACCCTAACCCTTAAATTGACCCCACCACGTCTTCAGTTTAAGATGAACATAGAAATGCTTTATGCTTTGGTCCGTATCTGCAGAAAACTCTGAACTCTAAACCCTCCCTTCTACACCTTGTTAGACCCTGTACAATCCTATGCCCGACATCCCAAACTCTAAACCCTAAGCCCTTGACCGACCTAAGGCTTAAGCCCCAAGTCCTAGGTAACTGTAAACCCGACATCCTAAGCCAGGAATCCGAAATCCTACATCTGGATCTTACACCTGAGTGAAGCCGTACACCTCTAGACTTCAAGCTTGAAACCCTTTTGGCTTTTTTTACTTTTAATACCCGTATAGAAACCCTAAATAAACCCTTATAGTACCGGTATAACAGAAATCATATGGGTGGCTGTCAAAACTATGGTCCCTTTTTGGGTACTCTAAATATTAGGTGCCGTCTTATAATAAGGATCCAGAAAGGCACCCGAATTTTGACAACCACCTATATAAATCCAGACTGCTCCTCCTACTGCCCTCGGAGGACTTAGTAAGTAGGTTATAATTAAGTAGAGTTATAAGTCCCCTAAATGGAGGTACCCCAACTATAACCCTACTTTAACCCACTTACTAAGTCCCCTGGGCCTCTAAGTAGACCCTAAACCCTAAACCCCATAGATCACTTTAAGGAGCCCTATAGATCCCTTTAAGGAGCCCTTATAACCCACTTACTAAGTCCCCTGGGCCTTTATAAGTAGACCCTAAACCCTAAACCCCATAGGTCCCTTTAAGGAACCCTATAGATCCCTTTAAAGGAGCCCTTTAAGAACCCTGGGCCTCTAACTACTGCTCTCGGAGGAGCGAAGAGCAGACGATCTACGCTGTGGGCAAGAATCCGAGGCCTCGGTTAGGGCGGTTTAGGGTTGAGGGTTTAGGGTTTAGGGTTGAGGGGTTTAGGGTTTAGGGTTTAGGGTTTCTTCAAATCAAAGGGCAAAGGGGAAAAGGAGGGACCCTTAATGGGGACCCTTATATAGGGTTCCTTAAAGGGATCTAGAAGGATTCTACTTAGGGTTTAGGGTCTAGGCAAAAGGAGGGACCCTTGATGGGGACCCCTACCCTATAATGGGCTGTATAATGGGTATATAATGGCTATATGACCCAGAGGCTCCATATAGAGTACCATTATGGAATTAGGCCCCAAAAGACCATACTTATCAGGGTTTTAGGGGGCTAATTCCATAATGGTATTGTATCTGGAGCCTCTAGGTGAAGGGTATACCCTTTTTTAGGGTTTAGGTTCCCTTATAACCCCCTTTAAACCAAAAAGGGCACCCTTTTTATTCCTAGGTTACTCTTAGGTCTAGATGGCTATATGAAGGGTATATACCTAGGGGTCCTTATTACGGGTCCCTCCTTTTACCCTTGGACTAGAGGTTCCTTTAGGGGCTCCTTTTGGGGGTTCTTTAGGGGTTCCTTTGGGGGTTCTTTAAGGGTTCCTGTGGGGGTTCTTTAGGGGTTCGCGGATTGGGCATTTTAGGTGTTAGGGCTGTAGGGTTTTGAGGTTTAGGGCTTTGGGTTTCACCGTTTGTGGGTTAGGGAATATCGCAGGTCCCAAACATATGGGATTGTTACTGTAAATAGAGTTTTCTGATGGTTGAAACTTGCTCCAAGGTTTAGGGCTTCGGTGCATTCAAAGTCTAGTTTCCACCACCAAAACCTACCTTTTTTTAAGGCCCCTAGCAGTTCTGAATCAGGTTTGTAGTGAGACCCCACCGAAAGGTTAGGAGTTAGGACTCTTGGCGATATAGACCCTCTCAATAAGGTCCCTTTTTATAGAGCCATAAGTAGCGTTAAGCGGGGTCCCCGTTCCAGGGTCTCCCTTGCCCTAAACCCTATATAAAGGTTGGGTTTGGTAACGGTAGTTCGTCCCACTGAGTGCTGAAGATAAAACCAATATATTTTCGCATACGCTGATCTTGGCAACGACGATTGTGGTATCTCGGAAGATGTTGTTGAGAAGGCTGAGGAAGACTATACCAGGATACCTCTTGTATTTGTATTTAGGGTGTAATGGAATGTAGATGGGGGATCTAGGTAATGATGGCAATGAGGTTTGTCATGACCAGGATGATACTTATATCAAACACCTTTGCCCGGTACGGTTTTTGGAGATCATCAATTTCCCAATCCTGTGCCCTATAGCCTGAGCCCTCTCTGATAATCGGAAAGGTTGCCCAGAGGGTCCATATACACTACCATTATGGAATTAGGACCTAAAAGACCATCCCCATTATGGTTTTGGGGCACCTAATGCCATAATAGTAGTGTATATGGACCCTCTGGGTTGTGAACCCTAAACCCTACGCCGCAAGCCCTCAATAAACTACATCCTAAACCCACTTGACTGTGCGAGTGGAGAAGGTGCCGTTGCACTAAAAAACAAATCCTACACCTAAATCCGAAAGCCTTAAAGTAAGCCCGGAAACCCTAAACCCTGTTTCAAGCCCCGCTTCGTGAATCCTACGAGCAAAGAACTAAACCTCATTATGCGCCCTAGCTAAATCCTAACACCGAAGCCCCAAACCCACAAGCCCCTTCGCCCCGAAACCCCTAGACCCTTCTGGTAGCTTTATAGAACCCTGACCCTAAACCCCTAAGCCCTAAACCCTTATAGGAACCCCAAAGCCTCCAAAGTGCAGGGCGTCTAAGCGGACTCCAATTGCCACCGGCCGCTTCATCGAGGCGCTGGTGGACGAGTGGGAGTCTCAGGAACAAGTTCAGGGTTTAGGGTTCAGACTTTACGGCTTTAAAGGGAACTCCAGAAAGTTGGAATATGGAATAATGGCAGGATCCCCTATTATTTACCTTAAAGGGATTATGATAATGATATTCCAACTTTCTGGCTTCTACCTTAAGCTTTAGGGTTTAGAAGTTTAGGGTTTATAGGGTTTAGGTTCAGAGTTTATGGCTTTAGGGTTTCTACCCCTGGCTATAGGGGTTTGGGTTCAGGGCCTGGCTATTGGGGTTTGGGTTTGGGGCTTCGGGGTCTAGATTTATCTAGGGAGTTTCAGGAACCCAGAGACTCCAATATCCATTAATATCGGAATATTCCCTACATCATATTAGGGATCCTACTATAATTTACGGTATATTCCTTAATTCCCCTATAGACCCCCTTATAGATCCCTTGAAGGAGTCCTTCCTGCTGTAGCTTTACAGTTTATATCCCTTGGAGGCCCAGGGGACTTAGTGTTCCTTTCAAGGGCTCCTTGCAAGGTTTCTATACGGGTTCTATAAACCATAAGGGTTCCCATTATAGTACTTAAAAGGCCCAGGGGACTTAGGGAGTAAGTTATAGTCGTACGTAGAGTTATACGTGCCCCAAATGGAGTTGATCCAACAACTTCCTATAACCTACTTACTGAGCCCCATGGGTCACCTAGTCGGTATTGTTATGGGTTTAGGATTTAGGGTTCAGGGTTTAGGGTTTGGGATTTAGGGTTTAGGGTTTAGGGTACTTCCTCAAATCATGATAACTCATTAAGTGCTCAGGGCCCATAAATCTGGCCCCTTTTATTGGATGATGTGTTTTATGGCACGGATCCTACGATCTAAGAAGCTGCGCTAATGAATCAAGGTAATCAAGGTACTACACTTAAAGGTCCAGAGACAAAGAGGCTGATGCCTAACCTATGGGTTTAGGGTTTAGGGTTGGGGGATTTAGGGTTTGGGGTTCTTGGTTCAGAGTTTAGAGTGCATATAGTATAGGGTTTGCCTTTGGGGTTCTTGGGGTTTAGGGTTTCAGGGTCGGATTTCGCCAAAAGTCTTCAAGATGAGCCCCGCAAGCAACACAAACCGTCGTCGCCGTCCGTTTTCATGTGGTGGTTGTCAAAATTATAGTCCCTTATTTTGGGTACCCCAGAAATTTTAGGTGCCGTATAGGATCCAAAACGGGACCATAATTTTGACAACCACACATGTCCTGCTCTGTGCCCTCGAACCCGAAGCCCAAAGTTACCCCTATTTTCCCTACCTGGACCCCAAGTAATCTACCATTTTAGGGTTCCCCGATTTCCTTATATATGTCTTGAAAAGGGTAGGTTGTTGGGGGTTGAGGTTGGGCTGCAGTACACTAAATAGCAGGTTATGAACCATATAGTATGTAACTTGATGTAGCCCCGTATAGAACCTATTATATTTAGGCAACTGGAGCCCTGGGGATTACGAGCTCACCAGCAGCCCACACACAAGGCAGACCAATGCGATGCTCACTCCGGAGAAGTGGCAGCAAGATTTCGACCAGTCAGTCCCTCAGTGGAGGGGTCCCTATGGGTCCATTGATAGTACATACTTAGGCCTTAAAACGGTTCCTCTAGAGTCGGTGTGGTAGGACAGAGGACCAATGTATTTACTTTGCAACAACATGCCATGGACCACATCGAATGGATCCCTAAACCGCCTGAACCCTAAACTTCATGCCTGCCCACCTTCCTGTTGCTGCATGTTGCTGCTGCGTCGGAGATGGTGCCGTGACCGGCGTGTAAAGAAGTGCGCACGAGAGAAGGTGAGGCCCTGCAGGAGGAGACGACCGAAGACAGACTCGAAGGTCGCACGAAAGAGGGAGTGAGGCCCAGCAGGCTGCTCTGCGGTGCTTGGCGGGGCAGGGGACTTAGTAAGTAGGTTATAAGTAGAGTTCTAAATTAGATTCTAAGTACCCCGTATGGAGTTACGCCAATTATAACCCTACTTATAACCGACTTACGAAGTCCCCTGGGCCTCCAAGGGCCTCCCTTACCCTTCGCGTCAGCACTACAGAGTTCCAGGCCTGCTGTGACCTTACCCAAAGGTGCAGGTGGTGTTTGAGAGCCCGCAATCGTGCCTCTTGATCCGTTTCATATCCCAGGAGCACATAGAATGGAATCCTGTACATAAGTGTGTTTTGTGTCTGGCTCCTAGGGTTTAGTTTAGTTGCCCACAGATGGCATCTACCGTAACCAAAGAACAACTTGAGTCACGCATGATTCCCGCAACCGGACTTGCGAAACCATGGGTAGGGTTTGGAATCACGTAGACTTTGCCAAAGGGTCCAAAGTAGATATATAGTAGAATGTGGGGTTTATATATATATATATATATATATATGGAATTTTACTATTATGATTTAGGGAAGTATTTCCCATAGCAGTACCCAGGACCCTTCGATTTTGCCAGACGAGGCACTTCGTAGTTTCGCGCTCCGTATTCCGCAGTTCAATCCAGCACGAGACCCTGGGAAGCATGATGAGGGAGACCCGTTACAGGGTACCCCTTCCCAACCCTACTTCTGGCTCTCTTAAAGGGGACCTTATTGAGAGGGTCTATATCCCCGAGGGTCCCCCTAATCCTGACTCCCAGACCCTGTCGGCCGAAGCACCCACAGTCACATGGGTGGTTGTCAAACTTAGGGTCCCGTTTGGGGTAGCCTAAATCATAGGTGCCGTACTATGTAAGGGACCCTAAACCCTAAACCCTTAGGGGTAATTAAAGAAAAGCAAAATGCCTACGTAGAATACTTTTCTAATTATTAAGGCCCGTATATGATAGAACCCAAAAAAGGGACCAGAAGTTTGACAACCACCCGCATACAAGCTTCCATCATGCTACGAACTTCTATCCAAGCTTTGAAGTATGGGCCCCTAATATGGACCCTTGTAATTTGAAGTAGGGGCCCATGGTTTCAATCGTTGAGAACTTACTCCGACCGAAGTCATCGGTTCTACTTTTGAGGTAAAGCCGAGATGTTTTGGTGGTCCTGAGGGCCATTATCGAACAAATTTTGCCCTAAACCCTAAACCCTAATACTCGGGTGAAGATGCCGCACGTGCGTAGCTTCGGGTTGAAAAGCTTTGCTCGCAGGTTTTTCGACCGGCTGAAGCAAGACCACTCCAACTCCCGGCTAAACGAGGCCAGATAAAGTTAGCCCAGGTTACTAGGCTCCCCAGTAGTATATACCTTTTCGCACTTTGATGTTGGAGCTTCCTTATAAGAGCTGAATCTCTAAACCCCCGAACCCTTAAACCCTCAGGCAAGGGCCACCTTTCATTCTTCAAGAGACACTGGGGAGCCTAGTAACCAGACCGTTGCCTGTTTGGTTGGTAATACCCACAGTCTGCCGCTAGAGGGTGTGGGGTTTAGGGTTTTGGGGCATTTGCCATTTGCTGGTTATTCCCATATGTACGCTCCAGTGCATCTCCGCACAAACGTCACCAATACATCCCCGGTACCTCATCTAACGCAGGACTATCCGGTTGCCACGTCCCAAACCTCAAGGGTGGCATTATCTCCCCCAAAACCGGCAAAGGGTTTGTCTATGGAGTTTGCCATGTTTGCGTGAAGGGTGAAGTGCATTACGCCTTAATGCTGGTTGACTCGATTGTTCGAGACTTGGCTGACAACCATATCCCAGACCCCCGGGAGGATCTACAAAGTAGATCGCCTAATTTGGCGCCTTATACCACTAAGGGTACTTTATAGGAACCCCCATTAAGGGATCTACTTTTTGGATCCTCCGGGGGTCTGGGATCAGCCAGCATGCTCCCTAGATCTCCAAACCCAAAGTCCTACAAGCCTCGGCACCCATGGGTAACCTGTTTTATATTGGGTTTTGGAGTACCATGCTTTAATGCATATTTTTTTAGAGGAACCAGTATTAAAGAACAGCCTATACTTGTTTCTCCCTGGCTACCTAAAAGCCCAGTTTAGCTAGCATGCTACAATCAGAAACGTATATCATGGCCTTCATTGGCTTGAACAGGGTTTCTGCTTCTGCAACCAAAACATCCTGCAACGAACGCTTTGTTAACCCCAAGCCCAAAGCCCTACATAGGGGCCTTAACAGTTAGAATAGGGTTCCTTTAAAGGGTTCTATCAGGGCTAATAAGGGTACTAAAATAGAGTAACCTTATAGTATGGGAGCTTTAACAATGTATCCCCAAAGCCCCATCCCCACAACCCCCGAACACCCTAAACCCAAAACCACGAGCCCTAAACCCTTTACACCCTAAACCCAAAACCACGAGCCCTAAACCCCGAACCCTAAAGGGTGAAGCCTCAGCCACAAGCATTACCACCCCGGGGCCGTTCTAGGCTTTAGGGATCTTGAGGAGGTGCTGAGGACTGTACAGAAGGTCGTCCATGTTCGTCTCGGTTTTAGGTTTTAGGGCCTTGTGTTTGGAGTTTAGGGTTTAGTGTCTGTTAAAATGTCTATAGTTATACCTGCTTAGTAGTGTAGAGGTGTACAGGTGAGTGTTTTCATCGGGCTTATCGTCGTTGGCATCGTAGCTGTAGCCGTATGGTAGTCGTAGTCCGCAGTGGTAGTCGTCATCGTCGTTGTCGCCCTAGTCCTAGTCTTAACCCGCCCTAGCCCTAGGTCTAGTCCTCGCCCTTGTCCTCGTCCTCGCCCCAGCCCTCGTCCTGGTCAGATAGTACAAAAGCCGACCGACAAAAAAGCTGATGCTTGATCTTGTAAAGAACCACCGGAGCTCCACGGCGTGTCTTGCTGCTCATGAGTAGCCTTAGCCAGACCCCCGGAAGGATCTAACAAACATGAATGACTTAAGGGTTAAAGGCGTATCTTTGCCCATATAAGGATAGGGTAGACTGTGTTTGGATGCTCTTCTTTGGATCCCTTAAGGGGTCTGGGCAAGGAAGAAGGACCTAGGAATCAGAAACTCGCCAAACAATAAGCTACGGTTACATTGCTAAGTACCATCCTGCGTTGAGGTGCCTCCTTTTTCCAATCGCACACAATCCCAGGCCAAGAAAGGACTCACACTTTTAGGTTTTTGGGCCCGCAATTAATAACTAGGAGCCTTATCCCAAAAACCCTGTAAACCCTAAACCCTAAACCCTAAACCTGCAGCCTAGGCCCCAAACCTGAGACCCTAAGTCCAAAAATGCCTGTGCGCAGTCTCGCCTGCCAAATCTGTACATGAAGTCCAACAAGCCCTTCACGCCCACGCTTTTCAAGAAGGCGTGACTGTTAGGATTGAGGGCCTCAGGTTTCAGGTTTTCTTGTCGTTCTCCGTCTGGCCGATTATACTGCAGTAGTTAGCACAGCTAATGTTGATTGGCACAGTCGAGACTACGCTTAAATCGTGCTACCGTTACCAACTATCAGATCAAAACACCAATTCCCAGCCTTTTTATTCTTGTCACTTCTTTCACCCGGCTCCAAAACCGTTCAGTCTTCCTGACTATGCGAGCGATCCTCTACGTGGGAACTAACCGTAAATTGTGGTGCAATGGAATTTCTGGCTCAGCGTGCGTGCAACCTTTGTGGCCTCAGGGTTTAGGGATCGGGTTTAGGCTACTAGGGTCAACCGCTTGTAGGATCGCTACAGGTGCTTGCTCCTGCACGTTGATCAGCCAGTCTCACTGTCCGAGAGAAATGAGGTTTCGATTAATTAATGTGGTCATCCTTTCCGTCGTAAGAGCTAATTTTGATACTGTGCAAGTCCGGCTGCTGTCGCATCTTCTTTCTGCTCGTCAATACTGTAGTCCTTAATGTTGCGGGTGCGACAACCATGGACAGGCAACGTAGCAATTGCGCCATGTGTGTCTTTGGCCGTGCTACGTGCCGTTTTACTATGTAATATTCGGTACGAATAGGTATGATATGGAAAGGCATTAAATATGTATTGGCAGAATAGGGCCAATAATTCGAGCTACTTTATGGCTTATCTGCTCCCTCTTTCTTGCAGCTTGCCAGGTGCGGCACAGAATTATGTCTTCGGTTCCATGGGAGCCGTTCAAGAAGAGGGGACACGTACCTAAACTAGTTTGCCAGCGGGTCCATACAGATTACCATTATATGGAATTAGGTCCTAAAAGACCATCCCCATTATGGTTGTTTGGACCTAACTCCATAACAGTACATAATGTATATGGAGCCTAAACCCTGAACCCCAAATCCTAAACCCTAGACCGTAATGCCAGTGGTAGTACCAGTGTTGGTTTCAAGCCCCACGGGTTTAGGCCAAGCCTTGGTATTTATCCGGTAAGCAGAAAGCAATGTAAAATGAGCTTCAAAAGCTGACCCTACACCCTGAACCTTAAACCCCTAAACCCTACACCCCTAAACCCCTAACGCCCTAAACTCCAGCAGGTGTCTTGGACGATGAGCTGCATGTTTGCAGATTTGTGGGCAATCCTTTTCCACGCCCCGAGCTCATTCCCTGGGTTCGGGAACGCAGCGTCATATGAATATAGGCCTTTAGGGGTGCCTTCTTGGGTTCCTTTAAAGGGTTACTATAAGGGTACTATCAGGGTTCCTTTAAAGGGGCGAAAATGCGGGGTACCTTATTTTGGAGTCCTTGTAATTTATTAAAAAGGTTCCTGATATATAGGGTATTTGAATTTAGGGTCCCCTGTTTTCGGAAACTCCCATACAGGCCTGAATACAAAGACGAGGGTTTCGAGACATACTGTAGTCTAATCATCCGAAGGGGCCATGCATCTGTATCCCGAAGGCTCCATGTACCCATATGGTATATACTTAGGCCTTAAAGAGGTTCCTACACAGGTACTTTGGGGCCTAAGTGTATACTGTATGCCTACCATGGAGCCTTAGGGTATTAGAACATGAGAGGGGCTGCCTCTAAGCAGTAACCATTTGCAGGCTGATTCGATGAAAGAAAACAACTTTCCTCTGTAAGGAAGCACGCTTAGCTGGTTATTCTTGGAGAGATATGTAGCATTTCTGGTTCGACACAGTCCCTAGGCCTCAGAGGGGAATGTATATCTGTATGTGTGTACGTATGTATGTACGTACGTATTATATGTGTATATATATATACACATATACACATGTGTGTGTGTGTGTGTATTTATGCGTGTATGTATGTTTGTGTGTGTGTTTCAGGCCGAATGCATGTTTGTGCGTTTTTGTTTTGTATAGAGGAATATAAACGCCTACATACATACATATATATACATACATACATACATACATATATATATATATATATATATATATATATATATATATATACATAGACATACATATACATACATATACATATACATATACATATACATATACATATACATATACATATACATATATATACATATACATGTACATGTACATGTACATGTACATATACATGTACATGTACATGTACATATACATATACATATACATATACATATACATATACATATATATACATATACATGTACATGTACATGTACATGTACATATACATATACATGTACATGTACATATACATATACATATACATATACATATACATATATATACATATATATATATATATATATATGTATACATGTATACATGTATGTGTACATAAAATTTGTACCCACACGCACACACACACACACACACACACAATTTGTCGATCAATTTGCTTATCTGTCCTTGCAGATGCGTGCATGGACACGTACAGGGGTTAGGCGGTGGCTGTATGTGGCAATTATCGCGAGGTCACTGCTCAAGCAGTGGTACTAAATCTGCTGCTCCACTGCTGGCTGACACGATCAATCTTGTAGCTGCAGCGTCGCTGCTAAACGCTAGAATCGTTAAACCCCCGTCTCATTTGCTGTGCCACACGTGGGCGATGCCGAGGCAGAATGCCTGGATGCTCGTCTGGCCTTCCTGTATGACGTTGGGCCGGCTCGTGCATACTGGACACGTCCTCTGCTGGAGCGCCGCTCCGACATCCGACGTCCGACTCGTCGTCTGGCACCACGATCTGGTCGTCTTCTGCACGATGGTAATGACAATGAACCGTGCTTCTTGCAGTCCGAAAACAACCAATGCCTAAACCCCAAAGCCCTGGCCCCTGAAACATTTTTAGTAGAAGCCAGAAAGTTGGAACATGTTTTTAGGAGGATTGATGCTAGGATCCCTTCAAATTGACCTTAAGGGCATGAGGAGAATGATCCAACTTTCTGGCTTCTACTATAGTTCTGAATGCCGTAAGACCAAAAGCCGAAAGGCTCTAATGTTTAAGCTTCTAAACCCTTTGCAACAAAACCCTACGCCCGAAACCCTAATCGCCAAAACTCCAAACTAAGTCCCCGAATCCTGTGCCCCGAAACTCGAAGTTCTCAAGGCATGAACCCTGACAAGCCTGTAGGACCTAATGCCTAAACTTCCAAAACCCGAGGCCCTCAACATCAAACCCCACACTTTAAAAAAATAGGCCCGAAACCTTAGACCCCGTACACCCACAACCATCAGCAGCAAAACCCAAACCCTAAACCCCAAAATCCTAACATCTAAATTCCCAAAACCCTAGTTTTGCCTTGGTTTAGGGGTTAGGGTTCGGAGGGCCCCACGCAGCCGCCGCCGCTGCAGTCGCCGCAGCCATTTGGAGTTTAGGGTTGAAGGGGTTTTGACCTAAGGGTTTCGGGTTGAGCGTGTTGACGACAGGTTGTGGGTTTAGGGATTATAGGGTTCATGGCAAGACAGCATGCGATGTCGTCATTTTTTGAAGTTCGGATTTCACCAAACCCTAAGCCCTGAACCGTTCGCCTCAGTCGACTCTTGGGGTCCGGTGCTGCAGGCAAAGACGCCGGAGCTTCTCTGGGACGTCAACAAGATCTGTGGAGGTGCCCTTATTTAGGGTTTAGGCTTAAGGGCCTTCAACCCGAAACTGGATATACCAACATCTCCCAGGCTCTACACCAAACATCCAATCTGAACACCGTTAGGGAACCCTAAACCCCAATAACCTAAACCCCAAAATCCAAGCCCTGTACCAAAATACCCAAACCTTATGAACCCTAAGGTCAGGCCCTTCCAGTCGAACGATCCAAAACTCCCGATGTTGAAGGTTCTGCCTAGCTGCATTGAGCGGTTCAGGGTAATGTATGGGCCTTTGTAATCAGTCAGTATAGGGTATTGGGGTATGTCATCATATGAAGGACTGTAAGCGGATAATACTCTGGATGGATCAGCACCACCGCTCATTGGACTCGGGTCGCAGTTCTTGAGGCTTTGGGCTACGTAGGTCTTCAAAGAAACCATTACGTTTCAGAGCTTCTATATGCAGGACGAAGGATTTTGCAACCGCTAAGACACTTTTTCCTTGGGGACTTCAGAACTCAGTTCGACCCATGAGTAAACCAGAAGTTGCCCCGCGACTATCAACCATCAACAGTAGCACTTACTGTATGATGTCCTCTTTCGTGGTGGAGGCTAGGGTCCTGCTACAGTCCTGGAACAAGCAACACCCTGAGCACTAAACCCTGAAACTTTAATCCTTCCACCTCCCAAATCTCAGTCCCACCCCCATCCCAAACAACGCACGATCGCCCTTAGTTCAAAAACCGGCGCAGCAAGTCATTCAGTAGGACCGCCGGCTGTCAGTGTGTTTTGGAGGGCGGGGCTTTGGGTTTTGCGGGTTTGTGTTCAAACGGCGGAGGGTACCCAGAGAGCCCAATACCCCTTAATTAAGGAATATAGCTTAAATAATATTATGCGTCCCCTTATCATTTAAGGTATATTCCTTAATTAATGGGTATTGGGCTCTCTGGGTACGAGGTATTGACTGACTGGGAGGTCGCCGAAGAAACGGACAAACCGTCTATTCTCGCACTTTGTGCAAGATCCGGCAAGCTGAACATGAAAACAGCTCCCCCCCCCCCCCCTCCCCTCCGTCCCCTTCGAAAAAAGTAAGGGGGCCTGTAACTGCTTTCCTGAAACCTTAAACCCCACACGGCAGGTCCATTTGCAGACCTCGTCCAGACAGACCCCGACCCGCAGGCCAGCAAAAATGCAGTTGCTCCTTCGAAGGGGTCAGGGCTCCGAAGGGCTTCAAGGGTTTAGGGTTTAGGGTGGCTTAAAAGGATCTTCAATCATAAGGGTCTCTTGGGTCTTTAACTAGAAGAGCTTAAAGGGTTTCTGTTTACAAAGCTCCAAAGCTTGAACCTTAAACCCTGAACCCAAGGCCACGTTCTCAGATTCTTGGTCAGGCATCTAAGGCTGCTTATTAACATCATTTGTACGGCTTCATGGCGCGGTTGTGTTCAAAATAGGGGAGAAGGAATCAAGGGTGAGTACTTTAACCTTAACTAGGTTTCCTTAAGCAGTAACTCTGTTACTTTTTTGGGGCTGGCAGGACAGGAGACGAGGGACATTTCCTCAGGATTCCGTATGCCTATGAAAAGCAGCGTCCTGTCTAGGTACATTGGGTAGAAACGATGCAGGTACATGGACTACAGAGTTCTGGCAAGCAGAACAGCGAGCAGAAAACCAGCAGCAGCAACAACGGCAAAAGAACCAGAGGCAGCAACAAGAACACCAGCGACCTAAACCCTGAACCCTACACCTTAAGCACAAGACAAGAAGCGGGAGCCAGCAGCGGCGCAGAACTTACGGCCAGCCGACATTAGTAACAACAGTGTCCAACAAGTAGCACTGCGACTACCCCCAAGGCTCCATGTAGCCATATAGTATACACTTACGCCCCAAAGTACCTATATAGGAACCCATTCATAAGGCCTAAGTTTATACTATATGGGTACATGGAGCCTTAGGGTACTTGGTGGATTTAGATTTCAGGGTTTGAGTTGTGGTTTGGGTTTAGAGTTTAGGGAGTTTAGGGTTGATGGTTTCGGGTTACGGATGATAGCAACACTCGCAGCAGCATGTGCAAAAGCAAGCTGGTAAAGCAAGGCTTACTCCCTGAGTCTTGTGCTTCGAGGAGTCCAAGAAGTACTGACCCTCCTGAGAAGCATCGCAGACAGCGTAGCTGCACCGTAAGTTGGGATATAAGGATCTCACTTGCTACGTCTACCGATACTGCTACTCTCAAACTAAACCCTGAACCCGAATAATAGAGTGATCTCATTTGCAAAGTCTACCGATGCTCTATGTGTGCTTTCAACGATTGCAGCAGGCCATTGCCATCAGCCTTCCACAGAAGATGGAGGCCTGGTTTAGAGTTTAGGCTTTCGGGTTGTTATTGCTGCTTGTTTAGTTTAAATCTAGAATCCCACAAGTGGCATATGCCGCCAACGGGAACACACCAAAGGTTTTATAACAGATTGAATAAGTCTTTTACAGTTACCTCTTCTATATCTCTGACGGAGCACCAAGGGCTTGACGTCTTTCGGCTTTGCCAAGTTTTTGCTTGCCATTAGCAGAGACATGAGTCATTTGTGGAGGGGATCTGTTTCTCCTTAAGCACGTCGGGGCAGGGTCATTACTGGGTCTCCCGATGTACCGTTTCTCTTTTCTTTGTGATTTTATGCAACATCGAAACGGCAGGGTAATTGCTAGCTCTCCCTGTGTACCGTGTCTCGGATTTGTGATTCTAGGCAACATCAAGATCACAGGATACTCTTCAACCCTCGAAGCTTCATCCTTGAATCCTGTAGTCTGCTTGTGAACCCATATCCCAACTTTGAACCCTACCCTACGGGTCCATGTACTCAAACAGTATATACTTTGGGGGCCCCATGTACCTATGTACGGAGTACTTTAGCGCCAAAGTATATTATACTATTTGGGTACATGGACCCTGGCGGCTAACCCATTGATTGTGCATGAACCAACCCGATCCCTAGGCTTCTAGACATAGGCTCTGCTGTGAGGCTGGTGCTACGTACGACTGCCTCTGCTACCTCGAAGAGGCCACGAAAAAAGCAGCGTCTTGGCTCTGATCAGATCTTGTGTGAAAGGTGGGTGGTTGAAGTTCTTAGGTTTTCGTCTTTGCGGCACCCTAAACCCTAAACCCCTACGGTTGATGAGATAAATCCTGCATTTCCCATATTAACGAATATACCATAATTCCCATAGTTTAGGGTCCTTAATGTAATGCAGGATTTATACCATCAACCGTAGAATCTACACCTTGAAGCGTTCGGGGGCTTCTGTCGGCACTGTGCTTTGTTGTATTAGGGTTCAGGGTTTTGGATTCCCTAAGGCTCCATGTACCCTTATAGTATACACTTATAGGCCTTAAAGGACCTATATAGGGACCCCTTTAAGGCTTGAGTATCTACTATAAAGGTACATGGAGCCTTTGGGATTGGGGATCTGGGTGGGCCGTGGGAAAGCACGAGGCGCGTTGCCAAATCCCTTTGCGGTACCGTTAACAGTAAAGTAAAGTTCAAGTATAGTATAGTATGCTACACTGTAGTACTGTGCAGTATGGGAAAGTCTGATCTGGTATGGCATAGTCATGGTACACTTAGAGTACAGAGACGAGTGGGAAAACCTCCCTAGTATGTTATGGTACAGAATGGTACATGGTTGCGAAGAGAAGAGCCAACGCACACATGCAGACTAGAGTTCATGGACATATTCATAGTTTAAGGTAATATAGGTGCCTGAGTAATTACCAGTACTGTTTTGGGGTTCTTTATTTTGACTATAGTATAATGGACCCCCAAAACCCTATTCTAGTTATTATAAAGGCCTATATATATATATATGTAGAAGCATACCCTGTAGCAGCGCTTATAGAAACCGTTAAGGGGCCCTTTAAAGGAAGCCTGTTCGAATTATGAAGGCCTTTACATTAGACCCTCAGCCTTAAACCCTGAAGCCAAACTGTCCTGGCTGTCCAAGCCTCTCTAGAGCTCAGACTGCTGCTACTGGAGAAAACCCCAAGGGTCCAAGTACCAAGAATCATATACTCTCCGAAATCCTAGCCTACATAACTACTATCCGAAAACCGAGTACCTAATTATTGGGTCCTTTGGACCCTTGGGGAAAGGAGTTCAAAAAATCAAAACTGAAACCAAGGCATATCTCCTGCTTCCGGCTGGATCCACGGATCCTTCCACCTGCGCTGCAGCCTCAGACAGTTCAGTAGGGTTTAGGGTTTACCTTAACCCTGGATAACCTACCGTTTAGGGCTCCCTATTATGATTTCCTTGTATAAGTACTTAGGAAGGTAGGCTCTTCAGGGTTAAGGTAGGAGTTAGGGGTTTTGGGTTTATAGTTTCTGGGATTTAATAACTATTGCCATTACTAGCGTATCTATACTTATACAATTACGTATAATCCCAACGAAGGTACTTAGGGCGCATTTCCTTGCGTGGGTTGCTCTTCGCCGGCGGGCTTCTACGATACTTTCGTGGAGGAATGTTCTGGCTACAGTCAACAGCGCAGTACCTCTGAGGGCCCAAGTACCTACTTATCATATGCTCTCCAAAATAGTAAGCTACATATAACTACTATCCGAAACGTAAGTACCCAATTGTTGGGTCCTTTGGACCCTTAGGGTACGAGAGCATCGCCAGTCTGAAGCTTTCGGCCAACTTTGGCCAACTGTTCCACTGCAATGAAACCCCGAACGCCAAGCCCTCACAGTAAAAGTTTCTAGGGCGTATGGATCCGCAAGCCTGAACCCTGAACCTTGCATCCTGAGATCTACCGACTGGCCTCTACGATGTATGCTAATGACTTCTATGGGTCTAGGTTTCAGGGTGTAGGGTTTAAGGAGGCAACCCAGGGGGGGAGCCCAAGTGCCGACATAATAAAGTCCTCCAAAAATCTCGGCGATGGAGTGGCTTTGTATAGGGGCGCCCACGATGCACCACTTGATGTTTCTAATTTGCTTGCTTCTGTCCAGTGTTACCCAGTCTTGCTGCAAAAGCAAACTTCCCAGTTGGTCTTACGCATTTGCCAACAACAATGTTTCCAGATTCCAATGCGCGTCAAGTTGCGGCAGGACCGCGTGTCGCATGATGACGAAGTGATGCGCCGAACGAGGGCGAAGTTATGCGAGAGAAGGGAGTCGACCAAAGCTGATGGAAGATTCCGAACATCCAAGGCTGCCTGATTTTTTGCAGGTGCACCCATCGCACGAACCTTGTTACAGCTCCTGTGCTGTTCTCCGATGCTCTGTCATCACGCGTTTGTCTTCTGCGGTGCAATGTGAGCAGGCCGGATTGGCGTGCCAGAACCGCCGTTGCCATCGCTGCAGTACACTGCTGATTCTCAGAGTTGTATACCCAAAGGGTCCATGTACCATTATAGTAGATACTTAAGCCTTAAAGGGGTCCCTATGTAGGCACTTTAAGGCCTAAGTATATACTATAAGGGTACATGGAGCCTTAGGGATACAGCACTCATCGGCTTTATCAGCGAGAGAGTCTCCCACGTTCACCATAATGTTGCATGCGAGATCAGTTTTGCTGTGAGGAACGGGATGCACGCAGTTCAGGTAGTCTTCCTAATCTCGAAAGCCTCCGAACCATGCAAAGCCACAGAACTCCAAGATTGAAACCCCCAACCCTGATGATTCCTAAGCCCAAGACACGAGTACTAATCTTTCATATGGGCAGGTCCTCTGTGTGATGGCGCTCTATGTGCACCTGGCTTGCTTTCAACCTGTGATAGTTCAGTGGACAAGGTTAAGGTTCAGGGCTTATACTCCATAAAGTTTAAGGTTTTCGGGGTTTGGGATTCAAGGGTGTAGGGTGGGGGTTCCCGGTGTATTCAGGGGTTTAGAGTTGAGGAGATTTTTAGGACCCGTTCCCAAGCCAGTTTCGTTTGAATCGGATGTTGATGCAGCGCCATGAGTTGAGCAACAAGACCGAGACTAAGGTGAGCAAGGATCTCCTGAAAGCAGCCAGCCCTGGGGTTTAGGGTGTACCTAGAGGCTCATGCCCTACCCCTTCTTGAAGATACCTAATGTTCGGTATAACAGATCCTAACCATAAAACTAGGTAGGGTATGAGCCTCTAGGTAGCGTTTAGGGGCCCTGTTAGCCCTGAACCCCTCAGTCCTACAGGCTCTTTGTCTTGGGGCCGGTTAGGTAATCTTTAGCCTGTTGGGGGGGTTAACCTGTCATCGGCGAGGATACTCCCCTATCTTGCCGCTGAACTCTAAAGCCTACAAAAACCCTAAACCCTAATACTAAAAGCTCCTACCTGGCACAGTTGCTTAGAACGGTGTACCCAGAGGGTCCATTTACACTACTACTGTGGAATTAGGTCCCAAAAGACCATCCTTATTGTGGCTTTGTGGACTTAGTTCCCTAGTGGTAGTGTATATCGTGAACCCAAGAAAATTGGAACATGAGTTTAGGATGATTAGTGCAAGAAGTCCCCCTACTTTACCTTAAGGGCATGAGGATAATGATGTTCCAACTTTCTAGCTTCTACTGTACGGACCCTCTTGTGTAGTTATCGACCTCCGAGACTGGCTTACCTAGAGACTCCAATACCCCTTAATTAAGGAATATTCCTTAAATTATAGTAGGATCCTTAATATGATTTAAGGAATATTCCTTAATTAAGGGATATTGGAGTCTCTGGGTAGAATCAGGGAGGCCTAAGCTCAATCCTGTGGCCACCTGCACATGCTTCGCACCGCAAGCCCAAGGTCCCGTCTTAACATGGAGAGTCCGCTTACCCAAAGGGGAGTTTCCGAAAAGTAGGGGTACCTTTGTCTGGGATCCTTAGAATAAGGATCCTACTATTTGGGGTGCTACATTAGGGTCCCCTATTTTCGGAAACTCCCATATACTGTTGTCTTCCGTCCCAAATGAAGCCATAAAGCCTCAAGCCAGTCAATGCCAGAACTGGTCTAATCTTCCGGCTGACGGTTCGACTCTGTCTAACGAGGACGGTTGTGGGTGAGAAAGATGTCGGGCGACTGCAATGTGTGGGTTACCGAGAATCAGGGGTACCTTATTTGGGCGGCGTAATAACCAGGATCTTACTATCTAGGGTACTATATTAGTATATTAGGGTTCTTTAGGGTCCCCTATTTTCGGAAACTACCATGTGGGGGGATTGGAATAAGGCTAGTACAAGGGTTCGAAAATGGATTGAGCGTTTTGGGTGGTTCAGGGTGTCTGCGGATGGAGCACTGTACTTACTGCATGTATTGGTATAGAGACAGACGACCTGAGAGTCTTGCACGACAAGTGCCTTTTCAGGATACAACACTTTGGCACCAGTTCCTACAAGCACTGGTGCAGCTAACAAATTGATTTCGGTTGGGTACTTTCCCCCTCTGTAACCCTGGGCATCAAAATAGCCCAAAAGCCTTACATAGTATGGTCTTTGTGCCCAAAAGCCTTAATATATGAGTCCTTAGATGCCTAGGGTAACAGCAAGGTTCTTGTCGTTTAGTGTTCAGGCTTTGGTGCTCGTTCGGACGTATAGGGAACTCCAGAAAGTTGGAATATGGTTTCAGGGTTCCCTTAAAGGGGATCTATAGGGGCTTATAGGGTTCCTTTAAAGGGGATCTATAGGGTTCTACTATAAAGGGAACTCCAGAAAGTTGGAATATGGTTTCATGGTAGGATACCCTATAATTTACCATGGAAGGGCTAGGATAATCATATTCCAACTTTCTGGCTTCTACCTTATGTGTTGTGTGGCGCGCCGGCAGAAGGTCTTTCGTGAAAAGGAGTTCAAACACTGACAAGCCCAAGGGCTCCATGTACCTTTGTAATAGATACTCCAGCCTTAAAGGGGTCCCTATATAGGTACTTTGAGTCCTAAGTATATACTATAAGGGTACATGGAGCCTTAGGGAAGGGCTTCGGAAGCCAAGCTTTCCAAACTTTGGGTTTAGGGTCGAGGCAACGGTTTTCAGTGGGGCCTGGGGTGCAGCCAAGGTACCCTCCTGAAAACAAAAACGAGAAGCATAGCTAGCTAACCAGGCGGACAATCGCTGTGTGTACATGTGTATATATATATATATACATATACGTATTTGTGTGTTTGTGTTTATACGTATTGGGGTTCAATATAGCTTAGATTTGTGTTGTTCTTATGGTATAGTACGCCCCCAGACATTATTGCAGTTGGCAAAGGCCCCACATCGGGATTTGGGTTTCTGTGTTTTCAGCGTGTCGATTCGGGGTGCTCCAGGACGTGTCTCTGCCGGACAATGGCGGTGCGCGAGGTGCGGGGCGGGGCGGGTTTGAAGTTGGCTCCAAGACTTGCAGAAAGTTGGGGGTTTTGGAGTTTAGGAGCATTAGATTTCTAGCATTTGTATGCTTATGCCTATGCTTTTCGGTTTCGGTTGGAGCCACGGGAGGTTTCCGTTTCGAGTAAGTGGTGAAGTTGCGGGGTGTGTGAGGCTAGTGGCTTGCACGTAAGAACCTGAAAGACCAAATGACCCTTAAAAGTAGGGGCCATATACCCATATACTATGAATCCCTATATGGTATATGAACCTTAAACCCTTTTAGGGTTCATTTCGTCCTTAAGGAACTAGGACTTAGGGTGGCGCATGTACTTAGGGCAGACAAGAATGACATGGCCATGGTTCAGTGCTGATTGGCCACAAGCCTAGTTTGTATAGAATCCTCATGTTTTTGCTAGTCCAATTCTGCGGGGTTCCGTTTTGAAGTATACGATATTGTAACCCCCCGAGCCCTATTGTATGATTGTAGTCGTTATGGCCCGACACTCCCTACTAAGAGCATTTTGGGAGGGGTGCCTTTTAAAGCGTTAGAACGGGTTTAAGGTTTAGGCTCTGGCTGCGTAGAGCTGTGTCCGCCTGAACCGACTGACGTGTCGATTTAGGGCTGGTGTAGGGTTTAATTATTGGCAACGCTTGGGTTAAGGCGCAGATTGCGTGTTTTTTTCTCATGCACCTGCATGCTGTGTACTGCTTCAATGATGTTCAGACTTTGTTTCCATATTGTCTCTTATCTAACCGCTGAGTCCACCGATCCGTGCTTATAGTGTATATATATATATATGTATATATGTTTGTATACACACACATATTTTCGTGCGCCTCTACAGGACCTTTCTCGGGCTATATAAGTCCTTAGAAAGGTAGTTCCGTTAGGGCCCAGGTAAACACGACCGAAGCCTTCGGAGAACTGTTGAATGCTCTGGCTATCAAGAGCCAAAGAAGCACCCAAACATAAACTTTCGGATGGGATATACCTATCGTACTGGCTTAATTAAAGACGGGATTCTGGGATATCCCAACGTGATGGTTTTTGTTTAGGTCCTTTTCTGGGTCCCTTTTCAGCTCGGCATACTAAGCGGCCCCGAACCCATTAGGCGGTCGAATGACCCAACATGGCATCCTAGACAAGTACTTATGTGTTTTTGGTGGGTTCCTTGGGAGTATTCATCTTCGATCACACTATACCACCAAAACCCTGTCCAAATCGTTCGGACCCCTCTATCCTCTATTACCTGATGGAATATGTTGATGATGGTGAACTTCGGGCCCTCTACCTACATGCCGGTGCAACTTGCAGCTCACAAATTATTCCCAACAAAGGATTTTCTGGGATTGAATCGGGTAGCCTCATTGACTGCTGACGGAATGGGCACAACGGTCTTCGTGGTTGGGAAGCGGCAGGGATCTCACGGAGGACCTCAAGCTGGCGTCCAGTGGCCCTACTCTTCAGTATCGTGAGATCATTTATGAGCCGCTTTGGGGTCAACCCCTTAGCGAGCTCCGTGGTCGTGCCGTCACGCTCGCGGATCACACGGCGATCCGATACGGTGCTTGCTTGCCCAGAGCTTTTGATTGACATTCAGATAGTCTGGATGGCATCGCAGATGCCATTTGCAGGTTGGTACTAACCGTGCCACTTGAGAAGCCCCAAGCTTTGCAATGAACGCGGGCGCCGGCGCAAGGAGATCCGTGACCTGATATCCATGTGTATTTCCCTACTTCAGGCGCTTGGGAGTCTCTGGGTACAGTACTTAAATCGTAAGTCGTAAACCTTGAAACCTTAAACTCGAACAAGCCCGAGCCCATAAATCCCAAACCCTACTTAGAGGCCCAGCGGTTTTTGTAAGTAGGTTATAAGTGGAGTTCTACATGCACCAAATGGAGTTACCGTAATTCATTAAGCCCTGACCCACGAACCCGACCCTCGAAGGAGCCCTTCTAGGAAGCCGGAACCCCTAAATCCCAAACCCTACAATTCCTAAAGCCCTAGACCCACAAACCCTGAACCCTAAACCCCTAAACCGCTATACCCCTAAATCCTAAACCCTACACCCCTAAACCTCAAACCCCTAAACCCTGAACTCTAAACCCCTGAACCCCTAGACCCCTAAGAAGCTGCAGGCAACCTGATAAAGTTCGGGCTGAACACCGGCGAGGTGAAGCCATCCAAGCCGAGCCGGCAGAAAGCTTGGGACTCTTTTGATGGTGGTACCCAAAGAGCCCAATACCCCTTAATTAAGGAATATGGCTTAAATTATATAGGTATTCATATGATGATTTAGGCTATATTCCTTAATTAAGGGGTATTGGGCTCTCTGGGTATGGGGTCTAGGGGTCTAAGGGGTTTAGGGTTTAGGTTTCAAGAGCTAGGGCTTCGGGTTTAGGGTTTAGGGGTTTAGGCTATGGCTTAGGAGTTTAAGGGTTAGGGCTTGGGGGTTTAGGGTTTAGGTGTTTAAAGGTTAGGGCTTAGGGGGTTAGGGCTTAGGGGTGTAGGGTTTAGGGCTTAGGGGTAAAAGTGTTTGGGCTTTGGGGTTTTAGGGCTTAGGGGTTTAAGGGTTAAGGCTTAGGGGTTTAGTGTTTAGGGCGCAGAGTTTAGGGCTTAGGGGTTTAGGGTTTAGGGCTTAGTTGTGCAGGGATGAGGGGTGTAGGGCTTGGTCGGTTTAGTATGCTTTTTCAGTGGTCATTGCAGGGTCTAGCCCACGGCGTCAAGGGTTCATGGCTCTTTCTGATGGTTCCTTGAAGAGTTCGACGCAGCTTTCTGAATCAGGTTTTCGGGATTATGACAGAACCTGATGCTGGGGCTGCCGGTTCAAGGTTCATGTTGCTTTCAGTGCCCTTGAGGGGCTTGATCCCTTGATGATGGTGGGTGCCCTCTCTTTAGAACCACGACAAACCCAAAGCGCAAGTTCTAATCATTGGGCGATATACATTGCCTGTTCAAGCTTTAAGACAGTATATATTCTACTCTAAGCAAATTGGCTTGTTTTGGGCTTCTGTCGGAAGGTGTCCTCTAATGGTCCACGTGCTTGTATACTGAACTAGTAAAGTTGTTGTTTATGAGCTTGCTTTGGACTTGAAAGACCGTAGTATGGAACCTCAATACTTCCCAAAGGTATGTCAATGTCTTGTACTGAAGCCTGTTCGGGTTCCATTGGGTTACTAACAAGGGATGTTAGTTTAGCGAACTACCTGTGTGAAGGCCATGCCTGGTCTGCATGCAGCTGTCTGTGTTCTTGAGGGTCCAAGCAAGAAAAAGGGAAGTACCTGGGTTCATAATACAGGAGTTTCCGAAAATAGGGGACCCTAATAAAGTACCCAAAATAGTAGGATCCAGTACCCAACATAGTAGGATCCTTATTATAAGGAAGTACGCAACATAGTAGGAATTCTTATTATAAGATAAGGTCCCCAAACTGCGGTACCCCTAATTTTCGGAAACTCTAAACCCTAAACCCCAAACCCTTTATAGAAAGAACTTTTATAGATCCCTTTAATAAAGGAACCCTTAAGGGATCCCTTTAAAGGTACCTCTAATTTTCGGAAACTCCCCATGTTTACAGTTGGCGGTCAGCAGGTTTGGGGCTTCAGGGCCCCGAACCCTAAAGCCTAAAGCCTATAAGGTTTAGGGTTTAGGGTGTAGGGTTTAGGGTGTAGGGTTTAGGGTTTAGGGTTTAGGGTGTAGGGTTTAGGGTTTAGGGTGTAGGGTGTAGGTTTTTGGTTTTACCTAAAGATAGGCTGTAGTCTTTCCTGACTTAGCCTAGCGGTCTGAACAGAGACCAGCATTTTTCCCTGGTAACTATACCTAGTCCCTATACACCAAATACATGTCATAGAACACAGAACCCTATAAATCCTAAATCATGTTCCCGTTGCTACGCGTGCAGCCCCTCTTTCAAATTGCTACAAGTGGCAACCTCATCCCGGTAAAATCTTGCCAAGCCGAATAGCAGGAAACGTTCAGAAACCCTGCCTGTCGTCCCTAGCGCAGGTCCTTTTTTGGTGTACCCATTTCTATAGTTAGGATCCTGTACCATGATTTGGGTTATCCATGAGATGAACTACAATTGAGACTATAGCTAAATCCCCGTTCGTCAGCCCTAGCCTACTTGGAGGATCATGGGACGTGGTGAGTAAATTTATGCGTACCTTAATTGGGGTCATAAGTAGTTATAAGTATAGTTACCTAATGATAACCCTATTACTAAGTCCCATGATCCTTTAACTAGGCTCTTGGGGCGCTGCTTGGGCTTACTCACCAGAATCTGGACCTTCCAAGTCGCAAGTTAACGAAGGTAGCGGCCTTAAATCCCAACCCCTAGCACACTCACTATTCATGGACTCTCCCAAATATCAACCTACATAGATAGCAACCTGTTATCCTAAACCGAAGTACCTCATGATTGGGTTGAGTGAACGCTTAGGATAAGCGCGAACCGTCGGATCCTTATAACCAAACTCAAGGGCAAACCTGCGCAGCCTAAATCCGAAACCCCGCGCAAGGGTTCAGGGTTTAGTAAGGGTTTAGGACCAAGGGTTTAGGATTTAGGGTTTATGGTTTAGGACAAAGGGTTTAGGAGTTAGGGTTTACAGTTTATAAGGTTTAGGATTCAGGGCCACCTCAAGGGAGAAGCCCCAAACGATTATGATAATACCCTAAAAACCCTAAATCCCTAAACCCCATGCTGCCAGGCTTCTTGAGCTGGGCAGTGTGAAGCGGATTTGAGAAACCTTGACGTCGAATCCTTCGGCTTCCCTGGTGGGGGTGAGCCTACCCTAAACTAAAGCCTTCTAAACTTCTAAGCCCCAATACCCTAAGGCTTCATGTACCCTTATAGTATATTATATACTTAGGCCTTAAAGTACCTACATAGGGACCCTTTTGAGGCTTAAGTATCTACTATAATGGTACATGGAACCTTTGGGATAGTCTAAACCCTAAAAACCCTAAAGCTAATGTGTATACTATGCCTAGAGTCTACCCTACCCCTTGTTTCGGGTACCTACCTCCTTATATAGCAGATGCTAGCCAGACAAGCAGCTAGCCTAAGAAAAGGGGCAGGGTTTGCCACTGTAGGGTTTATAAATCACAAGCCCCTCAATTCACCAAGTCCTTTTGCAATGAATCCCGGATTTTCTCTTTGATAGCACCACGCGGCTCAAAGAATGGAAGAGGTTTTGGCGTTCATCTTTGGATTCTGAAGGGATACTTTCTGGGTACCCAGACCCTCCTGTCACAACATGGAGGCTTCCTGCAGGAGACTTGAAAGACCAACTAGCTGCGAGTCGGAGAAAGTAAACGCGAAACATAGACCTGACCTTATCCCCAAAGGTCCAAGAACCCAATAATCACATACTCTCCAAGTTCCTAACCTACACAACTACTATCCTATAACCGAGTACCTAATTCTTGGGTCCTTTGGACTCTTGGGGTTAAACCCCGGTCAAAGCTGAAAACGAAATCTCATGGTCGAGACCGGAGCCCTTAATCTCAGGCCGTAATGTGTAAATACCGGGACCTGAAAATACTCCTCAGCACCCAAAGCCTTACCTGCATTTCGCCATGTGCCCATCTGCATGTTGAGCATCTTAAGTTCCCTTGCTCGGACCATCTTTTTATCTTATGAAGCAGTTCAGGACAAGCTTAGCTTTTAAACGGCCTTGGAGCGCTTTAATGAAAATCCGAAACCTTGTAACTTGTAAAACCTTTAAGAGCCCCGGTAGTCTGCACAGCTAAGCTTACCAGTTCAGTAGACCCTAGGGTCTTGTCCTCATATTGTATATACTTTGCCCCTAAAGTCTCTATACAGGCACTTGAAGACCTCGGCATATACTGATGACGTACTTTATGAGCCTTTTCAAAGTATTGGGCCTTTTAGTAGGTTTGGGGGTAAACCCTCAACTCCTAAACCCCTATGGCCACATGGAGTATTAGGGCGAAGCCTACTAGTTCACTAGAGCCGGTGTGTAAGTGTGTCGAGGGCTGCGCTGCTACTCGGGTTTCAACTGGTCTTGGGTTTTCGGGTTCAGGACAGTCGGGTGTTAGGGGTACTGGTTTATGAGGTTTAGGCTTTAGGCTCTCAGGTTTAGCGTTCACCGGTTTAGCTCCTACTAAGGGTTAAGGCTCGAGGGCTTACTGTCATCGGGCGGTCTTCGTGAAATTCAGCGACTTCTACCGTGCGACATAGGCCCTTCACCCTATGACCCAGAACCTTAACATCCTAAATCTACCACCTTAGACCCAAAAGCCCGACCCCAACCCCCTAAAATGCACAAGCCCTAAATCCCGAAGCCGGTTACAGCCGGGTACGTCCCGAGCAGACACAGCTCGGTTGATATCTTCGTTTCATGGCAGATGCCAATGGTGCGCGAGCACGCAAAATGTTCGGGGCAAACGGTTCAACTATTAAAGGAACCTGATCAAGAAACCCTTGGTCTCTTTTTTCGCCTTACCCCAACGGTCCAAGATGGTCCAAGTACCCAATAATCATATACTCGCCAAAATCCGAACCTACACAACTACTATCCTTAACCCGAGTACCTAATTATTGGGTCCTTTGGACCCTTGGGGTTAGGGTTCTTTATGTGAGTTATAGTGTGCCGGATTGCTTGGCCAGTGTTTCTTTGTCAGGCTCCTAGATTATTGTGTTTATTGCCTGCTTTGGGTTCAAGGGGTTTGGGCTATGGCTATTGACATGTCGAATCTCCAACCAATCGGCATGGATGTAAATTTGCAATTTTTTGCACAGTTAGTTAGATTGTCACTGTTCTGCGCTAGGGTACTCAGCCGTGAATCCCGAGGTCCTACAAACTAAACCCCAAAACCCTCAACCCTTAAATCCTGACCCTATATCCCTAAGCCCTAAACCCCCAAAAGCCGAAAAATCAAAACCCCAAAGAACTCCCAAACCTATCAGGACGTGTTTCAGCATGACGCCACGGGAGAGTAACAAGTATCAGCACTTAGCCGACCTCAACCCACCAAGCATGTATGTGTGTGCGTGTGCTTGTAGGGCTTAGGGTTTAGGATATAGAGTTGTATCTCGTTCGATAGAGACACAGAGAGAGAGACAGAGAGAGAGAGAGAGAGAGAGAGAGGGAGAGAGAGGGGCAGAGACAAAGCGAGAGGGATAGGGCAGGGAGATAGACAGCTAGATGGATAGTTAGACAAGTAGTTTAGGGTCAACGCGTAACGCATGTCAAATATGGGACATGGACTGGGTGTAACTCCTCTTACCTTCAGTACACTGGACATCTCGATGCTGTTGTTGGAGTCTCCGTGATCTGCGAGCACCACACGATGTTCAGCTCTACTATTTCTAACCCTAAGGGTCCACGCGCCCAGTTAGTGCGCTTTGACCGAGGTCCCTTTGTTATGTACTGTGGGGCCAAAGTATATTCCATGTATGGACTCTCAGTATATTTCAGAATAATGCGAGCGTTGGATTTCCCAGGCATTGCACTTGAGCGCACACACACCACTGTACAGGGCGTTATTGAACAAAGAAACCCCAAACAAAAAACTACACGACTCTTAACCCCTGGTTCGTGACATGGAAAGTATCACCACGCATCGGGACGTTGCTTGATCAAATGCTAGGATCCTTGCCACAAGCACCTCCGTACACGGGCACCTTCAGCAGTTCTACCAAAACAGATTATGCAATCATTCCAAAACAATATACGTAAGCAAGCGCGATAACAACGGAGCCCTGTACAGTAACCCCAGACACCCTTCCCGGATCCCTAAACACTTAACCTAAACGCTAACACCTCTAAATCCTAAATTTCAAACCCTGCAAATCGAAACAGGTGACGTCTCGTGAACTTCACCCTGCAGCCATTTCGGCCGCACAACGATGTCCCTGAACCCGAAACACTTGAACTCGAAGCACCTTGCATCAAGTCTTATGCTACATCAAAAGCTACTTGCACTCCACCAGAAGCGAAACTGCGAAACCCTAAACTCGAAACCGTATTGGATTTACAGGGAAAGGTGGGTTCTGGTTTGATTCGTGCTCTGAAGCCCTGCACCCGGAATTCCCGAAAGCGTATAGATGTAAAACCCGAAAGGTCCAGGTTCATGTGGTATATACGCAAAGCCTGTGTAGAATCCTCCCTTGGCGCAAGCACCTTTTCAAAACCCCCTTGCCATCAAGCCCTAAACCGTAGTCTGCCACAGACCCTACCTTAAACTACCAAACCCTACTTTTATGTAGGTTCTTATTATAACCCCCATTATGGAATTTATAGGGACCCTACAAAAAAAGTAGGTTTTGGTAGGTTAAGGTATAATTAAAAAAAGCCATATGTAACCTAAACCATATCCCAAAACCCTATAAGCCCTAAGCCAAGCCATAGATTCTTTACACCCGCAGCTCTAAACCAAAACGGTTTTGCGTGGGTGCCACCGCCCGCCGGCTGCGCGGGCTCATCGCATGTGCCAGCCTCAGGGTGTTGCGGGAGCTTCCGAAAATTAGGGATACCTTTAAAGGGATCCTTTAAGGGTTCCTTTATTACAGGGATCTATAAGGGTTCTATAAAGTGTTCAGGGTTTAGAGTTTCCGCAAATTAGGGGTACTTTGGGGTCCTTATAATAAGGATCCTACTATTCAGGGTACTATATTTGGGTCCCCTGTTTTCGGAAAAACCCACATGCATGGAGCAGGGTTCAGTAAAGATTCGAAACAGGTTCTATGAGTTTTTGAATGGCGGCTTGCAAGCTCCCTCAACTAGTGAGGAACCCTATTAAGAAACCCTGGCCCATGTAGAACCGCAGTATGTTAGTTCACAAGTGTGCCTTGCTTCAATTTGCGTGGTCCTGGGTTCCTAATGCAACTACCCAATACAGCAGAAGCCAGAAAGTTGGAACATGGGTTTAGGAGGACAAGTGCTAGGATCCCTTATACTTTACTTTAGGGGCATGAGGATACTAATGTTCCAACTTTCTGGCTTCTGCCATACCAACAAGGGAGCCCTTTTTTTCCTAGGTGGGTGTGGATCCTCGTCTGTTTCTTCCGTTGACCCAAAGGATCCAAAGCTACTACCATTGTGGATTCAGGCACCAACAGACCATTTTTGTTACTGTTTGGGGGGGGGGGGCTCATGGTAGTATATTATCAAAAGCCTATTGGCGAGTAAAGTTCCTTATCAACAACCCAATGGTTCCTACAAGCCGTTTGAGACCCGAATTAGTTCCTTTACAAGAATCCATCCTTGAGATGGAAAATTCAAATGTTTCGTACCCTTATTCGCAAACCCTGAACCCTCAAGTCTGCAAACGAGGCCTAATAGCTGAGTGAGTACACTCTTTACCTCTTGGGTATTCATTAATATCCCCTGCAGATCCGAGAGTTTGCACTTTCTGGGGCTTATGAACTCTGCAATCAAGAGTCCGCCTATAGTCTCCATTGTAGTTCCTTTTTGGGGTTACCTTATAGGATCCTTAAACCAATAAAGGAACTACAATGGAGACTATAGGTGCAATCAAGAAGAGCCCTAAACCGAAACCCTAAACCCCTAAACTCCCTAAACCTTGTAGACTGGATCTGCGAGGGTAAGAAGGAGTTCAAAAAACCTAAACCTTAAAACCCTAAACCCCGTTTGTGAGGTGGAGAGCTCTGCGAGCTGCTTCCTTGTTTTGCCTCGGCTCCATTTGCTACGCGCTACTAGGGACCGACTCGTGGTACTGCCCGGGTTGTAAGAGGATTCCTCAGTGTTCAATAAGAGTTCTATGGGGCTTCCGCAAAAGCTTTCGAGCTCTGAAATCGGGTGTTGGAGTCATTGTTGAGTAATTATTGAGTTTCCCCAAGGGTCCAAAGGACCCAATAATTAGGTACTCGGGTTTAGGATAGTAGTTGTGTAGGTTAGGATTTTGGAGAGTATATGATTATTGGGTACTTGGACCCTTGGAGTTTGGGGGCCTTGAGTTTCGGGTGTTATGTTATCGCTCAGGATTTTTCCGGCTACCCTTTTGCCTTCATCATTGTTAGGACCCTGGCCATCAAATAGGTGATCGACAAAGCACTGCTACAGCTCAGGGTCCAGGCAGACTGGCGATTTCTTGTGGATTTGATACGCAGATACATTATTGTTACTATTGTTGCTAGAGTATTGTGTGACACTTTCTATAGTTAGTCTACTATAGCCCCAAGGATCCATGTACCCAAAAAGTATATACTCTGGCTTCCATTAAAGTACTCCCTATATAGGGACATTGGGTCCAAAGTCTATGCTATTTGGGCACATGGACCCTTAGGGTAGCCGGTTTCTATACAATACTGCTGCAAACGCAGCTCCCTTGCCCATTGGACTTCACAATGATCCCTCACACCCTAAACCATAAACCCTAGGGACTGCCACTACCCGAAATAACCAACGTCCATAGGGCTCCTTCTTATGATTTCGTTATATATTTTCGGAAACCCCCATATAAGTCCTCAAGCATGTACGTTCTTCAAAATCCAAGCCCAGGTGGGTTTAGAGTTTGCACCCCGAAACCCGACAGTTCGAGCTTGAAATCCCAAGCCCAAAAACCCTTAGCTCCCTAAGCCCTACCCTAAGGCTCCTGGACCCTCGTAGTGAGATCCCAAACCCTAGCCGCCAAAGCCCAAACCCTCCCCCAGAAAGCCCATGACCCTTTTTTGGAGCCTTAATGTAAACCCTTAAACCCCTAAACCCCAACCCCCTAAACCTCTATATATATATATATATAATGTAAACCCCTGAACCCTGTAGATCTCTAAGAGCCAAAGCCTTACCCTCTAACCCTCGGGATCAAAATAGCCCGAAAGCCTTACATAGTATGGTCTTTGGGCCCAAGGCGAGTCCTTAGATCCCTAGGGTAAGCCGAAGTCCCAAGTTCCCTCAAACTTCCTGGGGTAGGAGCAAGAAGGTTGGGACATCAGTGACCATATTGCGTTTAGGGCTTAGGGGTTTAGGGTTTAGGGTTTAGGGTTTAGGGTTTAGGGTTTAGGGGTGAGGAGTCCACATGCCCTTGGGGTCGTAAAGCACAGGAAGTCTTAGCACGAGGCATCGTTGATGCACGTTCCAATCAAAGGGTAAAAGGAAGGACCCCTAAGAAGGACCCCTAGGTATAATATACCCATAATATAGCCATTATATAGACCATTATAGGGTAGGGTTCCCCATTAAGGGTCCCTCATTTTTCCCCTTTGATCCAACTTTCTGGTGATCACTTGGAGGCCTAAACTTCAATCCCCATCCCCCGAAAAGCCGCAAGGCCGGATCCTCAGTGGGCTTCCTTAACCCTAACCCTTTTTATGTAGACCCTGATTAATCTACTCGCTGAAGAAGGGATTATTATAGGGTTTTGGGGGCCTAGGGTTATAATAGGGACACGTAGGGACCCTAATGTTACCTCAAGGAAGTGGGGGGTCCGGGACCAAGATCATTGGCATTTCGGAGCCTTGGGGGAGCGATCAAGGTATCTTGGCGTTCTTCTGGTTGGCTCTTATAGGACTTTAACCTTTTGGATTTCTATATGAGCTATAATAAGGAGGCTAAAAGTTTAACTTTTTGGAGGGGTTCAGAAGTCAGCCAAGGTATGTTGGAGTTCGGGCATTAGTTCGGGTGGGGTTTAGGGTTTCCAGTTGCTTGATGTTGCGAGTTCAGAGTGTAAGGACCTCTAAGCTACGCGTCACGGCGGGATTCTACCTTAGACGCGCCGCAACATATATTGCATGGTAGGTTGCTGCCCCAGGACAGCGACAGTATAGAAATTCATGATTGACTGGGCGTGAACGGTTGGGTTCAATGCAGGTGGGAGTTAGGATTAGGGGGACCCTTGGGGATATAGACCCTCTCAATAAGGTCCCGTTTAAGAGAGCCAGGCATAGGGTTCAGAAGGGGTACCCTTCAAGGGTCTCCCTAATAATACTACCCAGCAGGATTCTATCGCAGCTGTCGAAGTCCGACGACGGTGCGGCGGCCAAATCTGGCCTCTTAAGTTTCGTCATGTGGGAGTTCCCGGAATTGGGGACCCTAGTATAATATAGGACCTTAAATTTGGGGGATCCTTATGAGAAGGGAAACCCCCATAGGATCATGGTGCAGAGTTGAGGGCTGGAGCCCGACCTGTGGTCTCCATTGTAGTTCCTTTTTGGGGGTTACCTTAAGGTAAAAGCCAGAAAGTTGGAATATGATTATCCTAACCCTTCTATGGTAAATTATAGGGTATCCTACCATGAAACCATATTCCAACTTTCTGGAGTTCCCTGTATAGGATCCTTGCTATATAACTGGTTAAACAAAAAAAGGAAATACAATGGAGACTATAGGTAAACCTTACAAAGCCTAAAATGCCCAACCCTTGCTGTCCCAGACTCTGGTGATGCTGGGCTTGAGGGTAGAGTTCGAGGGGCTTGGGCAGTTGGGCTCATGAGCCCTGACCTTACCTTTGCTTAGTAGGGAATGGTAGTAATAGTAGGTACAATTGTACCCCATTCCTTCATTCCCTACTAACCAAGGGTATGTTACAGCACCCTTAGGGAAGGGCTCTGTAGGGATTAAGGCTTCGAGAGGGCCTCTTTCTTTCGTGGTCTAAGGGCTTGCACTTTGCGCTTTTTGTTTACAGTAGAAGCCCAAAAGTTGGAAACCCAATAGCCTCAATCCTTAAGAGTAACGTATAGGGAATCCCAGCACTATTTGGCCTTAATCCGGTTTCCAACTTTATGGGGATTACTGTAAGTCTTTAAGGTAGAGGACATGACGGCCTAGGGATTCAGGACAGTGGTCTTTACCCTAATGGTCCAAGTACCTGCTATAGTCTTTCTTGAGGGCCTAGGGATTCGGGACAATAGTGGGTTTAGGGTTTAGGGCCCTCATGGTCCAAGTAAATAATAGTCTTCTGAATACTAACTTATAAAACTACTAGCTGTAACCCAAGTACCTGATTATTAGGTCCTTTGGACCATTGGGGTTAGGGTTGCAGAGCTTTGGGGTTTCACGCTTTCCCTGTTTACACTTTTGAGGGCTTGGGGCTTTAGGGTGTAGGGTTGTCTGGTTAAGGGTTTGAGAGCTCTAGGTTGTTAGGGGTTTCATGAGAATAGGGCTCAGGGGCTGTGAGTCATGAGGGTTACTTTGTTGTGAGGTCTAGTGTTTAAGGTTAGGAGGCTATAAGTAACGGTTTAGGGGTTTAGGGCTTAAGGGCTTTGGGTTTTCAGGGCTTCAGGGTTTAGGGTTTAAGGGCTTTGTGATGAACTGTTTGGGGCTTTGGAGGTGCAGAAATCACACAGGGTACTTACGACACCCAGTATCGGCACTTTAACCCCTAAACCCCGAGCCGTGAACCCTACAGTCTCAGCTCGAAACCCGAAACTCTGAATTTACTGTCAGATCTTCCGGGAACAGCTTAGTAGTAGAGCAGGTAACCTTCAATCTTCCTATAGCCTCCATTGTAGTTCCTTTTTTGGGGTTACCTTATAGGATCCTTACTATATAACTGGTTACACCAGAAAAGGAGCTACAATGGAGACTATACGTTGTTGGCGTGCTTTAAAATCCCCAAGTCAGTTCCCTAGGATACTGGACAAGACGAGCATGGCCCAGACTGCTGAGTCGTAACTGACAAAAGCCTTGCGTGCATAGCAAAACCCAATGCCTCGGACCAACCTTGCGCCTCTATTAGGGTTCCTTTAAAGGGGTCTAGAAGGGTTAGTATAAGGGATCTTTAAGGGTACTACAGTAATGTAGGAACCTGATTAAGAAACCGTGGGGTTTTATTAAGGTTCCTTATGTGAATCCTACTATTTGGGGGGTATAGGCCCAAGATTTCTCAATCAGGTTCCTACATTACTTACGTTAATTTACTTGGAGGGGCTGGGGGCTCAGTAAGTGGGTAATAAGTAGAGTTATAAGTACCCTAAATGGAGTTACCCCGATTATAACCCTACTTATAAACGACTTACTAAGTCCCCTGCCTCAAGCTACTGGGATGCCCAGTGGTACCCTTATTCCCTGTTTGTAGTCCTAGGTTCCTTATAAAGTTACCCAGCGCCAAAAAGGAAGCCCTTTTTATTCCTAGGTGTTTTCCTGTAGGTTTTTACTGTAAACCCTAATGTGGCATTTATAGGCCTCTACCAGCAAAAGTAAGTTTGGGTAGTTCAAGCTATGGTTCGGGATTTAGGGTGTAGGTGTCAGTGTTCGGAGTTCAGAGTTGTTGGGGTCCTCTGAGTTTAGGGTTTGGAGATTAGGCTTTTGGTGTTCAAGGAGTTCAGGGCCTAGATGGGCGTAGCTGTAGGGCTTATTGCGAATGCCTGACATGACATTGACAATGACCATAGTCCTAGTTTCTATCAAGGCAGCCCGTGTTTTATACCGTATACCTCGGAACTTCGTGCCCGTACCTGTTGGACCAGACTTAGGCGAAGTTGAGACATGTGACAACTTGGTCCAAAGCACCGGATGCTTGTTTGAACCACTGCAAAGATGTAGGACGCGGTGGAACATGTTTGCCAACGGTTAGTGTTGACAATCTGGATACATGAAATCAGGGCATGAAGATACTGATGTTCCAATATTACTTCGATGTTGGAGACTTGTCGTATGATATAGGGAAGGGTATTGTAATTATCAGTCTACCCTCACAGTTCCTTCATATTTTCCATAACAAAGCTCAGCCCCCAAACCCGACTCGGTACTAGGGCCGATATAGATATGAATATAAATATAAGTATAAGTATAAATATAAATATAAATACATATATATATATATATGCATATATATATATATAGAGAGAGAGAGAGAGAGAGAGAGAAAAAGAGAGAGTCGTAGACTCTGCTCTTCCCCGTTTTTCAAAACAACGCTGCACCCCCAAACCTTACTCTAACTGTCAGAGCCGATAGATTATAGAATTAGAAGACTTCTCAATCTTAAGCACTCTGAGGCTTTCTTGTGGCTTCCTTTCCGTCATTTCCACCAATCATTCACGATTGTCAAGGGGGCTTGTTGGTCCGGGTGTTATTCCTGTTCTTTTTTCCTCATGAACGAACGGCTTAGAAGCGTAAGTGTATTGCAGAGGATATTTTGTCGTAGTCTATGTTTGTCGCTCCGCAGCATGCTAGCAGCTGCTAGCATTCATGAGAGGACGTCGAACCACGCAACCGATATTTTGTCTGTGGCACTGTTGCACACACGGAGCCCATGTCTGTGTCAATCAAGAATGGGTTTGCAAATAAATACATCTGTACATATATATATATATATATGTATGTATATATATGTATATATGTATAAATGTATATATGTATATGCACATATATATATATATATATACATTTATATCCACATATATGCACATATGTATTCACCAGGAACAGCTGCATCTTGGATACCAGCTTGTGCAGGTTTGGACGGGGTATTCGAAAAATGTTTGTTGACGTCAGGATGTTTTTTTTGCAGTGTTTGGTGCAGAAACCTGCTCCAAGCCGTGTTGGACATCACAAACAAGGAATGGATTGCTGCTCAGCTTTGTTCGATGCTGATCGGGCAAGTATGGGGTTCTGAGATGCTCCAGTAACATCCTGCGCCAGTCATAGCATTCAAACAGGGTTTTAAGATGCGACCTCGTTAGCAGTGTAAACAACACGTGCGCCCATTATTCAGAGTTGGCATTCACCAGGAACATGCTTTGCCGACACGGTTCAAGAGGATGACTGTTATTCGACATGTTGCACGCTGTGTGCCAAGCTGAACGCATCATGCAGTACAGCGGCTGCTTTGCTAGGCTCCTCGCCGACCTTTCTTCCATGATCTGCTGTCAGGCTCATATGCATATTCTCTGCCCAGCGTCGTTCTCCTCGCCGAGTTCACGAAGCTGTGGATCAGCTTCGGCCTCAGATTACACCTTCTGCAATAGTCAATACGACTCCAATGATTCTTCGTCGGCCCAACGACCATACTATGTAACGCCTTGAAGCATAGCGGAACCCCGGAATGAGACATGTGGTAAAAAAGATATATATGTGTGTGTATGAGTATAAAGGGATATGTGAATGGCGCTTATACACGCGTAAAAACTGGATGTGCCAAGGGATCCTTGCTAGCGAACTAACTAACCTCCGATTCTCTTCCCTGCCATGGAGCCGCCGCGGCCCTTCAAACCTCAATTGTCAAGTTTTCCGTGTCCCTGCTTATGCCAACGAGCACCCAAATAAGAAGGCAGTCCCAGCTTCAACCCCAAGACTGTAAACATTGATCGCCAAAGTCCTTAGTTGTTTTCAGCCCCGCAAACCCCGACAATTCAGAAATGTCCGCTTCCCAGGCCTGGGGTTTTTGACTGTCGACAAGGGGTCCTTCGCAGAGGCGAGAACCAAGGATGCGAGTCACGAGAGTGATGAAAAGTTTCAGTGTGTGCGTTGGCAAATGTTGCATGGTTTCAACATTGAAGGGTCGTTTTCGCATTTTGCGGTTTGGGTCTGCGCTGCACTGTTGCGGAACACTTTTGGGACTTGTCGTTGCAGCTGTTGTGGGCATGGTTCAGGGTTGGAAGTATTCACACAGTTCTGCACAAGAGGACTTAGTTGCTCTTGTCTTCTCGTGGTTGGTGCTCCTATCATCCCTTCGGAATCCCTACTCCAAACCGGTCTACTTCAACATAATTATTCAACAGCTCGGGGACTGACGATGCTGTCAGGCATAGGTCTTACAAGTTATATTGCCCTCAGTATGATCCTTTTTTCGTGGAGTTAAGAGTCAAGCCTGCTGGCAAGGATGTCAGCAAATAGATACTTGTACGAACTATATCCGTCACACCGGCTAGGCCAGCTCTAGGCCCTTTGTGCCACACATCCCGAACTTGAACTCATCTCGGACATGCTGAACTCCACCTCCACGGTCTCATCATCTAGGGCCTACGCACTTACACGACTTAGGCAAACCTCATGACGTTTTCGAAGCTCGCATAACACACCCTAAAGCTTGAAGAATAGAGTTCTAGTCCTTCTAGCAGTATTTGCTCGCTGCATCATCCTATGCAGGACAGGTCTCGTCATGCGGCGGGGGTTCAACAGTTAGCTGTTGGAATGTATGGCAAGAGCATCGGTGACAAGCAAGAAGCTTAAACCGTTGTAGTGAGGTTCCGAAAACAACGGAACAGTGCCAAAACTACACTAGAGTTTCCGAAAGCCCCCAAACCTTCCTAATTATCGGGACACCTAGATTCAAGGTCATGTACATCACATCTGTTAATTAAGGAAGACCCATCATGGGGTCTGCGATTCCGGGACCCAGGATTTTCCTGACCATGCCCCTTTTTTCGATTACAACGGATTTTTTTCACTAGCCAACTTTCGGATTGGGGCTTGGTACAGCTGTCAGGGTTGACTATTTTCCCGCTATGGAATAGCATACCATGTGGGGTCTAGTTTGAATATTAACCTCCCGGTCCCTTCTACCAGATATCACCATGTGAAATTCATGTTGGAAAGCCTGAATCTATTGCTGAGTATCTTGACACAAGAGAAATTCGAATTTAGGGCCGAAGCCATGTTAGGCTGGTTTAGAGCTTGCAGTAGTTTGCAACAACTCATTGTTTTGTGTGGCATAGGTTTCCTGAAGAGATCACAGAGCTGGGGAAACGTGTGTTGTTTTCAGGTACCGCGGTAAAAAGAAGCGCTTGACCGAGATGGCCACCATTCTAAACTTAACACAGCTCATACATGAGTGCTTCCGTAGAGATCACATGCTTGGATCTCCACCACAGTGAGACTCCAAACCCCCTTAAGCTCTTTATCTAAGGAATATACCTTAAACTCCTATCATATGTTAGAATCCTGAAACACCTCAGCCCCCCCAAGCCCTAAACCACCAAAATCTCAAACCCCCAACCCGTGCCAATGTTTAGAGGTTTAGGGGTTTAGGGTTTAGGGGTTTAAAGTGAACTCATTGGGTCTGTGAGGCATTGTCCGATGTGACTGGGACGTCGGTGAAGTCGTGGCTGCTCCTCCGCAAAGCGCTACTGGGGGCTTATACGGCCAGGGTTTCAGTTTGAGGCTCAGGGATTTAGGCTTTCAGGGTTTAGGGTTTCAGGGTTTAGGGTCTAAGGGGTTTAATGGGGTTTAAGGGGGTCTATGTCACGGTTAAGGGTTGATGACACATGGGGAGTCCAGAACTCAACAGGCCCCAAAATGAATGACCCGTTTCCCCCACAACACTTGTTAGACTCCTCGACATGACCTTCTGAGTCAAGGAACTTCCAAACAGCAGGCGTCATGTACTTCATGAACCCCTCCTTCTTTTCTACCTGTGAAGATGGAAGGAGCATCTCAAGGCAACGGCGAAAGAATTGAGTCCTTGAACCTTCAAAGTATCATCCCAAACCCTAAGCCCTAAAGGTATCTCATGGAGTTGCAGTATTTACGAGTCCTGGAGTGCTAGAGCACTGGAGAGGGTTATGAACTCGGAGTTCGATGAGGCCCAGACCCCAAAGTGCAGACCCTTCAACCTCAGTACTAGACCTGTATATACCCAAAAACACAAAACCCCTAGACACTAGACATAAGCCACGGCTTAGGCTGGTCTTTGCCCTTCCCTCGGTGCTTTACTCGTGCAAGCCTCAGCCTGTCAGGTTTGAGGTCCATAAGGGCGAGGTGTAGTTTAGGGTTGCATGGGTTCCATATGGAGCTCTGGTTGGTTTGTGGGACTTTGTAGGGGCTACAAAAGTCCACAGGACCCAATAAGTAGGTATTTGCGTTTGGGATAGTAGTTTTGTCTGTTTGTTTATTTTGGGGCGTATATGATCGTTAGGTACTTAGACCCTCAGGGTAGGGGCGAGGTGTAGTTTTGTCTTTGATGGGCTCTTTCGAAGGGTCTCTTCGAAGAATCTTCAAGTGCTTGGGGTTTCATGTTCATTGTAATTAAGGTCTAGGATGCCCAGTAGTACCCTTTTTTTGTTGTAGTCCTCGGTTCCCTAGAAAGTTATCCAATACCAAAAAGGGAGCCCTTTTTGCTACTAGGTTACTGGGCATCTTAAGGTGCATAGGGGACTCTCAGGAATGTTACCATGTACAAGCCCAGTGGGTCCCCTATAATACGATTACGGAATTACAGGTCCCATCAGACCATCCTTATTTTGGTTTGGTACTGAATCCCATAACAGTAGTATATATGAATCCTTTTGGACAGTTTCAGCCTGTTGCGGGTGTACTGCTCGTTAGTTCTCTTGCTGCGAGATACCATAGAAGTGAGTGTGCTTCTTTGCCTGGGGCGCAGGGCTTGTGGCTTTCGAAGGTTTTACGGTTTAGGGCCGAGGTCGCTCCAGTTTAAGGCCCAGGGTTGAATTATCCAGGTAGGGCTTGGGGACATTTTAAACTTGCTCTTATTGGGCTTAAGAGGATCTTAAAGGGCTTTAAAACCACCTCCTAATTATTAGGGGTGGTAAGCAAGTTTGGGGGCCAGTTTGAACAAGTCTACATATATGTCCAAGCTGGGCATCAACCTGGGCACCCCAACCCCAACTTCCATAGATCTCTTATTACAGTCGTAGCCCCTTTAGACCCCTTATAAAGGAACCCTACTCTTAATGATTGAGGCTGAACAACAATCTCGACATGCTGAACAACCAGCATATGGACCCAGCCACTGAACAGGTTTTAGTACAGGCCGGGAGTGCTGTCAACTCCCTCCCTGTAAGGGTACAGGGTTCCCTTGGGGGTTCCGTTGAGGATCTGCTGAGGGCGTTGTAAAACATGAGAATCGAGGTGTGAGGGCTAAGGGGTTTGAGAGGGGGGGATTTACTACTTGGGACAGGCTTTTGGATAGGCATAGACCACAGTAGAGTCACATTATTGGGCTATAAGTGAAAATGTAGTAGGTCATATCAAGTCCCAGGCCCTAGCTGAGTTTTTGCTGATTTTTTCAACACCGACTCTATGTTCATTCGAGATGGAGCACCCGTGCATGATGGAGACATGACCATCTAGGTGTCCAAATTACTCCAGAATTATATCCCAGTTCGGGATAGAAGGCCTTTAGGTTAGTACTTCGGGGAATATATGTTAACGGCTTACTACTTGCTTGAAACCTGACCCCTGAATCCCCAAGCCCTAAACTCGAAGCCTTGATAATCGGGTTTGAGTTTTTCCCAGAAATGAAGGTCTTTGGGTCTAGGGTTGCGGGTTTAGGCCTTGAGTTGAAGTAACTTGGTCTTCCAAGATCCAACCCGAACGACAGCTTCGACACCGTTCACGAAAGTTGAGTTTCTGAATTGGGGTTTTAGGGGTGTGGTTTAGGGTTTAGGGTTTCAGGGCTTGGCCCTTGCGCTGGATTCCGCGAAGCTGTTTGGTGCAATCGTGTGCACCGGCATCATCAATGAAGGGGCGCGCCCGACGCGCTTGAATGTTGCGTTGTCAGAACGTAGGGATTTGCCGGATTGTAGCCACAAGGATGCAGGTCTGTGGGATTTCCTGAAAGACCAAATGACCCTTAAAAGTAGTGGCCATATACCCATATACTATGAATGCCTATATGGTATATGAACCTTAAACCCTTTTAGGGTTCATTTCGTCCTTAAGGTTTAGGCGAAACCATCCGCCGAGCTGACATGCCATGGTTAGCCGGTTAGCCTGTAGGCAGCAAGTTTGGCTACACCTATTCGCCTAAACCCTAAGCCTTATTCGATCTCGGCATTTTTCGGGCAGAAGGTGACACCGTGTTTCTAGGGGCTGATAGGCAAGATGAACAAGCGAAAGACGTCTGAAGACGCAGTTGTTTCTTACTCACCACTCCCAGCGACCCTCCACGTAATGCCGCAGTGTTAAGCAAGCAGCGAGTCCGCTGCAGTTGAGCATCATAGGAGGCCAAAAGGGTTTTAGCCTATGGGGGTTTAGTAGGGATTAGGGTTCCCATAATAGGTTCATATTAAGGAATCCCTACCCCAAGAATCTTAAACCCCCTTTCGGCCTCCCGTCAGAGGAGCAGCTGCAGTTATTCATCGAGCCCTAAGGCTCCCAGCCCCGAAATGCCCAACCTTCACCTAAAACGCCGAGAAGAAGCAGAGGTGCGCAGTAGACGGACTCAGCTACGACCCAGCTGCAAGGGGAGCAGTCTCAGTTCAAGATTCTGAATCGTTTGCTCCTGGGGCTTGGGGCCGAGATTCGAGTGTACGGTCTATGGAAACCGTATAGGGAGTCAAGGGTAAGACGTCGCAGCCTTGCCTTTGTTGTGGCAGAGCGGCCCTCTGCAGCAACGTTTGCTCCAGGCACAAAACGGCAGAGGACGTGTGCAAAGGCTTGAAAATGGGTCTGCTTCACAACCCAAGCTACAATGACGGCATAATGATAAGTACTTGTCTTCCGGAAGGTCGAACTTTTCACTCCGGGCAGATACTTTCAGAGATATGGCAAAGATCGATGGCCGTGTCGACCTTGGTGCAGTCGTGGGTCAAGAAGCTGGTTTGCTTAACTTTGAGAGCCAGTGTGTCGCTGGCGAGGAGGATCTATTGTGTGCAGTTTGTCACGAAGAAGCTTGGCCTAGGAGCTGCACTGTGCTTCACTTATCGTTGCTATGCTTTTTGTTACAGGTCTTGATTCAGATAACAATCTTTTCTAGGTGGCACCTTGGAAAACATTTAAATTTCCCCTGCTAATTCTTGCAGAGGTATTTGTTCATAAATAGTCTTAAGGGCTCCAAACTACAACCCAGTCGTTAATCTTTTGCCGAAGTCCACATTCCAAGTCATCGATGCTTTGTTTTGCACTCATGATGAACTATAACATTTTCCCATATTAAGGTAACTAATATACGACTATAATATACTCTACAGTCTCGATATATACGACCAGATGTTCTTAGATTATACAACAGCTCAGGAAATGGGATTTGGGGCCAAGGCGGCCGCAGTTCCTTGGGGACTCAAAGGACCCGTAAACGTAGGAGCCCAAGACGCTTATGCCAGAACTCCCTACAGTATCAGGAACCGTAGAAGGGCTTAAGGTTCATATACCATATAATAGTATAAGTATATGGTATATGAACCTTAATGCCTTTTAGGGTTCATTTCGTTGTTCAGGTTGTTGACATCCAACGCCATCAAGCTCTTTGCCAGCTGGCAGCTGATCCAGAGAGTGGCGAGATGCTTCGAAGCCACATCATGCACACTTGGTGTGCCGAAGTGGCTGCCGGCATGGGAGCGTGTCCTGCTTGTTTCGAGAATGCCACAGAATCAGAGATCCAGCGAAAACCGCGCATCCGACGCATCGGCTTCGACATCGGAGGGGTCATCGTTCCTTAGGGGTACTTAGAAATAATTTTACTTTTTGGTTATTATAATCTCCAAGAAACAGCTAAAGTTCAAATTGTTGCTAGGGTTCTAAGTTCAGTATAGGTTCCGCACCGGGAAGACCGTGTGGGCGCAGAGGAGGACATCGCGGGCCTCACTCGGGAGGACTACCTGCAAGTGGAGGCCCTAAGCCTACACCCTATGAGCCCTAAACACCTGAACCGTAAACCCTAAACCCTAAACCCTAAACCCCTAAACCCTAAACCCTAACCCGTGGCCGTAAACCGCTAAACTCTTAGAACCTAAACCCCCCAGATCCCCAAAACCCTAAATCCATAAACCCCCAAACCCTTAACCCCCCCCTCCAAAAAAAAAAAAAAGACCCTGAATTCCAGAAGCCGAGGCTGGTCCCGGGGCTCTGGAATCCCTCGCAACTGTAGTGGGCAGCCTCGGAAGTGAGAACCTGGGCTCTTCTACAGTAAACCCCATAAAGTCGGAAAAGGGTTTGAAGGGTTTTAAAGGTTTTAAGGGTTAAGGGTTTAGGGTGTTATTGTTTAGGGCTCTCAGGTTTTACTGTAGGGTTCAGGGGTTGAGCTGTTTAGGGGTTTAGGGGTTTAGGGTTTAGGGTGTTCGAGTTTGGGGTTTATAGGGTTCAGGGGTTGAGCTGTTTAGAGGTTTAGGGGTTTAAAGGTTTAGGGTGTTCGAGCTTGGGGTTTATAGGGTTCAGGGGTTTAGGAGTTTAGAGGTTTAGGGGTTTAGGGCTTAGGGTGTTCAAGTTTGGGGTTTAGGGTTCAGGGGTTTAGGCGTTTAGGGTCTTTTTGTGGATTATAATTCAAGCTTGCATAAGAGGGAGTTTTTTGACCACCCCAGAAAGGGTTTCATTCCAGTTGCGATAGTGATAAGGAGTAATGGTATCGAGTTTTTCACCTACCATAGAAAGGGAAGGACCAATGAAGGTTTCAAGGCACCACAAGGAGGAAGCCATCCTATTTACCGTGCCTATTTACCGTAGGTCCCCCTAGTTGTAACTTAAGCTGAGCTCCTGAGCGCGAACCCAGGAACGTGCACATTATCTCCAAATGTGGGCCTGAAACAGAGGCGAGGACAAGAGAGTGGATGGAGCATTCGGGCTTCTTTGAGCGGACGGGCATTCAGCGGAAGAATGTGCACTTCTGCCGCGATGTTAAGGACAAGGCCCCCATAGTGGCAAAGTTGGATCTGGATGGCTTCGTCGATGATCGCATCGACGTCCTCCGACCCATGCTATCTCTTCCAAGAGTGCGTCCGCTTCTGTTCATGCTGAATCCAGAGGCCAGGCAAGTTAACACACATGAACCCGGGCCCTGACAACTGAAACACTATTTCTTGCGGTTCCCGGATGGTGCTACAAAAAGCCACTGCCTGCTAGTACCTTTGTACTTTTGCGCCTAATGCACAAATCTCCAAGCTGCCTTAGTGCTATGTAGACTTGCAGGGAAGCCAAGACGACCTTCGGGACCCTAGACTCTAAGCCTTCTGGGTTTAGGGTTTAGGGTTTAGGGTTTAGGGTTTAGGGTTTAGGGTTTAGGGTTTAGGGACCCTCAGGGCAGCCAAGACGTTCTTGGACGGTCTCCGGTGTTCTGGATACCACGCATGGAGAAGTTGTCAGGCTGGCAGGGCGTGCTTGCCCTCTTCTAGGATGCCCAGTAGTACCCTTATTCCCTTTTTGTAGTCCTAGGCTCCCTACAAAGTTACTAAATACCAAAAAGGGAGCACTTTTAATTCCTAGGTTACTGGGCATCCTAGTTTTTCAGTGAGAGCACTCGGCATTTTCAGCCCATCAAAAGGGTCCAGCGGATCCTATGGAGAGTGTATGAGGCCAGTTACCCTAAGGGTCCAAAGGACCCAATAGTTGAGTACTTAGGTTTCGAAGAGTGGTTATATAGGTTACTGTTTTGGAGAGTATATGATAATTAGGTACTTGGACCCTTAGGGGTTACCTGTACAGGAGCCAGCGTGATAATCCCCAACGTAACCCCTAACCGCCATAGTACAGCCTTATTGTATGGAACTCCTACTGTGACCACAGTAGAATAAACCGTTACAAACCCTAAGGCTCCATGTAGCCATATAGTATACACTTAGGCCCCAAAGTACCTGTCTAGGAACCCCTTTCAGGCCTAAGCATATACTATATGGGCACATGGAGCCTTGGGGAAAGGGAATTGGTCCTTGCCTCAACTTGTACAGTCAAGGCCCGTCTAGGAGGCCAAAGCACCAAGGAAGCTCGAGATGCCTTGGTCGATGGAATGTACAGAAGGCCAGCGCTGCAGGCACTGAAAAAGAGCGGAAAGCCTGGGCTCCGAAGAATTCATGGTAACTTTAAGGTTTATTGCTGGACCTTTATTAGGGTTCCTTTAAACGGGTCGATAAGGGATCCCTAAGGGTACTCTAACAAAATGTAGGAAACCTGATTAAGAAACCTTGGGCCTTTATTAGGGTTCCTTTAAACGGGTCTATAAGGGTTACTATAAGGGATCTTTAGGGGTACTCCAAAAAATGTAGGAACCTGATTCAGAAACCCTGGGCCCTTATTGGGGTTCCTTATATGAGCCCTACTGTTTGGGGGGTTATAGGGCCATGGTTTCTTAATCAGGCTCCTACATTAGGGTTTCTCAGTGGCACTGCTTGCGGCCAGTTCTTGCCAAATCATCGGTACTGGTGTCATAAGTTGGTCGCACAGACACAATGCTAATCAAAGGCCCATGATCCGAATCGTCCGTTTGGGACAGATAATTTTCATGAAAGCTGTAAGGACCGGTGATACGATTCCACAGAATGGTCCAGATATTGCACCATTACAAAATGCCGTAGTATGCATGGTCTTTGGGAGGCTATGTTGCCACATGGTATTGCATATCCGGACCCTCCTGGCTACCAAGTATGTTTACACCTCCTAATGCCTAAGCTCCAAACCCTAAATCCTACATCCGAACCCCAGCTCCTAACCCACAAACCCCTGTTTTGCGAGCCCCATAGCGGAATCTCTAAAGGAACCTAGCTCGTTATGTCGTAAACCTTTCACACTTCCGGCTGCAAGTTTCAACATGTCAGGTCACCCACCGTCTCGACGGCACTGGCCGTGGTTGGATTTCGGGGGCCAGGGCTCCTTCAAACAAAGCCTTGAAGAGGTTCCTGTAGCGGTTCTAGGAAGGAGCTTTACGGGTTGCTGGTAAAGACTTTAGGGTTTAGGGTTTAGGGTTGAGGTTAACGTACAGACTCCCAAGGCTGATCGGAGAATCACCGAGGGGCTAGAGTCGTTCACCATGACGAAGGATATGGGTCTGCAGAGACTCGCCATTCGCCTGATGGTGAATCATCTGTCCAAGGTCCTCACAATGCTGATGTTCAAGAGGATAGTCACGCGCCACTGATAAGGTGTGACTTCAGCGACGGCGATCCAGGCAATTTTCCACTTGCAGACCTGCAGAATAATCACCCATTCTTTGTACCTGCGGGATCGCAACGTGGAAGAAGCCTGCCAGAGACTCAGGTTTATGGGTGTTGATGAGCCAGCGGACCTCCAGTCCTTGTTCATAGAAGACTTGATGGAATGTGAACCCTTTGGGTATTTGGAATACCTTAAACTAGGATGCCCAGTAATTAGTCCTCTTACCTTTTTGTAGTCCTGGGTTCCCTATAAAGTTACCCATACCCAATACCAAAAAGGGAGCCCTTTCTATTCCTAGGTTACTGGGCATCCTAGTTTAGGTTTGCGGGGTTCGGGGTTTAGGGATGTACGGTTGGAGTTTCATGGTCTAGGGATAGACGTAGGATTGTACGAGTCTTTAGAACTGTGCCTTGAGTCGCAAACATCAGACCCGAATCAAGGGCCTAAACGCCCTAAACTCCACCTATGACCCCAAACCGCACATAACGGTGGGTTAGTTACTTAGTAGCTGGGTGGATACACTTTACACTTTTGGGATAATAACTAAGGTTCTGACCTCATAAATCGAGGGTGGAACCATTGACGTTAGGTTTTTGGAACCCCCAGGCACCCCAGGTTTGAGCCCTAACACCGTTTGCAGTTTGGAACATCGGGCCCTTCTAACCCTAAGCCATCTCCGCGTTTGGGGCTTAAGGTTCAGGGTTTAGTTTAGGGGTTAAGGGCTTAGGAGTTTGGGCTTTAGGTGTTTACAGTTGGGGTTCAGGGTTGTAAGATCCCAAAACACGATGTCCGACACTCCATGGCCCTACCTGGACCGTATGGAAGGTACTGGTTTTCGTTAGGTTTGTAGCTCTTGTCTCTACGAGTGACCTAAGAGAAAACGACCGTTAAACACTGAGAGCTCTCCGAAATTCGGGAACAAGAACATTGCAAGCTCAGTCGACAGGCCAAAATACTTACGACCGGGGTAGTCTGGTGGCCCGGGAGCCTACGACCGAGGCATTTTTGAAGGGCTTGAGATTCCGGCTATCGGGTTTACAGTTTGTCGTAAGGGAAGAAGAATCAGCACCACTATCCACAGTATCCCCTTACAGCCTGATTCCTAATTGCAGCAGCAAAAAACCCCAAAGCCTCGATCTAATGACATTAAGTTCAGACTCCTGTACTGCAGGCTTTGGAGTGAGAGCTCCGTAACCAATATAGCAAGGTCTGAGCTCCCAAGTACCGTACCCTGGTAAAGCTGCACCCTAAACCCTAAACCCTAAACCGTAAACCCTAAACCCTAAACCCTAAACCCCTAAACCCTAAACCCTAAACCCCTAAACCCTAAACCCTAAACCGTAAACCCTAAACCCTGAACCCTAAACCCCTGGAAAAGCTGCAGGTATCATGCAGGCACTTGGGCCCTCCGGGTTTTATGTTTGCTTTCAGCTGATCGGTTTAAAGTTCAGGAGCTTCACACAACATGGGGCCCAGAGAAAAGCCGTAAACACTGGGAGTCCTGATGAAAGGCCCCTCCCGTTTCGGAGTTTAGGTTTTCAACTGGTTTTGTGGGTTCTTCGTACAAACCCTCATGCAGAATTCGTGGGGAGTCTATTCAAAATAGAAAAAAGGTAAGTTTGGGTAGTTTATCGTATGGGTTTGGGGTTTACGGCCGGGCCTTTCGGTTGAAACGGGCCCGAAACCTTGAACCCTACATCAATAACAGATATTTTCGGTTGCTGCAAGGTAACCCCAAAAGAATCACGATGGAGACTATAGGTATTTCCGAGCCTGTAACCCACATAATCGTCACCGCCTCCACCTGACTAACCTTAGTTTTTAAAGTCAAATTCAGAAGAGCTTGTAAACACACACACACACACAAAAAGAAAAATCACATACACACACACACACACAGAGAACCCCTTATGAAGCCTGAAGAGGCCTCTGAAAATTCGACCAAGCACTGTGAATCCTTGTAGACTCTCTCCGAGGTGGGTGTTTGGTCGCGAGATGGGAGTGAGGAAGTGGTGCGGACTGCTTCTGCTCTTCGTCGGCGCGAACCTCAGTCACAGTCCCTAGTCCCAGTGTATACCCCAGAACCCTAGAGTTTAGGGTTCAAAGTAGCAGCCTGAAAGGGAACCCTAGCACGATGGCACAAGGTGCTTTCATACGCTTCGGACCGCAAAGTAGGCATTACTTCTAGACTTCTGACTTTCGGGAAATACAATCCTAAAACCCTACACCCTAAACCCTAAAGCCTTCGGGATCAGGCTACTCCGGATATTTTATGCTTTAGGGGGTCAGGGCCTTTAGGTTAGAGGGTTTGGGCTTCTACTTCAGGGGGGGTTGTAATGTAGGGACCCGATTAAGAAACCCCATGGGGCTTTGTTAGGTTTCCTTGTATGATCTTGTATGAACCCTACTATTTGGGGTTATAGGCCCAGGGTTTCTTAATCAGGTTCCAACAGAAGGGTTTCAGTTGAGGGCTAGGCCTGAGGTTTGGGGTTTTCATGTGGGCCCGGTTTAGGGTTTAGGGTTGGGTATGTATGGAGTTTAGGTTTCGGCTGGTTTGTGCTTGGAAGAGGCTTATGCACCGCGCCGTTCAAGAAGCGTTCGAGGACTTAGGAGACTGAGCTATAGTTTCGGGTTGGCAGGGATTCGAAGGACAAGGATTCAGGATCGAAAAAGGTTTAGGGTTCAGAGTTGAGGGGTTAGGTTCAGGGTTGAAGGTTTGGGGTTTAGATTCAGGACTCTCCGCTACCTTGAAAAGCCTGTAGTTGGGATCCGTAGTTAGTATTTATTAAAGGACCTTTAAGGAAGGGCGTGCATTATGCAGGGGTCTGCATTCCTATGTTCCAGGTTCAGGTGTGGGCTTCAAGGGTTTCGATAATTGGGCTGGCGGGTTCGGGGTTTCAGAGTCCAGGCTTTTAGGGTTCATTTTCGATTTTCAGGGCATGCGTTAAGGTTCTAGAGTCAAGGGTTCGGGCTATAAAGACCCGGACGACTTAGCTTGGGCAGCTCTGCTAATTTCATAGTTGCAGCGCTGTACATTTAGACGCTCGGGTGAGTCTTTCGAGCTACATCGGTCTGCACATCCCAGCACACCTCAATGCGGTTCTTCCGTTCGGTCCGATGAGCAGAGCATTGGACCAAAGGATGAAAACAAGCTGAATCGAACATGTAAGTTCAATGGTAACTAGGATGCCCAGTAGTACCCTTCTTCCCTTCTTCTAGTCCTAGGTTCCCTGTAAAGTTACCCAATACCAAAAGGGAGCCCTACTTATGCCTAGGTTACTGGGCATCCTACCCAGACCTTCCAAAATCCCTTAATTAAGGAATATACCTTAAATTATAATAGGATCCCTAATATGAATTAAGGTATATTCCTTAATTAAGGGATTTTGGAAGGTCTGGGTAGTTATAAGGTCCCGACAAGGTTTACAGCAAAGCCTAGGTGCCGTGTCTGCGGGCTGGCCACAAGAAGCGCCAGCGGAGGGGAAGAGGAGCCTGCCAGAATTCTTTGAGCATACGTTTCAGGCTTCATGGTTGAGGTTGTGGGTTTAGGGTTTAGGGTTTAGGGTTTTCGTTTATAACTCAACAGATGGATCGCCATATCGTTGAGAGTTTATTTCCCAGGCTTGATTTGAAGTTGTGTCGTGTTTGTGCATATACGGTTGGTTGTGTGGTAAACATGCTAAAGTGCTTAGAAGCTGCTAACATAGCCGGAACATCACAGGTTTATTGTCAATTCTGACGACCCTGTCTGTTGGGGTTTGCTAGCGTTCTACAGGGTTTTGCAGAATGTTAAGCAGTCGAACCTCAGTAATAACTAGCACAGCACGTCATTTCTGACCCCCACCCCGAGCCGCCCCGCTGTCCCCCCACAGTCTATGTTGCAGTAGACCTATATCTCGCATACCGCTTATACTTTTCAAGTCTACCAGATTCAGGCCCTAGATTGCAGCATGTCGGATGAAGGGGTAGTTCACGGCCCAGGGTGTAGAAGCTTGGGATTGTGTCGGGTTGGTGTGGCTGCCGAGTATGTGCGGCCGAAGGACGCCTCGAAGCCTCCGCTTCTGCATTCTTGCTACTATTTGCTTAAGAACCCCCCAAAAAAATAAAAATAATAATCCCTATATTACCCCCATAAGGAATATACTTTTTTTAATTTTTGGGGTGTTCTTAAGCAAATAGTAGCTTGCCTTGGGCGCCAGGGAACCCTAAATCTCCAAGTTCCCAGAGACTCCAATACCCCGTAATTAGGGAATATACCTTAAATTATAGTAGGATCCTTAATATGTTTTAAGGAATATTCCTTAATTAAGGGGTATTGGGGTCTCTGGGTTCAATCCCCAAAGTCCACTAAAACCTGAAACCCCAGAAGATAACTACGTCAAGCAGGCCTTGTCTTCCTAAGAACCACCCAGAAGCCCCAGAAGTAAGCTTCGAAGGATGCACATCGACTCGTTCGGCGTGTTTCTGATTCTGATATATGTTTGGGCTGGGCTCTTGGACATCTTCTTTCTTCAGCAAGGGGGGGGGGGCGCAGGGCCAGGAGATTCTTGAGCTGATGGGTCCAGAGGTAGTGAGCATGTCATGGACATACATATTTAGTGTATATATATATATATATATATATATGCATGTATGTATGAAGGTATGCATGGCTGTAAGTATGTATGTACGTACGTATGTAAGTATGTAGTATGTGTACATATATATATATATACACACACACACACACACACATTAGGGCTCGTTAGGGCTATATGTGATTACCCACCAGGTTCCGTCATATTATGTTACTCGTACAGTACATCGTACTTTCTTCTTTAATGTAGTCAGTATGTTGCATCATATGGCTTTGTATTAGATTGTACTATACTGTACTACAGTATATTAGAATGTCGTCTATCAGATTACAGTTGTTCATCATGTCATCGTGTTTTATTCTGTTGTGGTATATTATGTTACCCAAGGCCAGATACTACGTGGAATCATATGACAATATATTGTTCTGATGATATTGTACCAATATATAGCTTATATAATATGTTGCATTATAGTACCGCCTATCATGTTGTAGTGTGTTGCAAGTTCTGTTCTAGTGTGGCATAGAGGAGAATCGATTACGACATATAACCCAGGTTGTTGTTGCAGTCTTGCAATAGACGATATGTTGTAATTATTCATGTTGTGATATGACATCTCACATCGTATCACATCATGTCGTATAATCTCATCCCATCTCATCTCGTTTCATCTCATCTCATTTGTATGTGTACATATATATACATATATATATATATTGATGACCGAGTGACTCAGGGTTTAGATCAGGGGTCTTCAGATTTAGCATGACGGGCTCAAGGGTCTCATTGTGCCTTAAGGTTCCACACCCAAGCCTGAAATCTTGAACCCGAGCCCGAAACCGTCAAACATCAAGCATACCTAAGCCCCAGACTCCTTGAACCCCAGACTCTGAACCCTGTAAACATCCCCAAACCCACTAAGCCTTTATATTGTTGACTCCTACAGCCCTGAAGCCCTTGATCTAAAGCCCAGGTCCTAAGTCTTGAGTATGATATAAGCGGTCGGAGGGGCAAGTGACCTTGGGTAAATACACCCTGTCCCCAAGGCACTAAGACCCTACCGTCAATGCTATACCCTAAACCCTACACTCCTCAATCTTTGAACCCCTAAGTTCTAAGATATTTTAAGCCCCTTAAACACCCAATCTTCAAACCCCTACACCCCTCATTCTTTGAACCCCTAAGTTCCAAGATCTTTAAACTGCTAAACACCTAAATCTTCAAACCCCTAAACCCTTGAATCATCAAGCCCCTAAACCCCTAAATCTTCAATTTAACCCCCTAAACCCTGAACCCGAACCCTCAACCCCTAAACCCTGGGTTCAGGGTGCAGGGTTTAGGGACCATTCCTGGGATTCAGGGTTTGTCGGGTTCCCGGTTTGGGAGCTTTGTCGGATGAGGGTTGAGAGTTTTACAATCCGATCCGGGAAGCCTGCTGCTGATGAAGCGCAAACATCCCGAAGACTGCTTTCTGACGCGGAGCCGGAGATAGCTTTGTTTTGCTTGGGACTCATCCACGCAGGCATGCAACCCTTGGTTACCTGCGCTTGCAGAAGACGCTTACATGACCGGGTAATTTTTTTTTACTTCCACATGTTTGCAGATCCATGCCGCGAAGATGTCGTTGTCTGCATACGAAACACCTGTGCAGAGCTTTGACTGCTTGCTGCAAATCCAGGCTTGGCTGTGGAGCCCGGGCGGCTTACCCGACTGTTAGACGGCTTGTTGCGATAATCATTGGGCATTCGGTATTTTAGTCCAAGCTTTAACACTGCAAGCCCGCAACCAAGCAACTTGGCCGAATGTCTCCGAACCATAATTCAGAAATCTGAAATCCCAAGGCCCCGAGAAAACAAAAGCTGAGAATGATATCGCAAACACACGCCGCCCACACGACGCGGGATTTCCAAAATAGCGTTCCAGACTTCCAGACTCCTAAGTTTGGCAGCAGCATCCGGAAAACATTCAAAGATCAGTTCTTGGCACTGAAGCCCCGCTGCTTGCAATGACCAAGCAGTCAAGGAAATACTTAGGTTTGTATTGAGGTGGGCCTGTCCTCCCCATTGAAGTTGTATGCACAGCGGCTCGAAATTTATGTGGTGCAACATCATCTTCCTAGTGATGTAGGCAAGCCCCTTACGGTTCAAGGCTTCCTTGAATCGAGCATGTAGAAGTTGAGCCCTGAGTTCGGCAGCATATCCGCACCAAAGAAGCCTATTGCAATCCACGACCTGTCTGGCATCCTTGTTACATCCACACAGAGCTTCACGGAGGCTGCGTATGCATGACCCTGCGTTTGTTTTCGAGGTGGTGGCCGGTCGTGTCTACGTTGCGCTCCTATCAAGCCTTGCGATATACGCTTCGTATGGATACAAGCCGCGGGTTGGCTTCGGTCTAAACACCCCAAAGCGTAAACCTCAAATCCGTAAACTGCTATGCCCCGAACAATCGTAAACCCGCGGCCAGAGGCCATCATGTCGAACGGAAGCTTGCGATTTCATGGCTTGAGGTTTGTGTTAAATTTAAATTTAGCGACGTTTGGAGTGGGTTGAGAGTAGGTGCCAACTCCAAGCCCGGCATCGGTATTTTTTCGCGAGTTCAAGGTCTCCGCGTCTGCAGGCGTCTACAACGAATGGCTTTACAAGAACTTTAGCAAAGACGAAAATATTCACTCGTCCGCGGCTCAGACCCGTGCGTATACCGGGATGTCGGCATGCCATGAGTTCAGCCGAACAACGGCAACTACAGGTTTCATAACGGAATTTGGGGCCAGGCGTTATTTGCTGGATAATGAAACAACAAGACATCATAACTGTGTTCAAAAGAGCACGAATGTTGTATAAAGTCCTGCACCTCCTTTACAAATGTAAGGTGTGGTAGAACATGCTATGCAGTAATGCCATCTTCGAATCGTAGCTATGGATGCACGAGGTTGTCGCATCACTGCGCAAAGAAGGAAGGTGCCATGTAACTTCGTGCAATTTTTAGACATTCTGGTGTTGGAGGAAGCGCTGCCAACAATAACCCTTAATTCCTCCATCCCAAGCCAAACTCTATGGTAATATAGTGCAAACAACCCATGGCCGTAATCCTGAAGCTAAACCCTGAACCTCAGACCGCGAGGAACACTGGCTGCGAATGGAAACACGATGTTGAGCTGGCATAGAACCAGGAATGTCCTACTAGATTCGTTTACGTTGCACTAGTCTTGTATTCAGACTTGGGTGTAATATTTTGGAGACCAGGTCTTGACGCGGAGGCGGTCAGAACGAGGGTTTGTCCCGCAACATGGCTTGGCGGAGGTGCAATGTACGACTCTACATCATCGGCTGTGCAGTCAATCTGTCGGCCCATCTTTCTCGAGATCCAAGTGCAGCCGGGCTCTCTAGGAGTTCGGATTTAGGGTTTAGGGTTCAGGGTTTAGCGTTTGGGACTGTTGTCTTCCGCTTGTATTCCGATAAAGTTGAAAATTGAAGTTTTGGAGGCCCTTATAACCCCAATCCCTGCGAGGAATTGGGTCTCAAAATCCCCGGTCCTCTGGAACTCATTGGCCTGGACAGGGCTTCGGATTCATGGTTTAGAGAGTTAAGGTTTGGGACCTTTAGAACTTTAGGATTTAGTTGCAGAACTTTTGTCGGTACTTGCGGGTTCCGTATTATAACTAATATATACCACGATTTAACCCCCAAGACTCCACTCTAATCACTAAGGCCCTATACAGGGTGTGTTAGGGGCGAGCCTGGGCTTTACAGTTTAGGCTTCAACATTTGGCCGGTATACGGTGCGAGATGGGGCTTGAATAGAGTTTAGCTCACCTTAAGCCGGAATAACCCCTTTAAAGACTTATATAAGGAAATCATAATTCGGAACCTAAAAAGGTAGGTTATTCAGGCTTAAGGCAGGTCTAGTTTAGGTTTCAATTTGGGGGCTTAGATGAGAGTGTGTACCTGTTTTTTTTGTGGCGATGAACGGATAAGCACAACAGCATCTCTATCCAAACTTCCCAAGTTCCTGAAACCTGGCAACAAACCTTGCAGGCTGTAGGGCTAGAACCCGCGGGCACTAAGCCGTCACTATAGGTCCCTGAGCTGAGTGGTGCCCTTCTGCCTTGAGCGTTGAGAACTGAAAAAAGGACAACTAGGAAACCGACAGTTTTTTTTGTGTTTAGCTTCCATCATGTTGGGCGGCGTGTAAGCCAGGAAGCCGGCAGCTCAATATTGAATGTGCATCTAATCATCGGGTCGGTGTGTTCTGCTAGTGTTTATTCCGTTTGTCCGCCGAGGTAGCTGGCTTGCAGAGTCTGTCGGCGCCTTAGCACCTGGGTTAGCACCGGTTTCAGGCTTCAAGCGCAGAACTTCATTTTGGAGGATCTCGGCGCCAAGGCTTGAGGCACAATAGCAGAACAACAGCATTACAAACAGCAACAGCAACCAAGCAACCAGCCGACCGCCAAAAATGCCAACCAATCACCCAAACGGTCAACCAGCCAAACAGTCAACCAGGCAACCAGCCAACGAACTAACAACACGTACAAACGGACAGCGACAGAAAAAGGCAGCCACAGCAACAAGACCAACCACAACAGCAACATTGCCCAGCTAAAAGCATTTATCGGGGTTGGCCGATACGAAGCAACCTGCTAACGACCCGACCTCGATTGGCTTTTCGCAGAGGTACAAGGAGGAAAGGTAGCTAGCATACATATCCAAAGGTGTGAATGAACGAGACTGTTCTACTGCTGAAGCTTAAGGGAATAATTTGGGGGTTTGGCCAAGGACTTCGGGGCTCACGACTTTCTGCCCTACGGTTTGCAACGGGGACTTCGGCAACTCGTGTCGTGCCTGGGAGACCTTCCTGATACTGTTGAGATCCTCAAAACTACGGTTGATGATATAAATCCTGCATGACCCATAACACGTAATGTGCCATAATTCCCATAGTTTAGGGTCCTTAAGGTCATGCAGGATTTATATCCCAAAACCCTAAACCCTAAACCCCTATAGATCCCTTAAAGGAAGCCCTTAAAGGTACCCCTATAGATCTCTTTAAAGGAGCCCTTGGGATTTATATCATCAACGGTAGGATTTCTGAGACCCCGAAGAACCAAGGGCTCCTTTTTGGGAGGTTCCCGGCCTCGCCAAGGAGATATCAAGATCTGTTTCGTAACTCGAGGGTCCTTATTAGGGATCCTTAAAAGGGGTCCTTAAAGGGATCTATAGGGTTCTATAAGGGGATCCTTAAAAGGGGTAAAAGGAAATACACGGGTTTAAGATGTGGGTAGTTGTCAATTATGGCCCCTTTCTGGGCACCTTAAACATTAGGTATTATTAGGTGCCGTATTGAAAAAAGGACCCAAACAGGGAGCCTGATGTTGACAACCGCCCACGTAGGGTTTTGGCGTGAGTTGTTGGGTGCATGATTTACGGGTTACGGCTTCATAGTGCCGTGGTCTTTGCATGTTTGGATGGTAAGCGGTTGTGTGTCTCTTTTGCTTCGGGGGGGTTGTCAGGGTCTAGGGCTTTCTGATCAAGGAAGCCCTAAACATGCATAATTCGTATGTAATACTGACAGTACTGATAGTAGTGATAATGTTCATATTTATAGGAAGATCAAGAAAATGACTAACTTGTCATATGTATGTGTGTATATCTATATATATGTATATAGTACACCTTTAAACATAGATATGTGTATAAGATGGGCCCCAAAGCTGATTTCCATGCCAAGTGGCATTGCTCACAGGTTCACCGGCTACAACAGATACTGTTGGGCCAGATGCTCAGGGCTTATAGGGTTTAGGGATTTTGAGGCTTAGGGTCCACTTCCCTTGCAGATCCCCAAACCCTAAACCCAAAACCCCTAAACCCTAAACCCCGTAAACCCCTAAACCCCTAAACCCTAATCCCTGTGGAAGGGTGCAAAATGACAGCAGCGCGCCAATCTTGCCGTTCCAGGGTGTTCGATTCGCTCTTCTCGTGGTTGCATTGTTTGGCTCTCTTGAACTTGGGGTTAAGATGGAGTTCTTTCCCACTATTCACGGGGGTTGCAGTTCCTCGCCATCTGGGCGTCTGGTGTGCAGTAGGGCTTGTGGTAAGGGTCTGGTGAGTGTGTACAGGGCTCCGTAAGAAGGTCGGTGAGTGCACATTTTGAGTTTTAGTCCTTGTGCGATGCAAACCCTATACCAACTTAACCCTGGACCCTACCTCTGCAGAACAGAATCTAACCAAAAGATTAGGCACTTCAACAAAGGTTGGGTAGGGTATGACATGGAATGGTATCCTACCTGAACCCCGAAGACTATTGAGGACTTGAATAAGGAATAACAAGGAACCTTCAAAAGGTAGGTTATCAGGGTCTAGGTAAGCCCCCACGCCCAGACCTTCCAAAATCCTTTAATTAAGGAATATACCTTACATCATATTAGGGATCCCATTATAATTCTGGGAGTATTCCTTAGAAGGGGCCCCCACCCTGTAATGGTGGTATAGTAGGAATATAATAGGGCCCTAGTATAACCCTTATCTAAAATATTCCTTATTTAAGGGATTTTGGAAGATCTGGGAGGTGGGAAGCCTTCTACCTGCACCTACCAAACAAGACTATAACCTCCATCCCCAGAGACTCCAATACCCCTTAATTAAGGAAGATACCTTAAGTTATAGTAGGATCCTTAATATGACTTAAGGGTTTAGGGTTTACGGTTTAGTGGCATGTTCCTTATTTAAGGGATTTTGGAGTCTCTGGGTCGCCCACACAGAAATCAGAAAGTGTGATAGACTTTGCACTGCATCTCAAAATCCTAAACCCTGAACCCCTGAACCCTAAAGCCCAAGTTCGAGCAGGCCGCTTTGGCTCATGGTTTAGCTAAATTTAACAACAGGGAAGGAACATAAACAAGCCCATAAATCAATGAATAAATACGTAAACGAATATACCTATGTATGCATATATATATATATGCGATGTATTTTGATACAACTATGCAAATGGAGGGGTCTGAATCGTTGGTCAACATCTTCTCATTATATTTCCCATGAAATTCAAAAACCATCCCACACCCTTGTCCAACTATCAACGCCTCTACACAAAGCCTCGTAACAACAAAACCTTAGAACTCTTATGATAAGCCTTACTTGAGGCCCAGGGGACTTGGTAGCTCGGTGAAAAGCAGGGTGATCATTGGGGGTAACACCATTTAGGCTACTTATAACTCCATACTTACAACCGACTTACTAAGTCCCGTGCAACTCTAAGCAAGGTCCAGGGTTGACCTGTAGCCGGAAAGACCTACCTTTTAAGGGTTCTTTATCATGATTTCTATATATATATATATATATTGTATATATACGGTTCCTTATCCATGTAGATCTTTTGGGCCACGGTTAGGGCCAAGGGTTTAGAGTTGAGGGTTTAGGGTTTAATGCCATTTAGGGTACTTATAACTCTACTTCGTCCTCTGTCCAGGGTTTAGGATTTCGGGTCAAGGATTCAGGGTTTGGGGGTTGCGATATCAGGGCCCCCTATTGTCGGCAACTCCAATTTAGGGTTCAGGGTTACACCGTATTAATGCCCCTACGTAAAATCCTTATAATAGCCCTTATAGTAGTCCTTATGGACTCCAGTAAACGAATCCTATTCGGGGTTCAGGGTTATTCCGTCCAGGGGCTTGTCGCAACCTACTCCTTCATGGGGCTGCTCATTGCCCAGGCATCGAAGCTCTTGGGATTTAAGTTCACCTAAGGGTCCATGTACCGAAATAGGCTTCCTTGAGGGGTTCCTTTGAAGGTCCTGTAAGAGTTTAGGGGGCTAGAGGATCCATGTGCCGAAATGGTTTAGGGTTTAGGGTATAGGGTTTAGGGTTTAGGGTTTGGCTCAATGTACCTGTATAGGGAGTGCTTTAAGGCCAAAAAGTACAGCCTATTTGGCTACATGGACGCTTAGGGTTAAGCACCGCTGCAGGCACAGACTCCCCTAATGTTGGTAGAGGAGTAATCTATTAGGTGTTGGTTTTTGAGTGTGCGGGGTAGCGGTCCCGCAAATACCGTGTTGGGGTTCAAGTTTGCAGTGTTGGGTGCGCGAGGGTGTTTAAGTCGGCAATGGCATTTGGGCCCGGGATTCGTTGAAGGTGTTAGTTGGTCGCGAAAAGGATGTGCAAGGCCGGCAGGCCTCCTATAGCTCGCGGCTGCTTTCCCTTAGAAGGTTCAGGGGGCACAGCACTACCTGGCCCTAAGTGCCCGTGTCCTCATAGAGTACATACTTTGGTCGAAATGTAGTAACTATAATTCTAGGTATTTTTTGGCCATGCAAAGCTTATCCTATCTGGGCACATGGACCCTCAGGCTGGACTGCAATCGCAAGCTGCTATTTCCCATTTGCAAAGCCGCTTGTTGACCTGGACTCCGATTTACTTCGGGGGCGGGGCTAAGGTTAGGGTTTATGGTTTAGGGATCTTACATCTTTGATTGGACAGGTCGACCACAGCCAAGAAGTCAAGCCGTCGTATTCCTCTCCTACGACATTTGCTGCAACGGTACAAAAATCCATGCAGCAACGGCGGCCGCAGGTTTTCGCTGGCTGAAACTCTGGTTCAGTTGCCGCATGCCTCCGCTTTAAACAGGCCTGCTATGTTCGGCACGTGAGGGCCAATGTATATACATGTATATACCATATAGGCGCATACAGTCGTCAAGTGCGATTTCGCAGCACATCGGGTGACTGTCTTTCGCGCACTTAGACTTTCTGCCCGTTTCGGGGTTCAACTGATAGCATTTGGAATTCAGGCTTGATGGGTAGGCTTTATACGGCCAAGGGCTTTGGGACTAGCCCCCGCAAACAATTCGCCCAGGGATCCTGAACCATAAATCCTACATCCGCAAGAACTGAGCCTTCACTACAACTTTCGAAGCAGGAAGCGCCGGCAGCGGAATCCTAGCGTCCATGTACTCAGATATCATATACTTTACCCTAAGGCTCCTAGGAGGGTCTTGGGCTTTCTGGGGGAGGGTTTCGGCTTTGGGGGGTAGGGTCCGGGATCTAACTACAAGGGTCCGGGAGCCTTAAGGTAATCCTAAACCCTAAACCGCACAGTCGCCCTTCCCTAGAGGCTCATCGCCGACCCCCCTTTTTTAGGGTACCTTGTTTTATGGTTAGGATCTGCTAGGTAGAACCCTAAATAAACCCTTAACCCTTATAAACCCTAAACCCTGAACCCTAAACCGTAGAATATTCGGTACCTGAAAAACCACGGGGTAGGGCATGAGCCTCTAGCTGCTCAGGAGCTTAAAGCACACCTTAAGGACGAAATGAACCCTAAAAGGGTTTAAGGTTCATATACCATATAGGGATTCATAGTATATGGGTACATGGCCCCCTACTTTTAAGGGTCATTTGGTCTTTCAGGCATACTATTTTTGTTGGTACGTAGAGCCTTATCGCCTTAAGCCTCAACCCGATAAAGGAAGCCTATAAAGGAACCCTATAAAGGAGCCCTATACCCTTAAAGGAACCTTATGAAGCAACCCTATAAAGGAGCCCTATACCCTTAAAGGAACCTTTATACCCTATACCCTTAAAGGAACCTTATAAAGGAACCCTATAAAGGAGCCCTATACCCTTAAAGGAACCTTTATACCCTATACCCTTAAAGGAACCTTATAAAGGAACCCTATAAAGGAGCCCTATACCCTTAAAGGAACCTTTATACCCTATACCCTTAAAGGAACCTTATAAAGGAACCCTATAAAGGAGCCCTATACCCTTAAAGGAACCTTTATACCCTATACCCTTAAAGGAACCTTATAAAGGAACCCTATAAAGGAGCCCTATACCCTTAAAGGAACCTTTATACCCTATACCCTTAAAGGAACCTTATAAAGGAACCCTATAAAGGAGCCCTATACCCTTAAAGGAACCTTTATACCCTATACCCTTAAAGGAACCTTATAAAGGAACCCTATAAAGGAGCCCTATACCCTTAAAGGAACCTTTATACCCTATACCCTTAAAGGAACCTTATAAAGGAACCCTATAAAGGAGCCCTATACCCTTAAAGGAACCTTTATACCCTATACCCTTAAAGGAACCTTATAAAGGAACCCTATAAAGGAGCCCTATACCCTTAAAGGAACCTTTATACCCTATACCCTTAAAGGAACCTTATAAAGGAACCCTATAAAGGAGCCCTATACCCTTAAAGGAACCTTTATACCCTATACCCTTAAAGGAACCTTATAAAGGAACCCTATAAAGGAGCCCTATACCCTTAAAGGAACCTTTATACCCTATACCCTTAAAGGAACCTTATAAAGGAACCCTTGTAGACATGTGGACCCCAAAGGGGCCGACGGGTCCCTGCCTGGTTCCGCTTGGTTTGGTTGTTTTGAGTTGGTTTTTGCCGGCGCTACCTGAGTTAGTCCTGAAAGACCAAATGACCCTTAAAAGTAGGGGCCATGTACCCATATACTATGAATCCCTATATGGTATATGAACCTTAAGCCCTTTTAGGGTCCATTTCGTCCTTAAGGGTAGTCGTGCTCTTGAATTCGGACAGGTGGTTTAGGCTTTCCCTGGACCCTATAAAACCTCACTTTTTAAGATTCCCTCAGATGATTTCTTTATATTTTAAGTCCTTAAAGAGGTAGGTTATTTGGGGTTTAGGGCCCTAAGGTTTAGCAGGCCTTACAGGAACCATTTCAGGGGACGGTTTAGGGTTTAGGGCCCGAAACCCTAAACCCTTAGTGTTTAGGGATAAGACCAGCCAGGTGATGAAGTACTTGGACAGCATCGTCAAGCTCTACATTTCTGGGCTTGGGCCCCAAAGCTTTAGGGTTTAGGGTGTAGCCCTAACCCAATCCCAAATCAAACCCTAAACCCAACCCTCAACCCCTAAACCTGCAAACCCTATGCCGCAAGCCCCTGAACCCTTAAGCCCTGCCCCCCAAGTCCTAACCATAATCCCGCAGTCCCAAGCTCCAAATCCTAAACTCCAAGCCCTTCAAGGTGATCCCAGAGAGCGCAATACAGCATAGCCAAGGGAATGATGAACAAAGGTTCCGGGGCTTCAACACTGGGTTTTCGGAAGTTCTATTTGGTGCTGAGTGGGTTCAAGAGGAGAAAAATATACATATATATATATGCATGCATATAATATGCATATGGAATCATATATCAGAACCTCTCCTTGTTTCTGGTGCTGCTTTGAGATGATTCTTAGATGGAGCAAGTTTGGGGTCGACATACGGGGCTCTATGTGGCTGTCATGACTTTTAGAAGGGTTTGAGCGGTGTATGGGCTTTATAGGGTGTATGTACAGGGCTCACTAATTTTGACAGAGTTCTGCGGTGTGGCAGAAAGCTGCGAAGCTAGACTAGCGCGGGCTGCTGCTACCGTTTATTTACAGCTCTACATGTCGTACGTGGTCAAGATACTTAGTAAGTACTACACACCATAACTTGACTTAGTAGAAGACATAGTTAACTTTCTGAACTATCTGAACACTAATCCCATGGAAAAGACGGTCTACCCTAAACCCTGCTTTCCTAAAGCCCAAACCTTGCTGGCCGAAACCCTAAGGCCCTCAGCGCTCTACCCACGGGTAAAAAAGGGAAGTAACCTAATTACCTTTTAAGGACTCAAATAAAGAAAGTCTACCAGGGAACCTTAACAAGGAAGGTTATATAGGGTCCACGAAAGTCTTTTCTAGTATTCAGGCTTTCGGGGCCCAGGGATTCACGGCTTTAGGGCTGTATTTGAGGTTCTGCGTTTGGAGTCTGTTCCAAAAAGTTTTTTCTCCTGTGGTCCTGCTCACGAACATAGGAGAGGATAGTTACGAGATTTCTGTCAGCTTGGTTCCCAGTTGCAAATCGTCTTTAGCGCTCTCGTCACTTGTCAGTAGCATTTCCGTTGTGTCGCATCCCGCGAAAAACGAAGCACATTTGGGATTCAAGGTTTCGGGGTGCAGGATTTGAGGACTATGGCTCAAGGCCACAATGATGGATTTCAAGCCCAAGGTGTGCTCAAAGCAGAACCCAAATATAAATTGCAGACCCTAGATAAGCTCTTAAGGGTTTAGGGGTTTAGGGTTTAGGGGTTTAGGGTTTAGTGGTTCAGGGTTTAGGGAAGACTGCCCAGGTGCTCCATGTACGTGTCTGCAGCTCTGTCCTGGATCATTTTCGGACCGCCCGTCCTGGTTGACTTAGATCCCCAATACCCAACCTTTAAACTTTCTGGGTTCTTAAAGTTTAGTAGGAATCGGAAAGTCTAACCTTCCATTTCTGCGGCTTATTGGGGTTGTAAGTTGATCTGGCTTCACTTTTGGCAGACCTCGGGATCGAAAAAGCTACTGCTTTCGGGGGTTAGACCCTGCAATAGGGTAATATCCTACTATTTTGTAGGGTTTGCGGATACAGGGATGCAGCATCGATGGGGTGTGGAAGAGCAGCAGCAGCAGCAGCAGCAGCAGCAGCAGCAGCAGCACGAGCAGTAGGGGAGAGAGTAAGTAAGACAAACACATCATATCTCGCCTCAAGCTTTCAGCATCTAGTGCTGTTGAAGAGAACACTGCTCACGCTGACGGCATGCTGAGCTTTGGTGCCCCAGCACAGTCTACAGGAGTGATGCCCTCTTTAAAGTAAAAGCCAGAAAGTTGGAATATGATTATCCTAACCCTTCTATGGTAAATTATAGGGTATCCTACCATGAAACCATATTCCAACTTTCTGGAGTTCCCTTTAGCCCTGCCAGGATACTTACCCACCACGAACTTTGTGATGGGGATGATATTGGTCACCATTGCCATGGTCCCGGGCTCAGTTTTGCTTTGGCCCCGTTTAAACCTACTATTTTGTCGAGTTTGGGGAGTTTGGGGCTAAAGGTTAGGATTTCAGGTGTTCCGGTTTAAGGTTTTGGGCTTGAGGAGTTCATCGGGAATCGGGCACGTTGCTGCTTCTGCCCCTGTAGTAGCTTTTTTTGCTGATTCAACTGCGCTTATGGAAACCCTAAACCTTAAACCCTAAGGCCCGTTGACATGCACAGCAAGCTTTAAACCGAAAGGGAACTCCAGAAAGTTGGAATATGGTTTCAGGGTAGGATACCTCATAATTTACCATAAAGGATCTAGGATAATCATATTCCAACTTTCTGGCTTTTACTTGAAACCCTAAGGCCGACCTTCACTGCTAGGCGGAAAAAGGTGCTCAAAATCAAAGCCTACCTTAAGGACGAAATGAACCCTAAAAGGGTTTAAGGTTCATATACCATATAGGGATTCATAGTATATGGGTACATGGCCCCCTACTTTTAAGGGTCATTTGGTCTTTCAGGTAAGGCCCATTCACAGGCACAGCGCAAGGAGCCAGGAGACGAACCTTTGGAGCATTGGGAGTGTCTGTTTGGCACTTTTGGCCCTCCTCTGGCTGGTGCTTCGTAGGGAGTGGGGGAATGGATCCCGATAGTAGCCCCTATACCCAATAATAGTCTCTATAATCCACTCCCCGCAGTTCCCTACAAAGAACCAGACAGTGGAGGCAGGCTTCATGGAATCCTCGGCTATGCATGTGAACGACATGTGGTTTAGGGTTTAGGGTTTGGGTTTAGGGTTCAGGGTGTATCGGGGCACCCTGTCCATGGAATGCTCAGAGCCGCAGCTTTGAACGACCTTCGATCCCAAGCTGCGTATCTGACAGAGGCAGCGACCTGGCCGTCAAGCTTACTATAGGAGCGTCTAAACAATAACTATTGAGTATAGTATAGTGGGCAACCAAACCCTATTCTATGTTTTTAAAGGACCCTACAGGTCACTGGTGGTCGCCGTTACGTGGATGTTTACATTGCGTCCCGTTGAATATTCTACGACAGCCCTCTGCGAGTATGTCGGCACGCCAGCCTACACCGTATGTCATGAACTCTGCTTTTGCATTCATTGTTTTCCAAGCCCTCAAGCCGCGATTGGATACTGTGTGGAAGGAGGTGTCTGTTTCGACTTTATTACTACTGGAACGCGCAAGGAATGCAGTTGAGTGCATAGGGCATAGGGCATACTTCACCAAGTCTGGCATCGGTTCCTTGAGGGGGTCGAGGGTAAAGCCAGCACCCCCTGTCCCCAGGTAGCCCTAAAGCCATACTGCTGTTGATATAAATCCTGCATTACCAGGACCCTAAACTGTCGGAATTCTGGTAAATTCCTTACATTATAATGGGTAATGCAGGATTTATATCCCTAAACCCTAAAAAACCCTATAGATCCCTCAAAGGAATCCCTTAAAGGTATCCTTATAGCTCCCTTTATAGGAACCCCAGGATTTATATCATCAGCCGTAGCTGTTGTTTTAGGGCCAGCGCCCTTTTTCCGAAAAGGTCATCTACAACTTGGAGCAGCTGCTCCCGAAGGGCAAGAAGCAGTGAATCTTTGGGCTTAAGGGTTTACGGTTTGAAGGGGTACAAGGTTAAGGGCTAAAGCCCTAAGCCCTAAACCCCTATGGTACCCTTGTAGAACTCTTGTAGGAACCCTTAAAAGGAACCCTATTTGGGTACATGCCTGCTTCGGGTAGAATCCTCGGAGCCAGACACCCCTAAATCGCACACTGCAGTCCTTAACGACCCTAAGGCTCCATGTAACCTTGTAGTATATACTTAGGCCTTAAAGTATCTATATAGGGACGCCTTGAAGGCTTAAGTATCTACTATAAAGGTACATGAAGCCTTTGGGCTTCAGGATCCCTCCAGAAACAGTGGTGGGGGGGGGGGGGGGTTCTGATGATGGGCTCAAAGGAAGTCCGTCACTTTAGGGTCCTGAGGTCTGATCCATGCCTGAAACATAGGGAGGTTTCCGAAACTAGGGGACCCTTATGTAGTACCCTGAATAGTAGGATGCTTTTTTGGGGGGACGGGGACCCCAGAATAAGCTACCCGTAATTTTCGGAAGCTCCTACACAGGGTTCAGGGTTTAATCAAGGTGCAGGGCCCATCTGTTGAAGCAACATGTCTGCATCTTCCTTGCATCTGCTAGGCTGAAGTCTTTGATTGTTGTTTTTGTGCGCGGTGTTTGGTGTGGTGTTCGACGTACTGTGCTTCACAACTTAGGCTGTAAGGTAGTGCGCTTAGGGTTTAGGACTCGTCCGCTACTAACTACCGGGAGGGTTTTGATAGGGTTTTGGGCAGTGTGAGAAGCTGGTATGCATTCAGGGAGCGCTCTGATTACAAGACCTTATTAGTGCTGTGGAGGACTATGCCCAATTCAACGAAATCAGGCTTCGTGAGGCACGTGCTAGACTTGCAAACCTTGGTCATGTTCGATGAGATCTGAAACCCTAGGCCATCCTACCCCCGAAACACCTACCTTTTTTGGGGTTCCTCAATATATGACTTATATAAAAAGTTGGGATATTCAGGGTTAAGTTGAAGCTGTGCATCCTGAAACCCTCGAGTTTCGAAGGTCCTCAGGATTTCCATCCATCGGTTCAACCTGCGGCCAGGGCTTCAGCAGAATCTGATGGGAAAAGAGCGTGTTGGTATGTATGTGGGCCGGAGTTGGTGAGTAGGGTTCATATGTTGCAACTTTTATCATTCCTAGTAAGCCTTACTAAGCCTCTTGACCCTCAAAGAAATCCCGAAGCTTTGAGCTACAATTCCCGGCATGAGAGTTTCAGTGTGTTGCGGCCGCGTCCTCGAGTTGATGCTTGAAGTTCCCCAGTTGTTCCAGGTCTTTTGTGCAAAGGCAGTTCAAGCTCAGATGTAAGTGTAAGGTTTACTATAGGGCCCTTAACAATTACCTATACGAATTTGGGTGTTCCTGATTAGTATAGTATAATGGCCCCCAGACCCTATGCTAATTATTAAGGATCCTACATTAGGCTCTTACATGCTTGGCTTATGCATTTAGGGATCAGGGTGCAACGTTCACGTCGGAGGTTCCGGACCCTGACTGACAGCACCAACACCTCATCAAGGAGAAGTCTTGCTTGGAGGGTAGCAGCTGCATAGTAGCGTTTTAAGTAAAGAACCTAGATCCCTACCTACGAGCCATGCCCGGGCTTGCTTAGAATCTGCTCTATGGAACATGAGGTACCCACCAAAAAGGGGGGCAGAGTATGATGAATCTGTTCTGTACTCCAGAAGAGGAGGTACCAACAAAAATATGGGCAGGGGATGACCCTACTTGGATGGGCAGTGGACCTAGTAAGTAGGTTATAAGTAGAGTTACAAGTACCCTAAATGGAGTTACCCCAACTATGACCCTACTTCCTACTTACTAAGTCCCCTGCCCCTCCAAGTAGACCCTAAAACCCTAAACCCCACAGATCCCTTTAAGGAACCCTATAGATCCCTTTAAGGGGCCCTTTAAGAGCCCCTACGTTTTTTCATACTTCTGTTGGGCCTTTCTGGCTGCAGCTTCTCCTTTGCAGCTTCTGGTTTCCCCAAGGCTCCGGGTACCCATGCAGTATATACTTAGGCCACTCTTAGGCCCACAAGTGCCTTTATATAAGAACCCCTTTAAGGCCTAAGTATGTACTACATGGGTATATGGAGCCTTAGGATCTGTAGGAGTGGGGAGTGCGACCGATGCTCGATCAACGACGACAAGTTGCGAGTGAATTTTTGGGAAACCATAGCAGAGCATATCAGTGTATAGTCTTTAGTAGAGTACAGTCTAGAGTCTAGGATAGTCTTGTATATCATACCATGGCATGGCACAGCATAATCGTGCAGTATACTGTAGTTTAGCGTGGCACACTTTTGTTTTTTTATTCCGACCCGACGCTACTCGTCTGTCCACGTCAGCTGCAACTCACATGCGAGCAGGTTAGACCAGGCCCATTGCATGCTGAGTCAGCGGCGTTGGCCAGACACAGTGCCAGCGACTGCTTAAGAGCAGGCGAAAACCAACAGCTTCAGGCCATTGTTGTTTGCTCCTTTGCTCCTTGTTCCATTGGCAGCGGGTCCACACGGCCAGAGGTAAATGGGTTTAAAGCGGTTTTTGAGACGGATGGTTGAGCACACGGCGGGCACATTGCATGCTGAGTCAGCGGCACTGGCCAGACGCACTGCCAGCGACTGCTTAAGAGCAGGAAAAACCAACAGCCTCAGGCATCGTTGTTTGCACCGTTGCCCATTGGGAACGGAGCCACATGGCATGAGGCAAATATACGGTTTAAAGCGGTTTGTGCATTGCTTGCTGAGTCAGCGGCACTGGCCAGACACAGTGCCAGCGACTGCTTAAGAGCAGGCAAAAACCAACAGCCTCAGGCATCGTTGCTTGCGCCGTTGTCCATTGGGAACGGAGCCACGCGGCCAGAGGTAAATGAGTTCAAAGTTCAAAGTGGTTTTTGAGACAGATGGCTGAGCACAGGACGGGCGCATTGCATGCTGAGTCAGCGGCACTGGCCAGATACAGTGCCAGCGACCGCTTAAGAGCAGGCAGAAACCAACAGCCTCAGGCATCGTTGCTTGCGCCGTTGTCCATTGGGAACGGAGCCACGCGGCCAGAGGTAAATGAGTTCAAAGTTCATAGTGGCTTTTGAGACAGATGGCTGAGCACAGGACGGGCGCATTGCATGCTGAGTCAGCGGCACTGGCCAGATACAGTGCCAGCGACCGCTTAAGAGCAGGCAAAAACCAACAGCCTCAGGCCATTGTTGTTTGCTCCTTGTTCCATTGGCAACGGGGCCACACGGCCGGAGGTAAATGGGTTTAATGCGGTTTTTGCGACGGATGTCTGAGCACAGGACGGGCGCATTGCATGCTGAGTCAGCGGCACTGGCCAGACACAGTGCCAGCGACTGCTTAAGAGCAGGCAAAAACCAACAGCCTCAGGCATCGTTGTTTGCGCCTTTGTCCAAAGGGAACAAGGCCACACGGCCAGAGGTAAATGGGTTCAAAGCGGTTACTGAGACAGAGGGCTGAGCACAGCACGGGCGCATTGCATGCTGAGTCAGCGGCACTGGCCAGACACAGTGCCAGCGACTGCTTAAGAGCAGGCAAAAAGCAACAGCCTCAGGCATTGCTGTTTGCGCCTTTGTCCAGTGGGAACAAGGCCACACGGCCAGAGGTAAATGGGTTCAAAGCGGTTATTGAGACAGAGGGCTGAGCACAGGACGGGCGCATTGCATGCTGAGTCAGCGGCACTGGCCAGACGCACTGCCAGCGACTGCTTAAGAGAAGGCAAAGACCAACAGCTTCAGGCATCGTTGCTTACCCTGTTGTCCATTCAAAACAGGGCCCCGCGGCCAGAGGTTGATTGCTTCAATCGCGTTGTTTGAGACTGATGATGGCTGTACACGAGAAAGGCACATTGCATGCTGAGTCAGCGGCACTGGCGAGACACAGTGCCAGCGACTGCTTAAGAGCAGGCAAAAACCAACAGCCTCAGGCATTGTTGTTTGCGCCTTTGTCCACTGGGAACAAGGCCACGCGGCCAGAGGTAAATGGGTTCAGAGCGGTTATTGAGACAGATGGCTGAGCTCAGGACGGGCGCATTGCATGCTGAGTCAGCGGCACTGGCAAGACACCGTGCTAGCGACCGCTTAAGAGCAGGCAAAAACCAACAGCCTCAGGCATCGTTGCTTGCGCCGTTGTCCATTGGGAACGGAGCCACGCGGCCAGAGGTAAATGAGTTCAAAGGTCAAAGTGGTTTTTGAGACAGATGGCTGAGCACAGGACGGGCGCATTGCATGCTGAGTCAGCGGCACTGGCCAGATACAGTGCCAGCGACCGCTTAAGAGCAGGCAGAAACCAACAGCCTCAGGCATCGTTGCTTGCGCCGTTGTCCATTGGGAACGGAGCCACGCGGCCAGAGGTAAATGAGTTCAAAGTTCATAGTGGTTTTTGAGACAGATGGCTGAGCACAGGACGGGCGCATTGCATGCTGAGTCAGCGGCACTGGCCAGATACAGTGCCAGCGACCGCTTAAGAGCAGGCAAAAACCAACAGCCTCAGGCCATTGTTGTTTGCTCCTTGTTCCATTGGCAACGGGGCCACACGGCCGGAGGTAAATGGGTTTAATGCGGTTTTTGCGACGGATGTCTGAGCACAGGACGGGCGCATTGCATGCTGAGTCAGCGGCACTGGCCAGACACAGTGCCAGCGACTGCTTAAGAGCAGGCAAAAAACAACAGCCTCAGGCATTGCTGTTTGCGCCTTTGTCCAGTGGGAACAAGGCCACACGGCCAGAGGTAAATGGGTTCAAAGCGGTTATTGAGACAGAGGGCTGAGCACAGGACGGGCGCATTGCATGCTGAGTCAGCGGCACTGGCCAGACGCACTGCCAGCGACTGCTTAAGAGAAGGCAAAGACCAACAGCTTCAGGCATCGTTGCTTACCCTGTTGTCCATTCAAAACAGGGCCCCGCGGCCAGAGGTTGATTGCTTCAATCGTGTTGTTTGAGACTGATGATGGCTGTACACGAGAAAGGCACATTGCATGCTGAGTCAGCGGCACTGGCGAGACACAGTGCCAGCGACTGCTTAAGAGCAGGCAAAAACCAACAGCCTCAGGCATTGTTGTTTGCGCCTTTGTCCACTGGGAACAAGGCCACGCGGCCAGAGGTAAATGGGTTCAGAGCGGTTATTGAGACAGATGGCTGAGCTCAGGACGGGCGCATTGCATGCTGAGTCAGCGGCACTGGCCAGACACCGTGCTAGCGACCGCTTAAGAGCAGGCAAAAACCAACAGCCTCAGGCCATTGTTGTTTGCGCCTCTGTCCATTGGGAATGGGGCCACGCGGCCAGAGGCAAAGAGGTTCAAAGTTGTGTTCGGGTCACGAAAGGTGCAGCACCAACTACAGTTGTATCAAAGTAACAGCAAGATACCAAGGATCTCTCCGGTCTTCTGCAGAGACTTCTGTAATGCCCGGCGCGAGGCATGCAACCATGATGAAGAGCAAGGGCAGCAAGATGATAGCTCTTAGCCTGGACTCTAGTATACCCATTGACGAAGCTGGACCCAGAGGGTAATGACGGTGGAGATCCGTGATCTGAATCTTACATCCAGTATTTTCCGTCGCGTTTGAGACTGCTGGCTTCCAGCCGTAGAGCCCGAACACATGTAAACCCACAAACCCCAAGCTCGTTTATTGGTGTAATTACGGCCTAGTTTAGGGCAACGGTACTTGCATCAAACAGCCCGTTTGTCCTCCACCCTTTACAGCTCCCAGTCCACCCCAGCCCCAAACCTTGTTAAACTTGAACCCTAGATCTTAAACCCTAAACTACACCCTGAACTTGAGCCCTAGATCCTAAACCCTGAGCCCTGACCCCAACAGAAAGCCCCAAACCAAAACCTGAACCTACATACATACACCCTGAGTTTTAATCGCTGCGAAGCCCCTCTGATGGACCCAAGGCTTGCTTGGTAGTTTTGGGGTTGTCAGGGTGCAGGGTTCAGGGTGGTTGTGTGCGTTCCAGAGTTTCGGGTCTGGGGCTCTAGTGTTTTTTCGCACAGCAGGGGTTGGTATTTCGGTATTTCCCTAAATTCGGGTCCCTCTTTAGATCCACAAAAATGATACTACGGCACCCTGATCAAAAGGATGCTAAAAGGGACTGGCATTTAGAGACCCACCCATTTAGTGGTTTGGGGTTTAGTTTTGGGTCCACGTAGTAGCTGAGTGGATACACTTTACACTTTTTGGGATAAGAATACCCACTATAAGACTAAAGTGTACACGTTTTGGGGCTTATGAACTCCCTAAACCCTAAACCCTAAACCCTAAACCCCTAAACCCTAAACCCTAAACCCTATACCCTAAACCCTAAACCCTTTTCCCTAAACCCTAAACCCTAAACCGTTTGGTTTTGGGTGCGGAGCCCGGGAAGGCCTCATCGGCAGCCATTCCCTAAGGGTCCATGTGCCCAAATACGGTTCCTATAAGAGTTCTATAAAGGGTGCCATAAGAGTTCTATAAAGGTTGCCATAAGAGTTCTATAAAGGGTGCCATAAAAACTAGAAAGGGTTCCTATAAGAGTTCTAGAAGGGGTACCATAAGGGTTTAGGGTTGAGGCTTTACTTTAAGGGTACATGTATCCGAATGGTATATACTTTGGCCTTAAAGCCTTAAAACAACCTTATGCAGATACTTTGGGACCAAAGTCTATATGCTGGTTGCGTGCATAGACACCTACAAGGATTCTGGGTGACGCGCAACTATGTCCAGTTTTCGGGATATGTGGTTAGGGTGTACGGCAGTGCACACACGGAGCTTTAGCGTTGTTTGTTTTTTGCGGGGGTTTTGGTTTTACAGTAGGGATGTGCATGTTGGTGACTTCAGGACTTGATGGTTCATGGGCCGTTGCAATAGCTTTCAAAGGCAGATTGGGGTTACATGCAAGCCAGCGTTGCGTCCCCCATGCCCCTACTTGAAAAGGTACCCCGGAGCAGCCACGTAGAACTCTATGCTCGAAACAGCATATCATGTAGATCCCACGTAATTAACTTCCGACAAAGCCCTGTGACCCCCTGTGAGCTGTTTCTGCTCCAGAAACCCTAAGTACAGAGCCCAACAACCGAGCCTACAAAAACTGGACCGACAGATACCCTTCTGCAGCCGCTCGGCGCTGCTGATGCCGTCCGCGGGGTTTCTCAGAATTTTGTTTTTTTTTCAGAGTTTTGGGTGTAGTTTCAGAGGTACCTTGCTTACATGTGTAGACCGCGGGACTAAACGCTGGCTCATGAACCCCAAACCCTCTATTGGATTAATTATACTGAAGTCCTGTTGAATTTGCATTATGGGGGCCTCAAACATGACGGTTTGCAGCTACCTAGGTGCACCCTCACCCCAAAGATCGTCACTTACCCGAAAGATCGAAATTTGTCCAACGTCTGTTTTCTCTTTAAGGGTACTATAACAATGTAGGAACCTGAGACTATAAGGGATCTATAAGGGTACTTTTAATAATGTAGGAACCTGATTAAGAAAGCCTGGGCCTGCAACCACAAAATAGCAGGATGCATATAAGGCACCCTAATAAAGGCCCAAGGTTTCTTAATCAGGTTCCTACAATAAGTTGCTACCCTGTAGAAAGTCTGGCTTCTATGGTGAGGCCGGAATTCACGATGATGGTTTGAGAAAGTATTCCCCATAACAGTGCCTCGAACCCTTTGTGTAGGATTGAGGATGCCGTCGGCATCAGCTAATGTGAACTTGGGCACCCCGTAGCTGCCTTGGGCTAAACAGTGGTTCAACCCAAAGGCGGTACCATATTACCCTAAGGTTCCACGTACACATGAAATACATACCCTGGCTCTGACGTACCTAAATCGAGAGTACATTAAGCTACGGCCCAAGCATATCCTATATGAGTACCTGAACCCCTAGGGTGTAATGTAAACATGTGGTTATTGAACCTTCTCCGAATTCCCCCAATGCTACCATGAAAGAATCCTTAACATAATCCTGATGTAGAGGGATGGGCGTGTCTTTATCAGATTCATCACGGATCTACCTTAAGGCTACAAGCCCTAAGCCTGAAACGCTAGGCCCTAAACCGTAAACCATGAATCCCGACAACCCCTAAACCCTAAACCCAAAATCCTAAACCCAATCCCGACAACCCCTCTGTAAGCCAGAGAAAAGTAGGTTATTCTGGTTTAAGGAATATTTTAAACCAGGATATTGGTGGAGGCCCACAGGCTTCGTGGCTCTGTAGGCTGCGGCAGCGAGTTGCTTTGCATTCGTCGCAAGTTGAGCTGGGGTTTTCTCCGGAACATAGTATAAGGGCCAAGGTGCGCAATATCATGTACTCCACATTATAGGACTTTGTCGCATTTTTTCGGTACCCAAAGCCAAAGATAAGAGCTACTTGGACCCTAAAGGTTGTTCCGATTTTCGAGGCCCAGTACTTAGAGGCCCAGAAGACTTAGTAAGTAGGTTATTTGTAGAGCTATAAGTACTGTAAATGGAGTTACCCCAATTAATTATAAACCTACTTATAACCGACTTACTAAGTCCCCTGCGCCTCTAAGTGGGGCTTAGGGACGTTTGCCGAGGTCAAAGATGGTGGCGGCTGTCAGCTTTGCTTATGACGGCAGCACGAGCCGTGTCCTCAAGGGTTTTGGCCTTCAGTGCGAGTCCATATATTCGAACGCGTAAGATTACGTGTAGCATAAGATATTTTCAACATGCACATGTATATATATATATGTATATATATATATATACATACTTACTGTTTACATACATATACATATATGCATGCATAACAGACAGGCAGAATAGCTTGCACTGTAACGCGCCATCCGGTATTTGTTTGCCGCACTGCCACTGCCACTGCTGCCACTGCCACTGCTGCTACTGCTACGGCTACGACTACTACGACTAGCAATCATGGCCGGTAAATATGACAATGGCTCTCATAGTCACCAAAGATCATAGTGATCACAATGCTACTTGAGAATAGCTGTAGCTGTAGCTGTAGTATTGAGTATCTCAGGCTAAGGTTTTGCGGTGCTCGCAACCACAAAACTCTGGACTCTCAAACCATACCTTCAGGGCCACACATAGTTTTCTGGTTAAGACCTGTCATCTAGAAAGTTACAGGTACCCTCAAAAGTGACAGGGTATGACCCCGTAGGTAGCCTCCAGGGGCCATTTGGTTACGGAGCAACATTCGGTGAGCCGGTGTCGGGCTCAATTGGGCTTTGGAAAAGAAAGGGCTTAGGGGTCGAACAGGGCTTTTGGTTCCGAAGGCTTCAGAGCTTTACGAACAAATGCAAGTTTGCTGTTGGGGTTTGAGGGTTAGATGTTTAGGTCGTAGCCTGAGTCTATGTGTAGTTATTTCCGTCAAGGCAGTCCATCCCGGTGTGCTGGCTCTCGACCGGTCGTCGACTGGTCTGCTGGAAGAGCACTGCTCTGCAAAGCAATGCCACTTAGGGATCCAGGGTTTAGGGTTTGGGGTTCGGGTTTAGGGCTTGGGGCCTAGACCAGCAAAAGCCTAAAGCCCCTGCATAGACCCCCCATATAAAGCCGTCAAAGAACCTGTAATATATAGGGGCTTGAATAATTACCTATACTGTTTCGGGGGTTCCTTGTTATATTTATAGTATTCTGGACCCAAAAACCTATTCTACTTATGAAGGCCCCTGCACTAAATCCTTTTAACAGCCCTTATAGTCACCCTTATAGACCCCTTTAAAGGAACCCTATTCTAATTGTGAAGGCCCTACATCACGTAATCCACACAAGCCGAACCCAAAGCCAAAAATCAGGCGACCACGGGCGGTCCACCCCCGCTTCGCCCCGGTCGGTGAAGGTCCCGCAGGGAGGCAGTGTTAGGGACCATACCCTCGACTACTACAGGGGCCTTAACCCCAAGGGTCCAAAGAACCCAACAATTAGGTACTTGGTTTTGGGGTGGTAGTTATGTAGGTAAGGATTTGGGAGAGTATATGATTATTGGGTACTTGGACCCTTGGGGTAACAATTAGCTATACCATCTTGGGGGGTTCCTTTTTATAGATATAGTATAATAATGGGCCCCAAAACCCTATTCTAAGTGGTAGGGACCCTACACTCAACTACCAAAGCCTAATTGGCTCCCTATGTAAATCCTGTATTCAGGTTTGATCAGGTTTGTGTTAAGAACCTGCCAAAATCTAGGCTATGGTAGTATGAGCCCTAGACGCTGGACTCTGAGAGGGTTTCGGGTATGCGGAACCTGAGTTTTCCTTCAATTCAATCCCTGAAGGCTTTGGAACTTAGGCTGATCGCACCTTTGCGTTGTACTGGAATCTACTTGTCAAGGCCGCTACACTAGGTGTCGATTTGGGAGAACGTTTAATCTCCCTTAATTATAGTTTAATATAGAACCCAATTACACATAATTTTCGGGACGGTTGAAATCGACACCCAGCGTATGAGCAGGAGGGCGGGTTTTTGGGAATGTGATTGACGCGGGGACTAGATCTTGGACTTGAAGTAACCACTAGGAGGGTCGGGGGATGTAGTCTGTGGAGAGTTACACGTACCCTGGACCAAAAAATAGGGTTGTGGTAGTTATAGCTCTACAAAACAAACATTTACTATGTCTTCCAACCCTCCTTGCAAGGTACCTCTTTCAATGGAAGCATTGTGTGTAGGGCCAGTGTAGGGCTTAGGAAAACAGTGCTAGGGGTTCAGGGCGCAGGGGGTTTAAGCAGCTTGGTCCCTAGCATCCACTACCACTACGGTTGATGATATAAATCCTGCATTACCCATAATAAGGAATATGCCATAATTCCCATAGTTAAGGGTCCTTATATCAAGGTAATGCAGGATTTATATCATCAACCGTAGCACTCCCGACAGCCGCTTCAATGGCCCTGCATAAACTGGCGCAGAACCTTCCAACAACGTCGAGCGAAGCCTTATGAGAACACCAAACACCCCAGGGCCTCGACCTCATGAGGGAACTTTCAAAGTCAGTGATTTGTAGGATTAAATTTGTTTGGGTATCTCTATTGAGGGAACTTATAGCTCTACTTATAAGCTACTTGCTGTAGCTGATCCCCCTGGGCCTCTGAGTAAGGATCCCGAAACCCTCAACCATGCGGCCCCACTTAAAGGGGCAGGGGACTTAGTAGAACTAGTACGTCGAGTATAAGTAGGGGCAAAAAGTGTTAGGGTAACTCTATTTAGGATACTGATAACTCTACATATGGGCTACTTGCTGTAGCTAAGTCCCCTGGGCACTTTTGGAACCCATATAGAAACCCTTACAGGAGCCTGGAAGCAATAAATCCCCAAGACTTGGGTTTACTTGGAGGGGCAGGGCACTTAGTCAGTAGGTTATAAATAGAGTTATAAGTACCCTAAATGGAGTTACCTCAATTATAACCCCACTTATACACGACTTACTAAGTCCCCCGCCCCTCCCAGTAGGGTTTAAGACTTGGGTTTAGGGTTACCTTAACCCTGAATAACATACCTTTTTAGGGTCCCTTATTATGATTTCCCTATATAAGTCCTTAAAAAGGTACGTTATTCCGGATTAAGGTAGGGTTTAGGGGGACTTAGTCCGAACCAGGACCTTCCTTGTGCCCTCAAACAGAGGTGGGAGTTTCCGAAAATTAGGGGTACCGTATTTTGGGGTCCTTATAATAAGGATCCTACTATTTAGGGTACTATATTAGGGTCCCCTATTTTCGGAAACTCCCGTATCTGGCCCAGAAATAATGTGCAATTCGGGTATACTAGAGGGTAGATGGAGGGTCTAGAAAAGTACGTATCGATTTGGGGTAGCTGTTTAAGTTCCCTTATTGTTTTATATGGAGCCTTAATCATTAGTACTATTTTGGGTGACTATTGAAAACGGCACGTAGGAAGGGATGTAGCAGTTTACTGAAATCAGGAAGCCCGGTATGGGTTCATACTGTAGGATCCTGATCACACGAACTCTAACTGAAAGCACCCCTGATATCTTACAGACCGCGGAAATCCTGAAATAAGCTGCCTCTAAGCCCTGAACCCTTACCCCGGACTGCAAGTCTAGAAGCCTAGGAATGATACCTATTCTGGGTAGACATATATAGTGTTTGAGTGTTCGGTTTTATTAACCGAAACCCTCAGAGGCCTAAACCCTGAACCCTGAAGGCTCAAAAAAGGGTCGGGCTTGATATTAGACAAGCATAACACAACACCCTCAAAAATCTAAACCTTTAACTAACAGCGTGAACCTTAAACCCTATAACCCTAAATTCTCAACAAAAAGCAAAGGCGCTCCGGGCGCTGAGTGGCGTCGCTCGCGTCGCTTCCGCGAGGAGCAGCAAGGCCGGCGATGCGACTTTCTCAGAGCAAAAGACCGAAACAAGAGGGTTTAGGGTTTAGGGCTTCTTGCGGTTAAGGGCTTCGGACAGAAGCCGAAATACTTGTTCCTTAGGGCTCCTTAGTATAAGTATACTATAAAAAGGCCCAAAATAGCCAGAGACCGCAACGAATTTGTAATGATATTCTCTTATGCCCTAGGGGTCCAAAGGCCCTGGTATTTGGGTAGATCCTTAACCCTGAATTCCCTACCTTTTTATACTTTTTATGGTTCCTTATTATGATTTTCTTACATCAGTCCTTAAAAGGGTAGGTTATTCCGGCTTAAGGATGGGTTTAGGATAGTAGTTTTGTAGGATATGATTATTCGGTACTTGGACCCTTGGGGTTTTAGTCCCGTTATCCTAAGGCGACTGCACATGTAAGGGCCCTTATGCTTCCAGCATAATGAATAAGTACCAGGTCCTTACGCTGATTTAAACAATGTAATATATATATATATATATATATATATATATATATATATATATATATATATCAATCAAGGCCCCTACACTGCTTAGAGGGCCATGGGACTTAGTAAGTAGGTTGAAAGTTATGAATATCCTGTTTGAGGTTACCCCCCCCAATTTCAACACTACACCCCCTAAAAACAGGCCCTAAGCCCTACCCCCCCCCCAAAAAAAAAAAAAAAAAAAAAAAAAAAAAAAAAAAAAAAAAAAAAAACACAACACTTCTAGTAACCGACCTACGAAGCTTTGGGGCTCTAAGAAGGGTGTGATCGAAGCATGCCCAGTCAGGTGCAGGCGAAAGAGGAGTTGGGGCCCCAGTGCGACGGTTTAGGCCTTTTAGATGGTGCTTTGGATTCTTGGTTTTCTGGTTTAGGGTTTAGGCTTTTAGATGGTTTTTGTGATTGATGGTTTTGGGGTTTGGGTTAAGTTCGGATTTGGGATATACATCTACGGTTATGTAGCATGGCATAGGGGTAATAGGGTAAGAGGTTTGGGATATCGGGGTTTTGGTCCTTAGAACAGGCTTTGGCTTAAGGGTTTAACTTGAGTCTCTGTCTTTACCTCTGATGTTTTTCTCTTTCTTCAGTTGGGACATGGCCTCTGCAAAAAACCTGGTGAGTTCCCTGGTAGGAACCAATGTCGGAGTGTCCTAGCCTTTCAACGATGTTGCGGCTTAGAGTCTAGGGTTACGGTTTAGAGGTTTTATAACGTTTCGGGTGGTTTGGGGTTTAGGGAAAAAATCAAGGCTCCTGAAAGGGTTGGCCCTCGCTATTCCAAGAGACTCTGACAGTCTACTATGGGGGCCATAATAGTTAGAAAAGAGTTTTCGGGCCATGACATTTTCAATTGTAATAAGGAGCCCCCAAAATAGTATAGGTAGTTATACCAAAGCGGTTTGGGGTTTACGACTTAGTGGCCTAGTGTTAACCCTAACACCCAAAAAGCACAGCGTACTTGATGATATTGTTGACTCATGGCTACATGCAGACTTGCACGCACATTTAATCCCCCGAGAAGGAAAAGTCCAGTCTTCAGAAGTCTTCCGGAACTGCAGTTCCTCTTGGGTTTCAGAGTAACATTACCCTTTTTCTGAAGGGACATGCATGCTGCGCACCCTGTCCAATATGTCTTCCGAACGCACGGTTCCTCGCACCCGTCCGCCGGATCGAGCACCCAGAGCCTCCAAAACCCCTTAATTAAGGAATATACCTTAAAGTATAGTAGGATCCATAATATGATTTAAGGTATATTCCTTAATTAAGGGGTCTTGGAGGCTCTGGGCCGAACGATCCGAGCCCGGAGCATCCTTTCTGGGATTAGAAAGTCGACATCGTTGCTCAAAGGGGAGAAGGAGGGGCCCTTAATGGGGACCCCTACCCTATAATGGGCCTATATAATGGGTATGTAATAGCTGTATTGAGGGTATAAACCCTAAACCCTACACCCTGAACCCTAAACCCTAAACCCTAAACTATATACCTAGGGGTCCGTATTATTAAGGGTCCATCCTTTCACCCTTGGAGTTGCTGTTTTCAGGCCAGGGAGGTCGAACTCGAAGTGGAGCAGACGCTCCTGCAACACAAAGGCGAACCCAGAGAGCCCAATACCTTTTAATTAAGGAATACAGCTTAAATCATAATCTTATAAGCCCTACACGGTTTAAGCCATATTCCTTGATTACTTAAGGGATACTGGGCTCTCTGGGAACATCACGGGAGGATGTCTAGGTTGAATACGCCCTCATGGCGCATGGACCAAGCTGTCCCTGTGAAACAGTGGACCGCATCCAAGCTTTCCAGGTTATGCATGGAATGGATGCATAATGTAGGGACTTTAATAACTGCCGATACTATTTGGGTGGGGGCGGGCTCCTTATCATGAATATAGTATATTGAGCACCAAAACCATACTGTAAGAGACTGGTACGCCGCTTTTTTAAACCTTGTATTTAGATTTGTACATTAATGACTATTCTAAGATACATCAAAATGTTTGTACGAAAATACACGCCGCCAGGGCGTGCCATGCTGTATTTTAATCATTAAGGCCCCGACATTATAGACCACTTATAGTAACCCTTATAGACCCCTTTAAAGGAATCCTTTTCAAATTACAAGGCCCCTATATATTGTGCGAAACATCCAGTTGTGCAAGCCAGATGCGCGGAAGGAGTTTCAGCGGCTCGCCACGAAGAAGGTTAACCTTCAGATCCTATGACAGACATGAAACAGTGTAGGTGCAGAGATTGTTGGATGTGCCCTGCTTGTGCATATATATATATATATATGCATATGTGTGTGTGTGTGTGTGTGTGTGTGTGTGTGTGCGTGTGTACATGCGAAACAGAACACTTAGCCAGATTATTCCTCAGGACCTTCAAACTTATTTGTATATATGTATATTATAAAGCATCGAACAGCGAAGCCCTAGCTTGGTCGGCCAGGCTTCTGTCTCAGAAGCTGTGTTACGCTTGGGGTACGGCCCCCACTCAGTGGTAGTTGAAAATATTCATAATATAGATATAGACTCTTACTGTATGGGGGCCGTACCTAAGTTACGCTAGGCTATGAGGGCTCATCGTTGCTTGGCTTTGGGCCAACAGACCATTCTCTGTGGCTGTCGGCTTTGTTGATCTCCTCTTTAAGCCGTTATTAACCTTCCCAGAAAGCCCAATACCCTCTGTTAAGGAATATACCTTAAGTTGTAACGGGCTTGACTTTCTGATGCATGCTATGTTCCTTAATTTAGCGGCAGTGGCCTCTCCCTAACCCCAAGCCCGAACGCCAACACAAGCAGCATCATCCACGAACACCACCACTGCCAAGAAGGTATATTCAATACCCTTATAGTCACTGGAACGTCGTACTACAAGTAGCTCTCTGCCCTAATCCCAAAACCCTAAACCCCAAAGCCTAAACCCCAAACCCTAAACCCCGAAACCCCAAGCCCTAAATCCCAAGCCTAAACCCTAAACCCCAAACCCGACTCTACATATTCAGGCCCTTACCCCAAGGGCCCAAAGGAACCAAAAAATTAGGTACTCGGTTTTAGGATAGTAGTTATGTAGGTTGGTACTTGGGAGAGTATATGATTATCAGGAACTTGGACCCTTGGGGACGTGTTCCCTCCAGGTCAGTAGCCCTCCAAAGTCAGAAACCGTCGCGGCGCCATGGGCCCAGTGGAGAGTTTAAAGACTGTTTAGGGTTTAGGGTCCTTTGAGTGTTCCAAGAGAGCCCAATATCCCTTGATTAATGGAATATGGCTTAAATTAGATAGGGCTTCGTATTATGATTTAAGCTGTATTCCTTAGTTAAGTGGTATTGAGCTCTCTGGGTTCCTATAAGGCTACCATAAGGATTTGGGGTTGAAGGTTTGGGGTTTAGGGTACTACGAGGGTTTAGGGTTCAAGGGCCCTTTGAGGGCTCTTTAAGGGTACAATTTAGGGTTTGCGGTTAAGGGTCCAGTTATATACCTATATAGTATATACCTAGGCTGTAAAGTACCTATGTGGCATCCCCTTGTAGGCCTAAGTACATGGGCACAGGGAGCTTAGGGTTTGGGGTTTACCTACCTTGCGAAGGGGTCAGTCTTGCATGCACCTTTTGGGCTTTGCTGTTGAACAAATCTAACCCTAAACCCTAAACCCTAAAACCCTAAAGCCCTAAACACTAGAACCCTAAACCCTAACCCCTAAACTCCGAAGCCGTCCGCCCTGAAGGAGACCACCCAAATCTCGAACTCCGTGCCCGAAGCTCACAGCCCAAGCCCCCACTCCCCGCAGACTTGGGCCGTTCTGAGGTCTTGCTTGGACAGCCGATGAGGCATGACTGCGTTTTGTGTTGACCAGTAATTCGTAGTAGCTTTTATTTCACCCTTGAGATTGTGTATGTACAAGCTGCATCGTCATATTATGACATCACTTTGAACGTCAAACTCTGTCTGGTCCTGGTCTTGCTTGTCACAAGCCGCTTCATGTTGCGCAACTAACGATCATGACAATGTGCAGCTTTTGACGATGTCGATGCGCCAAGAACACCAATGGCCGATTTTCAGAGCGGCGCTTTCCAGAGTCTGGACCTTCCCCGTTGGTGCTACGATTTCTTGCCACAGCGAAGAGACGGCTTCTGTGAGGAGGGTGAAGAGGACAGTGACAGGGCAGACAAGTATGATGATGACAGCAAAATTATCATCTCCATGCTGCATGCCTGGGATGACAGCCTTACGGCTTTGGGCCAAGATGTTCTAAAGCATTGCCACGGAAAGCTCTTAATTAAGGCATGTCATTCGACGTCATGTCTGTCGAAGTTCCCCTTGTCAGAAAGGCTAGGATGCCCAGTAGTACCCTTATTCCCTTTTTGTAGTCCTTGGTTCCTTATAAAGTTACCCAATACCAAAAAGAGGGGCCTTTTTATTCTTAGGTTACTGGGTATCCTAGGAAAGGAGCACCAGTATCCCCACTACAAATGGCACACTAGACACTGCTCCCCGACATTCTAGGTGATGGTAGCTTGACACAAGCTTATAAACCCTAACCCCTAAACCCTAAATCTACTAAGCCTGTCTTAAACCCTAAAACCCCAGAACCCTGAAGCCCTAAACCCAAAAACCCCAACAACCCTAAAATCTGAAATCCTGAAACCAAAAAAGCCCCAAACCCTTAAACCCTAAAACCTGAAACCCTAATATCCTAAAGCCCTAACCCCTAAAACCCTAAATCCCCAAACCCCAAACACACTAAACCGCCACCCAAAACCCTAAACCCTAAACCGTAGCCCGGGGCTGCTGAAGCCCTAAACCCTGAACCCTCGCAACATGCGCGTGTAGGTCCGGACCGAACGTTCTTGAAGAGGAGTCGGTTTAGGGTTTATAGGGCCTATAGGGTTTATGGGGTTAGAGGTTTAGGGTTTAGGGGTTTAAGAAGGGTTTAGGGTTTAAGATTTAGGGGTCAAGGTTTAGGGTTCAGGGTTGAGGGTCATAGCGTGACCTGACCCGAACTTGACCCTTAACCTACAATTCGCAACTTCCACAGAAGCAGGCAAACACCACTTAACGTAGCATCCAAACCCAAGCTCGACAGACCAAAGCACTACCTGGTCACTACCTACACCCTCAAACCCCGAGCCCTGAAGCCCTAGACCGTGTAAGCTTTCGAGCCCCAAGGTCCCTGAAGCCTTAAACCCGGAAACCGAACTCCTGAGCCCTTCATGAGTTTTCCCCAGCAGCACCTGGATGGAGGACCTGTGTAAGTAATCGGGTATCGATATGAAATAACTTCAAAATCCCCTTACTTGGAGGCTCAGGGGACCTAGTAAGTAGGTTATAAGTAGACTTATAAGTACCCTAAATGGAGTTACCCCAATTATAACCCTACGTATAAACGACTTACTACCCCTCCAAGTATTGTTTCATTTTGAGCCCAATTATCAGCAAGTTTGGGGATTGTTGAAATCGACACCCAGCATCGCACCCTAATGCAACCCTCAACCCTTTAGCTGGGCTCTGGCTAAGAGACTGGGTTTAAGTTACCAAAAGGAGGAAGCTTTATGCTGTACTATAGATCCCAAGGCCTCTGGTGAGAGCCTGGGATTTTGGATAATTATGGGGGCCTTAATAATTACCTGTACCATTGTCGGGGTTCCTTACTGACTATATTTATATAGTATAATGCCCCCCCAAAACCCCATTCTAATTATTAAGGCCCCACACCAAATCCTTATAACAGCCCATACAGTAACCCTTCTGGATCCCTTGAAAGGAACCCATTTTCCAATTATTAGGGCCGCTGCATAAAACCCCTTAAACCCTAAACTAGAACCCATCAAAGACCTTATAGATCCTAAACCTTAAACCCTAAACTGAACCCCCTAAGGAAGCCTTAAAGGAACTCTAAACCCTAAGCCCCTACACATCCTTACCTGTTGATGATATAAGTCCTGCATTACCTTAACTATGGGAATTCTTGTATATCCCTTTTTAATTATGGGTAATGCAGGGTTTATATCATCAACCGCATCTTTCTGCGCCCCAAGAGGCCCTGTGGCTGGCGGATGACTTCATCACGCCCGTGGATCGCCACCTACTCGGTGAGGTCCTTTTGGGGATTTCGGTGGTTTAGGGTTTAGGGTTAGGGGGAGGTTGGATTTGGGGAATTTTAGGAGCATAAGTTATGAGGCAATTCCTGGTTTAGGGTTTAGGAGCTGCTTTTTCTCTGGACGACTTCCGCAAAGGGGTCTTATGGAGCTCGCCCTAATCCCTAAAACTTTAGGGCTGGTTTTGTTTGTTTTGTCTGACTTACTCATCTCGGCCTTTGGCTTGTACCACCATGGGGTTTCAGGGTTTTTGGACTTTCAGGGTTTACCCTAAACCCTGACAACCCTAAAGCGGATTACAGGTTCGGGGGGTGTTGGTGGAATCATTCCTAGTTGTTTCTCCAACGTGCTGCGCAACTTCACAAGTTTGTCTAGCTCTTCGGGGTTTGGGGGTGTCGGGATTTCTACCAAAGCGAGGCTTCACGGGCCTGAGATGGCCCGAGGGTGTCGAATTCCATAGGTTTCGATTTAGAGCTTATGGTTTCAAAGTTCCGGGCTTTCCAAAGGGAAAAGGAGGGACCCTTAAGAAGGACCCCTAGGTAATAGACCCTTCATGTAGCCATTATATACCCTTTATATAGCCCATTATAGGGTAGGGGTCCCCATTAAGGGTCCCTCCTGTTGCCCTTTGAGGCTTAATTTCAGGAAAATCGGCTTCTCGAAATCCAGCTGGCCTGGGTTGTGAAAAATGACTCGCATGCAGGCATGCATGTACCTATACCCCAAACCAACTAACCCTAAACCCCTGAATCCTCAAACCCTGTAAATGCTAAATCACCAAACTCTGACATTCAGTCGAGTCTTGGACACCATAAGATCAGAATCTCATGAAGCTATTGTTACAGTACCACGCCTCCATTCCCCGAAGGGCCCAACCCAGCAGTTAGTATTTACTTGGACCCTTCAGGTTCAGCAAGGTCTTTGGGATAAGGACCTGGGATTCAACAGGGGGATTTTGCGGGACTCGGGCCTACGTCATACCTTACCTCTTTAAACCTCGCTGCATATCTTGCGGCGAGTATCCAGAGACAGAGAGCCCAACACGCCCAAGTTCAGGAACCCCCGTTGTAGTCTTAGATCCCCAACCCAACCTTTAAACTTTTTGGGTTCTTAAAGTTTAGAAGAAATCGGAGAGTTTAACCTTCTGTTTTTGTGGCTTATTGGGGTAGTAAGTAGTTCAAGCCCGACCCAGGCAGCCCAGCTTTTCTGCTCCTGCGTTTGTGTACTAGAACCTCAAAAACAAGGCCCTAAACCGCAGTTTCTCTCAGTGTTCCCTATCTGCCCAGATCTTCGAAAAATCCAACAGATGACCCGCTTGTACTAGAAATTCTGTGAGGGTATGCAGGGCTCCCGAAGCAAAGTCGTCCGTGCACCTTCGGGTCTTCTGTATGGAAGAGTGCCGCAGTGCAAAACAGCATACTTCCGCAGACCCTTACGATTGATGATATAAAATCCTGCATTACCTGACCCTAAACTATGGTGATATTTTCGGTACTATGGGTAATGCAGGATTGATATCATCAACCGTAGCTTCACATTCTCCCTAACGGTCCATGTACTCCTATAGTATATCCATTCACCTTAATGTAGTCCCTATATAGGTACTTTGGGGCCCAATGTGTCTCTATATGGGTACACGGACCCTGAGGGTCTAGGCTCGTTCTACCTTAACCCACCAGAAGCTACTTCTTTGTAGGGTTCCCATAAACCCCATGTCAGGGCTCATAGTAAGAATCTACAAAAAAGTAGGTTTTGGTGGGAAAACGTAGGCCTACTTGGAGGATCATGGGACTTAGTAAGTAAGGTTCTAAGTACCTTAATTGAGGTTATAAGTATAGTTACCCGAATTATAACCCTAGTTACTAAGTCCCATGACCCTTTAAGTAGACCCTACACCCTAAACCCTATACATCCCTTTAAGGAACCCCTATAGCTCCCTTTAAAGGAGCCCTTATAGGAACCCTAGTTACTAAGTGTCATGATCCTTTAAGTAGGCCCGTTTTCGCCGGAATCCTGCTCCTTCAGGTGGCAGCCGGCTTCCCACCGCAGTACAATGAGGCCCTGGATTCCACCGGAAGGGTTTAGGGTTTTAGGGTTTAGGGTTTAGGGTTCCGTCCCTAGGTCTATGGCTTACGGCGTAGCTGGACAAAGAAGCCATAAGAACCTAGACCCCCCAACTACCCTCTGATATACCCCAAATACCCACTATTAAGCACCACAAGGGCTCCATTCAAGGGCCGAGCCGGAAGGAGCCCTGAAAAGGAAGGCGCTTTAGGCTCCAGGTTGGGTTTAGTGTCTAAGGCTTCGTGTTTTGGCAGTGCTTACCCAGACCCTGGGGAGGATCCAAAAAGTAGATCCCTTAATGGGGATTCCTATAAGGTACCCTTAGTAGTACAGGGCCCCAAACTAGGGGATCTACTTTCTAGATCCTCCCGGGGGTCTGGGTAGTTGCATAGAATATAGCGTAGAGGCGTCGCACTCCACAGCTGGACGACCCTTTTGAGACCAACCTAGAGGCTCCATGTACAGCACCATTATGGAAGTGGCTGATGAGGATGGTCTTTTCGGGCCTAGTTCCATAGTTGATGGTAATAAATAAATAAGTATAAGTATAATTTTAATTATATATATATATATATATATATATATATATATTGAGCCTTTGGGCAACCTTCGAGTCCTAGAGGAGCCAGGCGATCCTCAGCACATAACAACCTGCTCCGAAGGATTACGGATTTAGGGTTCCGGATTTGACCCGAAGAATCATCGGTATGTCCGCATTACGGTAGACACGGGTTGCGGTTGATGTGGAAAGGCTAGTTTATGGCCAACACTGCTGCCATGCATCGCAATAGGGAAGACCTATATCCCCAAACCCTACGAAATAGTAGGTTATGACACTCTAATTATAGGGCCTAACCCCTAAAGTAGTAGGTTTCTGGGATCCCCCAGGTACTCCTCAGAAACATCAATGAATCAAGCCCGCACCCACATCCTTACGCCACCATCCGCAGTGCGATAGCGACATTAGGAAGCCCGGAGCCCCTCGGTCGGTCAGGGTTACCTAGAGTCTCCTTAAAGGAATATTCCTTAAATTATAGTAGGATCCTTTATATGATTAAAGGAATATTCCTTAATTAAGGGATATTGGAGTCTCTGGGTATAGTCTCCATTGCAGTTCCTTTTTTGGTTAACCAGTTTTAGGGTTAGGATCCTACAATAGAGGTTTTGGTTAACCAACTAGGAACTACAATGGAGACTATAGGTAGGATTCAACACCTGGCTGTTACTTATATAAGAGTTTAGGGTAGTACCATGACCCTCCAATGGCCCTTTGTTGGAGCCCTTATGGTGCTTAAAAGTGGGTGCTTGGGGTCTATTGGAGGGTAGTCGGGGGTCTAGGTAGTTGTGTGGATTTCTAAAGTTCTGTGGGATGTAATTACAAGCAAGATCCTTTTGGGCAAGCCAGGGTCCGTGGCGTATTCAATGACATCTGCCCGTGGTCCGTCATGCAGCGGAACTTGCTGAGGGCGACGTCCCACTCGCTCACCCAATTCTCACAGACGCCGGAGCTGCCTGATGCTGCCTGGTAGTACCGAGGTGTTGAAGTCCAAGGCTGTAGCTTCAATGCCTCTCTTGTCCCCGAGCATCCCCGAATGCATGCTTGTGGAATGCTGAAGAACCTTTCTATTTGAGGCTCGTCTATGCCATCCAACGACACATACCAAACCTGTGGTATTGCGTCACCCCCGCAATTGACAATCTTGTTCAAATATAATGTGACATCCCTAAACCGCACTCTAGCGCTTATTAGAAGCTGCAAACGAGTTCGATTCAGTATAAGCCCTAAAAGCCCTAAACCAGCGCAAGTGTGAAAGCACAAAGAAAGCGCAATGATTCTGCAGGATCCTGAAATCGCATACCTCTAATCCCTAAACCCCAACCCCCACTGCTGATGGACAAAATCCTGCCTTACCCATTATAAGGAATATACCACAGTTCCCATAGTTTAGAGTCCTTAGGGTCATGCAGGATTTTGTCCATCAGCAATATGAACTCCAAGCCCCTAAACCCCAAACCTCTACTCCCAAAACTACTGCAAGGGCAATAATATTTAGCTTAGGGTCCTCGGGGTTCCTTATTATAATTATGGTATTATCTACCCCAGGCCCCTCAACCCCAAACCTCTAGTTCATAGGGACCCTTAGTAACTTAGGGGGGAGGGGGGTAGGGGGCCTTAATACCTCTAATAAGGACTTAACAAGGCCTGTTCAACGTAGTTTTGTCCCCTCACCTCTACCCCTTTTAGGATCCCTACAAGATCCTCCCCTCAACCTTAAAAACCCCAAACCCTAAAACCCTCAATTATAAACCCTAAACCCCGAACCCTAAAGCCCTCAATTATAAAACCTAAACCCCAAACCCTAAAACCCTAAACCCTAAAGCCCTAAACCCTAAAAACCCTAAAACCCTAAACCCTAAAAGCCCTAAACCCTAAAAACCCTAATACCCTAAACCCTAAAAGCCCTAAGCCCTAAATACCCCAAAGCCCTAAACTGCCTTGGCTGAACCCTAAAGCCCTCAATTATAAACCCTAAGCCCTAAAGCCCTAAACCCTAGAATCTAAAACCCCAAACCCCTAAACCGGCCCTAGACTCTAGACGCTAGACTGCTCTGCAGGATCCTCCCGACCGTTCCTTTGTTCCTCATCGCGCAGCGGTGAAATCATTGGAGCGCAAGGCCGGCGAGGCGAGCCATTTCAGTGGGTTTAGGGGTCCTTTAAAGGGATCTATTGGGTTTCCTTTAAAGGGATCTATGGGGCTTTCTTTAAAGGGATCCATAAGGGATCTATTAGGGGTTTAGGGTTTTAGGGGCTCAGGGGTTTAGGGGGTTGGGGTTTAGGTTTGAAGGGATGATCCTGTCAGGATTTCTACTGCAAGTACCGAATTGCCTAATTATTGCATGGGTCCTTTGTCCCGTACACCCCAATACCCTAAACCCTAAACCCTAAATCGAGGCGAGGGCATAGAACTCAGGGAGTTTGGCGGTCGTCGGCCTTGGTGTCGTGTTTGCTGCGCTGTGATTTGAGCTTGTAAAGTGGCATCTTTTGTGGATTACCTGGCGATCCAAAAACCTGCTGTTTTAGAGGCGAGGCCCAACAGTTAGAGGGTCATAACCTACTATTTTGTAGGGTTTGGGGATACAGGTAGGGTTTAGAGACTTAGGGCCTACGGTTTACAAAATATCGTTGTTCAGTCAAAGCCCAATTTTCCCGTATCATTCTATTCTTTTGTCCACGTTGTCAAATCGGCCCCAACCAAGAGAAGGGCAGCCAAGGCAGTTTAGGGCTTTGGGGTATTTAGGGTTTAGGGGTTTTAGGGTTTAGGGTTTTGGGTTTTGGGTTTTAGGGTTTAGGGTTTTTAGGGTTTAGGGTTTAGGGTTTTAGGGTTTAGGGTTTTAGGGTTTAGGGTTTTAGGGTTCTAGGGTTTAGGGTCAGAGGTCCAAAATGGAATTCCATAATGGAATGAGCTCTCTAAACAAGGGTTCCTTTGCAGGTCCCCGGTCCCCCCAAATATTACGGCGCTCTTCTTCGAAAAAAGCGCAACGGGAAAGGAAGCGTCATTTACCAGGACGCCGAACCACGAAAACGACACCCAGTCTACAAACCTAGGGGTTGAGGGTTCAGGGTTTACAAGGATTAATGTTAATAGCAGTATGCCCTTGTGGTCCTTACCACAAGCCTCCATAGAATCGAAACCCTCCTCACACACTATGTCCTTACCAAACTGCTAGATCATATAACCCAAAACACTGTTCTAAGGATGATCGCCGTGGTAATTACTGATCAGCGACCACGAAGACGAATGTAATCCTACCGGCACAACCGGGCACATACACCTAAAGGCTAAATGTATTCTGGACTCTCCCTCTGACCCCAAACGCTCATGTAAACATCAAACCCTATACATAGGCCCCTGTAAACCGTCAGCCCTATGGACCCGCATATTTCTGGCCGAAGGCCGAAGAAATGCCGAACGCCAACGAAATCTTACGAAGCCGAGCCATACTCCGCCTTCGAAAAGCCGGTGCAAGGAGAGTCGGCGGCTTTCTGCCCGAGTGCCCGTGGCCACTGCCGACCTCTCGGCGACTTGCCTTGGTGTTTCTTCGCAGAGGGGTATCCTGTTTTGGGGGTCCTTAATGAGGATCCTACTATTTAGGGTAGGGTGCTGTTTAGAATTTCGAGTAAACTGATTTGAGGGTTTAGGGAGAGTCTGTGCGGGCGTTTGGAACTGTGTGTTCTGTTGTCCGGCTTTGCACGGTTTGAGGACGGCTGTATAAGGATGTTGAAGAAAGGTATTTGTTTAGAGTTTAGGGTGCCCTACACCCTAAACCTAAAGCCTAATGCTTTAAATCTATGTCGCACATAGTGTAGGATCTGCAACCGAAAACCTTTTCTTGCGATGCAGAAGCCCTTGCAAGAGCCCATCGCCAAGTGAGCTCCCGTGTTACTGATTGCTTCAGGACTTGTTAGGTAGTATAGGGGTCTAAACAGTTACCTATACTACCTGGGTTGGGGTTCCTTCTTATGATCACAGTAGAATGGATCTCCAAAGCCCTATTCCTTGACTCCAGGGTTGCTGTGTACGCGTTTATTCTTCGAATGTCGGCTTCAGAGTTGTGGATTTTGGGTTTGGAGTTTGAGGATGGTGGTCTGTGGGTTTAGGGCCTTTAAGTGTTTAGGGCTTTTAAGGGTTTAGGGTTTAAGGGCTTTGGGTTTAAGCGTTTTGGGTTTTGGGTGAAGGGTCCGCGCATATGCATATATATATATATATATATATATATCATGTGTGTGTGTGTGTGTGTGTGGGCGTGTGCGTGTTTCTTTTTTATCAAACACCTCGTCGTACAGAACCTATAGGACTACTTTCTACTTTACGGTCTGGGAATTTGGCAGGTAGGGTCTCCGGCGCGGTTTAGGGATGACAGGTTTAGGGCTGATAAGTAAGGTCAGTGCAGAAGCACCACATGTAGTGCGTTTAGCTGTGCTTGCTAAGTCCACTGATCCTCCAAGAACTCGTTTCCCATTTGGGTCCTCGGCGTCTGCATGTTCATGGAAAACACATTTTTATCCCGTTTGGGCTGGGGTTTTCCATTTTGGGCTCAGGATTTGCGGCTTTTGGGGCGTCGGGTGTTGGCGTTTGGGGATGGAGGGTAGCTCAACTCTCTTCCTGACACCCTCAACTCCTAAACCGTTTCCGTTTAAGATCATCTAGGGTTGAGGGTTTAGGGTTTAGGGATGCAACCCGATGATAAGCCCTGCAGCTTTGATTTTAGATAGCAGAAAGGACAATTTGAACCTTCTTGGCCTTGGATATTTGGTCGATCCTGTAAAGTTTGAACTTGTTAAGGGTCGTGTTATTGAAGAGGAGAAGTTTTGAGTATAGTACAGCCCTCCAGGAACCTAGACCCTATAAGGATTCTGCAGATTCCTTTAAGGGGGCTACTATAAGAGGTATTATGAGACGCCAAGATAGCTGGCGTCTTTCGTGACCAGGCATCCTTCAAGGGTTCCTGTACGGATTCCGGGGTTTTATCACTTGTCAGACAAGACCCTACCCTGATAAGACCCGTCTAAAGCCCTTGTAAACCCTTCCTAAAGCCCTTACTCGTCCTTACCCAGACCCCCGGGAGGATCCAAAAAGTAGATCCCTTAATGGGGGTTCCTACAAAGTACCCTTACCTTAGTAGTATAGGGCTCCAAATTACTGGGTGTACTTTCTAGATCCTCCCGGTGGTCTGGGTATGAAGCTATAGCAAAAAGCCCATCCCTAGGCCCAAACCCTAAACCCTAAATCCCTAAACCACTAAACTCCTAAACCCTAAACCCTAAACCGAAGCTGCTGTCGAGTTGCTGAAGGAGCTACCGAGAAGAAGGCGGATTCAGCTACTGGGAGGCCCCGGATGCAAGAGCTTCACCCCCAGGGGGTTGGCATAGTGTAAGTCGTTGCGCTAAACCCTAAACCCCTAAAACCCTAAACCCTGAAACCCTAAACCCTTGAATCGTAAACCCTAAACCCTAAACCCCTAAAGCCCTAAACCCTAAAACCCTAAACCCTTAAATCGTAAACCCTAAACCCTAAACCCCTAAAGCCCTAAACCCTAAAACCCTAAACCCCTAAATCGTAAACCCTAAACCCTAAACCCCTAAAGCCCTAAACCCTAAAACCCTAAACCCCTAAATCGTAAACCCTAAACCCCTGAATCGTAAACCCTAAACCCTAAACCCCTAAAACCCTAAACCCTAAAACCCTAAACCCCTAAATCGTAAACCCTAAACCCTAAACCCCTAAAACCCTAAACCCTAAAACCCTAAACCCCTAAATCGTAAACCCTAAACCCTAAACTCCTAAAACCCTAAACCCTAAGACCCTAAACCCCTAAATCGTAAACCCTAAACCCTAAACTCCTAAAACCCTAAACCCTAAGACCCTAAACCCCAAAATCGTAAACCCTAAACCCTAAACCCTTAACGGTCCAGGGCTTACGGCTGAGGGGAACTGAGGTTCAGGATGTGGAGGGCTTAGGGCTGAAAGGCTTGTGGGTTTGGTTGGGTTCACGGTCTGGTGTTTAGGTTTTTCTAATATACCTGTTCTTTTTTCTGGAGTAGTAGTAGTAGTAGTAGTAGTAGCAGTAGTGGTAGTAGTAGTAGTAGTAGTAGTAGTAGTGGTAGTGGTCGTAGTAGTAGTAGTAGTAGTAGTAGTAGTAGTAGTAGTAGTAGTAGTAGTAGTAGTAGTAGTGGCAGTAGTGGTAGTAGTAGTAGTCGTCGTCGTCGTCCTTATGAAACGTCCGCTTATACCTTCTGCAAGAGTGCAGTGAAATATCCGATTGTGGCAGTGGCAAACCCCGGAAACCCGGAATCCTGAGCCTGACACCGCTTTCCGGTCGAGGCCTCCTGGCAGAAGAGAAAGAGGCGGGTGAAGAAGAGATCCATTATCGTTTACGGGGTGTCATTGGGGGTTTAGGGTGTAGAGTTCAGGGATTAGTCCGGTTTAGGGTTTTAGGGTTTACCTTAAGCCGGAATAACCTACCCTTTTAAGGACTAATATAAGGCAATCATAATAAGGAACCCTAAAACGGTAGGTTCTTCCGGCTTAAGGTAGGGGTGTAATTGGGCGTGTAGAGTTTACGGGGCGTAATTGGGGGTCTAGGGTTTTTAGGGGTAATTAAGGGTTTAGGGAGTAAGGTTCAGAGTTTAGGGTGTAGAAGAGATCCAACATCGCTTAGGGCTGTAATTGGGGGTGTAGGGTTTAGGGAGTAAGTTCAGAGTGTCGGGGTCTAGGGTTTATGGAGGTTAGGATGTACGGAGTAAGGTTCAGAGTTCAGGGTTTACCTAATAGCAGAGTAGGTAACTTTTAACCCTTTTGCCTTAAGTCCCAAAAGGTGACCTTCGACGATATTGGCCAAGTAAGGTTTCAATTTGTAGGGTTCAGCGGTAACGGGTTTGGGGTTTACGGGGTTCCTGATTGCGGCTTTAGGTTTGGGGCCTTCGGCGTTTAGCGTTTAGGGCTTTTCAGTGCGAAGGGCAGAAGAAAAGGAGGCAGGTGATAGTCGAAGAGATGCAGGCATGGGGGTTGAAGGCTGAAGGTTTCAGAGTTGTCGGGCTTAAGGGGTGTTACGGTTTAAGGTTTAGGGTTTAGGGGCTAGAGTTTAGGGTTTAGGGTGTTAGTGTTTGGGATTTTCGGGCTTAGGGGGTTCAGGGGGCTTAGGGGCTTTAGGAGTTTGGGGGGGGGGGGGCTTAGGTTTTAGCGGCTATCTCGCTCTTGTGTTTTGATGTTTGATGTCGAGTCTGTGGACTTCTGACTGGCCTTAGCTTACTAGTTACCGAGGCGTGCTTATCCGTAGTTCTCGGACAGTAATCTTGCGCTGAATTGTGTGCAGTAGTATTTCATGCTAAACCCAAACCTTAAACCGTAGTGATCAGGGAACACGCAATTCATGTTTGAAGGTTTTGCGTGTTTGGAGTGCTGCACTGAGTGGTGGAGTCACGCCACAGGGCTTCTGCTAGTGACTGCTTGTGCTGTGCAGTATTTGGGTGGTTGTCAAAATTATGGAAACCCTAAATATTTGGTGCCGTACTATATTAGGGACCCGAAAAGGGGCCATAGTTTTGACAACCACCCATAAAGGGACCCCTTTAAGGCTTACGTATCTACGATAAAGGTAGGGGACACAAGCTTCAGCTGCCATACCTTTACGCGAAAGGTTCAAAGGACCGACGAATTCGGGGCTTCGGGTTTGGGGTAGGGTCGCAAGGACCTAGGGGTACCGGTACTTCGGTTTTAAAACGGTCGTGTTGTGGATAAGCTGCTTTGCACTTTTGGAGACTAAAGGCATGATTCGTAGGAACTTGGACGTTACTATCAAGTTAAAGCTAACCCTTAAACAACCCATCACCCACCCACGATTGACAAACAACGCAAACCCTACAAGTAACCCCATAAAACAGTCAGACACTCATCAATAACACAAAGCCGTCTAACATCCTCTATTGACTTCGTGAAATGGTTCAGGGTTTGTGTCCTTTCAGGGTGGTGTCGCAGGGACCTTCCTTTTCCCCTGTATCGTGGCCTTTTCAAGTCGTCAGGAGTGTGGTTTACACGGCTGCAACAAACGCATGGACCACGAGACAGACGAGCACTACCCGCACTTCTGCAGGGCACTCCGGCGGTTGCGGCATCATTCCTGCTCATCCATGGTGTTCCGACCACTGTCGTTCTGGGCCCAGGTTCCCACCCTGAGCGACGCTGACCTGAAGCAACCGACCCACGAGCTGGCCCAAAGCGCGGAGCAGCAGTTGACCTTCATGTACTCGAGCTACAAAACAAAGGGCGAAGTGGCGAGCAAGAGCATCGCGACGCTCAATGGGAATGCCGCGTCGCGAAACTGATGCGACCTTTCAGGTTTTAAGGGTCGTTTCGACTGCACATGTAAGGGTTGCTTTAACGGTTCAGATCCAGGTCGTAAGGGCTGCAGGGTCCTTTGGTGAAGTAGGATGTGGATTAGGATAATTAGGGATTACCTGGAAATCCCAAAACCTACTGGTTTAGGGGTTAGGCCCTATAATTAGAGGGTCATAACCTACTATTCTGTAGGGTTTGGGGATACATGTAGTGCTTCCTGTTGAGGTTGCTGGTCTGATGCCCTTTACAGAACTTCACCGAGGTACAAAAAGAGTGTAGGTTGTGGATCTGAAGCCGTGCTGTTTGCAAGCTTGGACCTTTATGTGGCTCTAACCCGGTTCACCCTAAACCCTAAACCCCTACACCCTAAACCCTGAACCCCAGATTAGGATAGATCGCCTGTCAATGGAAACCTCATAGAATCCTTAAAGTACTGCTGTCGGGAAGACAGGTTTTACCTCGCCACCGGCACGAAACCGAGATGGAGCCCATGCGCCATGCCGCAGCCCCAGATTCTCCCAGATTCAGGGAGTATCGGAGGCTTTATATAAGGTTTTGGGATTGGGGGTGTAAGGCTCTATGGTTCATGGAATAAAAAGGGCTAACGGCAATTTGGGCTGAGGTCAAAAGTCTCTCCCATCACCAAACCCGACGTACCCAGCCCCGAGCCAAAACCTTGGACATGTCAGTGCTAAGCACACGATTTCGGCTCTAGGGTTCGGGATATGTTCATGGGTTTAGGGTTTAGGATTACGGGTTAGGGTTTAGGGTTTAGGGTTTAGGGGTTTAGGCTTAGGGGTTTAGGGTTTAGGGTTTGGGATATGTTCATACTGTTGATGGACAAAATCCTGCATTACCCATGATAAGTAATTCCCATTGTTTAGAGTCCTTAGGGTCATGCAGGGTTTTGTCCATCAGCAGTATCAGCTGAATTTTTATTACTTCCAACGTTCACATCAATAGCCCGACAAGGACCAGACTAGCAACAACAACGACCCTAGCCGGATGAATATTTGTTGGTCGGAATAATATGGCTGTGGCTGGAAGTGGTAATACTTTTTCCGTCCGTCTATAGTTGCTATACAATCATTGGCAAGGATGCCAAACCCTATTCTAATCACTAAACCGTACAAAGCGGGCTCCGCAGATACGCACCGGTAGAAAACCACCCGAACCCTAAGGAACCTTATCCTGCAAAGTTCTACAATGCCTTTTTCAACCCAGTTTAGGGTTCGTGGTTTCCTGTCTACTTGGAGATTGGGGAAGCCCTTTAACTACAATTAAACCCTACCCTTAAAGCCTTAACCGGAAACCTACAACCTCAGGTCACGGCCTGTCGCGCCCGATGCGAGTCCACAGTGCGCTGGGGCGGCCAAAGACCAAGGCGCCGAATGGAAAGCTTGTGCCCAGAGACTCCAAAACCCCTCAAGTTAAGCAACATAACATATACCTAGGGTTCCTCTTAAGGGACCTATAGGGGATCTATAGGACCTAGGGTCTATAGGGGATTCTAATATGCCTTGATTGGGGAATATACCGTAAGTCATATTAGGGTTAATGAAGGGCTTTTGGAGTTCTGGGAGGTTCCACAAGGGTGCGTTAATGGTTCGGGTTAGGACAGGGTTGAGGGTTTTTGGGTTGAGGGTTCATGATTTTGGGGTTCAGGGTTTAGTCAAGGTTGAGGGTTTAGGGCCCGTTTATCTGTCCTATTACGCTCGTCATCGTCTTCTACAAGGGTTCCATAAAGGCTTTGGGTTTGTGCTTTGTTCATGGTTGAGAGTTTGGGGTTTGTGGGTTAAGTTTAAGAGTTTAAAGTTTAAGCTTTGGGGACGTGGTGTTTGCAGTTTGCACTCTATTATATTATAGGGACTTGTGGCATACGATCGGGGCCTTAACAGTTGTTTGCAAGTTCATGGGTATATATATATATACATGTATATGTCCATATGCCCATTTCTCACCCGTCACCCCATATATCCTAAATCCAAGAGCCCCAAACCCACCTTACAACCTTCAGAGGACAGCAAGCATGACACCCTAAACCCTAAACCCCTAAACCCTAAACCCTCCATCGTGAAGCGGCTGTGCTGCTTTCGAGAAAGCACACAGAAGACAAGCAAGGGGCCTCGCTCTACCAATCCACGCCCCCCCCTTGCTCCACCCTCACTAAAAGCCCTAAACCCAAAAGCCGCAAACCCCTAAAACCCTAAACCCTAAACTCCCTAAACCCCCTAAACCCTATATAATCCTCCACAAAGTACAGAGGTGGCTCAGTGCAGCTTCCAAGCACGACGGCGCCGAGGAGGACCAAGTGCCTGGGCTTCGGAGTACCATATTTAATTCTTATTTGGGACCTGTTACTTATCTAAAGGGAACCCATTATTATCCTTAAGGGTCCATGTGCCCAAATAGTATATACCTTGGGCCCAATGTACCTATGTAGGGAGTACTTTAAGGCCGAAGTACATACTATATGGCTACATGGATTATGAACCCAACGGGTCCTATGTACCGATATAGTAGAATGTAGGGTTCCCTTTTTGGGAATTACTAATATGACTTAGGGAAGTATCCCCCATAACAGCACAAAGGACCCTTTAAAAAAAAGTCTATACATTTTCCCCTGGTTACTTCAAAGCCCAGGTGCCGGCACACGCTCGAGAGACTCAAGGCCAGCCCCTGTGGGCTCTTGAGCTTTCAGGGTTTTAGGGGTTTAGGGGTTAGGGTTTAGGGTTTAGGGGTTTAGGGTTTAGGGTAGAAGCGAGGAAGGTGCATGTGGGATATCATCGGTTCCTTGAGAGAAATGTGTTGCTTTTAGTTCTTGTGTGAGGGTTCAAGGATGGGGGTCATGTGTCGGTGTCCCCAGGAGGAGTTTCTGCAGGGTGTTGTCTTGAAGCTACATCCGGTGGAGTCGTGATAGTGGATGAAGTGCTGCAAGGATGTACAGCCTCGGCAACCGAACACGGCACCCGGCGCCAAGTGTGTGACCACAAGCATCTCAGCCCAGCCAGGGAACCCAATCCCCCTAGCTGTAAAGAGCTTTGTGTTTGAATTATAGAGGGTTTTAACCATAGATCATATATCCCAAGCCTCATGCCCTAAACATATCGTCTAACATCATCTAACTAAGAGGCTGGTTTTCTATATCATAGTCCTAGGACAAGGGAATTCTGGGTGCTCTAGAGAAGCCTACATCATGTAGGGCTTAGGATTTAGGTACGATGTCGGCCGAAGTATCCGGATATTTCAAAAATCCTTGAATGACGGAATATGCATTAAAATATAGCAGGATGCCTAACAAAAATCCAGGTGTAATCCCCCATACCCTATACCAACTATTGAGGCCCCTGTCTTAAAGCCGACAGGACTTTAACCGCAAGGTGCAGAATCTACACCCCTCCTGAAATCTAAGGCCTTCTTAGCAAAACCCACATTGACTTCGGGGCTTAGGGCGAATGTTGGAACAAACATAGCATAACCTAAGCCTATACTTTCAAAAGCAGCCTTTAAACAACATACAAATACGAAGAAGCTGAAGCGTTAATCTTACAGTATTACACGCCCTGCTGCCTAACGTCTGAACCCATGCATAGTGGGGTGCAACCTCGAAGCCTCAAAGCAAACGCGTACGAGCTGATCATATATATATATATATATATACATATGTACATTTTTTAGAGAGATCGGTATATGTTTCTATAGATGAAGATTCGGCATGATAAGGTTGTACGTAGAGCCCAGGGTCCAGCGCTAAAGCCTAAATACCCTAAGCCGCCTGCACAGGTCCGTGGCCTTGCTTCCAGCTCTCCATTCCTGGCACTGCGCCAAGGACGGACAAGCTGCTTTTGTCGGCTGGGTGTGTCGTGAACCCTAAACCCTAAGCCCTATACCCTAAACCCTCAACACCCTCAACCCCTATACCCAGCAATGTCCCCCGCCACCAGATCCCTCAATTAAGGAATGTGCCTTGAGCCATTTTCACGGTCCGAATATAATTTGCGCTGTATTCCTAACTCCCTTTTCGAACCGTTATGGATCCCTGTTAGGAACCCTAAGGTCTATTCCTTAATTAAGGGGTGTTTGGAGTCTCTAAGAAAGGCCCCCGCTCTCTGGGAGTTTCCAAAATTAGGGATACCTTATTTTGGGTCCTTATAACAAGGATCCTACTACTGAGGGTACCATAGTAGGGTCCCCTATTTTCGGAATCTCCCAAAAACCCTACACCCTAAACCCTTTATGTAACCCTTAGAGAACCCTTTAAGGAACCTATGGAGCCCTAAGAGAACCCTTTAAAGGAACCCTAGGGTCCCCTCTTTTCGGAAACGCCCCCCTCTGGGCCAGGGAGATCTTCGCCGAGCACGAAAAGTCCAAGGCTTCCGTCGCGGTCCCAATTTACCCATAGGCCCCATAGTAGTTCCTGTTTGGGATTATTTTATTCCTTCGTGGGATTTTTTATGGGAGTTCCTTGTTGGTATTATTTTATGGGAGTTCCTTTTTGGGATCTTTCATGGGGCTTCCTTTTTGGGATTATGTTATGGGAGTTCCTTTTTGGGATTTTTTTTTTATGGGAGTTCCTTTTTGGGTTTATTTTATGGGAGTTCCTTTTAGGGAATGTTTTATAGAAGCTCCTTTTTGGGATCACCTTGTAGGATTCTATCAGGGGTTTTGGGGTTTATGGTTTATATAAGGCCCCATAGTAGTTCCTTTTTACTCATAGACCCCATACGGCTGATGATATAAATCCTGCATTACCTTAAGGACCCTAAACTATGCGAATTATGGTATATTCCTTAATATGGGTAGTGCAGGATTTATATCATCAACCGTAGGCCCCGTAGTAGTTCTTTTTTGGGGTTATATACCTTATAGGATTCTCTACATGAAGCCCGAAAAGGAACTACTATGGGGCATATGGGTATTTTCCATTAAGGCCCCATAGTAGTTCCTTTTTGGGATGAATTACCCTATGGGATTCTAGAAATGAAGCCCAAAAATGCGCTACTATGGGGTGTATATATATATATATATATATATATATATATATATATATATATTTGTTTTTTCATTAAGGGCGAAATGAACCCTAGAAGGGTTTAAGGATCATGTTTTATACCATAAGGCCCTAATTAATAAGGACGACATGGACCCGAAAAGGATGCAGGGTTTAGGGTGTTGGGGGTTTAGTATCTATTGCTCATTAAAGATGAAATGAACCCTTAAAGGGTCTGAGGATCACCTATGCCATGGGGATTTATATTCTCAAGGACGAAATGAACCCGAAAAGGATTTGGGGCTTAAGGTTTTAAGGGGTGACGTATTTAGGGTCTAGGGAACCTCAAAGGACGAAATGAACCTTTTAAGAGTTTAAGGGTCGCAGATATTATAGGGATTTATAGTGTCAGGGTTCAGGGCCCCGACTTCTAAGTGTCGTTTGGTCCGCAAGGTTCTTTCTGTTGGGAATAGGGAGGGGCAGTTAGGGCCCGGGGCTTTGGTTTTAGGGTTTCTTTCTTTTGAGTTTATTTGGTTGGGTGGTTGGCGGTGGTGGTTTAGGGTTTAGAGTTGTGGGGGTTAGTGGGGTTTGTTTGTTTAGTGTGTGCTTTGAGGGGAGGGAGGATGGGAGGGGATGGGTGTAGTTCACGAGCTTCCTAGTTGTTTCTATGGGGTGAACCCTTCCAACCTCTGAAGCCCTCCCGTCGTCAGTTGCTGGAGTTGGGATCCCGTCGCAAATGGGCGTCGTGGAGGAACGCATCCAGCGGCTTACCGCGCTCCGAATTGCCGCCACAGTAGCACCTCTCCCTAAGGCTCCATGTAGCCAGATAGTACTGTACACACTTAGGCCCCAAAGTACCCACATAGGAACCTTCAAGGCATAATTATATACCATATGGGTACATGGAGCCTTAGGGTCTGTGCTCAAGGGTCCCCAAAAAGCAGGCCCCAGCAGGCCCAAGGAAAAGGGCCCTCGAGGCTCGGTGTCTCTGGTGGCCAAGCAGCTGGGCAGAGCTAGAGCTTGCTCAACAACGTCAGGAGCGCTCTGCCATTAGCATGGAGGACTGCAAGGAGTGTTGATTCCGGACATGGCACTCCTCTGCAGCTTAAACAACAGATTCAGGAAGCGCGTCAAAGCCAAATGCCTGCACCCTTTTGGAGAGAATCCCCGAAAAAAAGGCACACAAAAAAACACATCCAACACACATAAGAGCTGCGGACGCCCAAAACCCTAAACACCCGGAACGTCGATCAACAGGGAGATCCCAGGTTAGGCAAAGGTTCAGGCTTCAAGGGTTTAGGGTCGAAGGTTCAGGGTTTGGGCTGAGGGTTTATATAAAGTCTTTAAGGGCTTAAGGGGTTTAAGTGGTTTAGGGTTTAAGGGTTTATAGGGTTTAGGGCTCACCGCGAACACTCCAGTAAACCCTCCACTGCCCCCTAATCGCAAAGTCCCACTACACCAAATCCCCAAAACCTAATCCACAAATGCTAAGTAAACCCTAAACCCTAAACCCTAAACCCTAAACCCTAAACCCTAAACCCTAAACCCTAAACCCTAAGTCCCTAGACCCTATAAACCCTAAGGATCCTCAGCCCCCGAAACATACCACTCCTTTTATAGTGAATTCCGCATTTCCTGGCTGCGGGGACGACTAAGGAGCTAAGTCAAGTGCTGCAGCAGCTTCACCAGCGAAAGGCTCTAGAAGAGCCGAAGAGGTGCGTCTCGAGTTTCCTAAACGGTAGCTCCAATAAGGGTAGCATAAGGGCTCCTTCCATAAAGTACTACTAGCGAACGGTTTTTTTTTGGCGTGTTTGGGATCTAGGTTCCTTAGCTCAAAATGTTCTAGGGTTTGGGGCTAGGCTTGGGCTGAGGGCTTCAGGCCAACACTGTCCATTCAAGGTTTCCGGGTAGTTCGATTCCAGGATTTAGGGTTTGTGGCTTAGCAATTTAGGGTCTAGGGCTTGAGCTTGATGGTTTATGAACGGCTTGTGTAGGGCCTTTAAGACTCAGGCGGTTTTTCGTCATTCCGGCATAGGCAAACCAGCTTTTGTCTCCCTGACGTACGTTTAGGAGTTTCCGTAAAGAGGGGACCCTTATAATATAGTTCCCTAAATAGTAGGATCCTTATTATAAGGACCCCAAAAAGGTTACCCTTCTAATTTTCGGAAACTCCCATTTAGAGCCACCTCCTGGGCCCTTGCTGCTCTCCTCCAGCTCCACATCCCGAAGTCGCTAGAAGTTGCTGCTCATTCTCTGCCAGGACCCTGAAGAACCTACCCCTTTTAGGGCTCCTTACTCTGATTTCTTGATAATACGTCTTTTAAACCTTCAACCCTAAACCCTAAATTCCCTGCGTCTTTTAAACCTTAAGCCCTAAACCTAAGTTCCCTGCAGCTTGCGCTTGAACTTTCTGAGCACTTCGACCCGTAGAGCTTCAGCTCGTCTGCAGGGCCCTCCCCGAGGGTCCATGCACCCAAACAGGGTTTCGCTAAGGGTTCCGAATGTAGGAACCTTGGGCCTTTACTAGGGTTCCTTTAAAGGGGTCTATAAGGGTTACTAGAAGGGATCTATATGGGTACTATAGTAATGTAGGAACCTGATTAGGAAACCTTGGGCCTTTGTTAGGGTTTCCTCATGTGAATCCTATTATTTTGGGGTTATAGGCCCAGGGTTTCTTAATCAGGTTCCTACATTATTATAAGGGTTCTATAATGGGTTTAGGGTTTAAGGGCACGTGGACCCTACGGGGCACTCCCATATCGCAGTAAGGGTGCTACGAAGAGCCGGTCCAAGCACCCGGGCAAACTACGGCTGATGATATAAATCCAGCATTACCTTAAGGACCCTAAACTATGGGAATTATGGTATATTCCTTGTTATGGGTAATGCAGGATTTATATCATCAACCGTATTGTCTTCTTCAGCGTCGTTGTTGTGCACGCAGAGAAAGATGTAGGAACAGGAGCATGGAGTAGGTTCAACATGTTTAAGTTTAGGTATGTGTTTATATTTATATGTATATGTAAGGTTTTGGGGGGTGCGACAGGCCAACCAACCAGCATGCACTTTGGCAAATGATTTTGAGACTGTCAGAGAATTGGGCCCTTTCATTTGTCGCCTGCGAGGGTTCCAAACAGATCACATGTAAAGCATAACCCTAAATCCCAAACCCTGAAATTCGAAACACTATACCCCAAAGCACTACCCCCCTAGATCCAAACTACTTAAATACCCACACCTGAACCTTGGACCCTTCCTAGACACCCAACTACTCTCTACCTAGAGAGTCATACCCTATCCCTTTTGGGGGGCATTTACTTTTATGATTCTAGCCTGAATTAGGTACCCTTAAAAAGGGGTTATGGCCCTCTCCCAGAGACTCCACAAAATCTTAATCAAGGAATATGCCTTAAACTTACATTACGATCCCGAATATGATAATGCAGCTCCTAGCTGCAGTTTCACGAAACTCAGGGGTAGGTGACGAGTCAGGGTTTAGGGCTTTAGGGTTTAGGAAGGTTTACTTCCGTTGGGCATTGGGCCAGGTTATTCTGAGATTCAGTTCCTAAGTAGAGCTAAGCTAAGTCCTGGGTGGGGCTGAGGTCACTAAACCCGACATCCTAGGTTCCCAGTAGAGCCCTTTTCTTTTTTGGGTTCCTTACGAAAAACCAAATAGTAGGGAACAAGGGTGTCCTGACGGTTGATGATATAAATCCTGCACTATCTTAAGGACCCTAGGGGATTGGAGTTATGGAGTGTTCCTTCGTACGGGTAATGCAGGATTTCTATCATCAACCGTATCACTTACCCTAAAGCTCCATGTACCCTTATAGTATATACGTAGGCCGTAAAGTATCTATATAGCCTTTAAGGCTTAAGTATTTACTATAAAGGTCCATGGAGCCTTTGGGTTCTTAAGGGCCTACTTGGAGGATCATGGGACTTAGTAGGTTTGGTTGTAAGTACCTTAATTGGGGTTATAAGCATAGTTACCCTACTTACAACCCTAGTTACTAAGTCCCATGATCCTTTAAGTAGACCCTAAACCCTTTAGATCCCTTTAAGGAACCCTATAGATCCCTTTAAGGAGCCCATTAAAGTTACTAAGTCCCATGATCCTTTAAGTGCCCTTTGGGTTATTAAGGGCCCAGTGGGGAACCCGAAATCCGATCCGCTCCCTTCCTGCCGTGGAGACAACGGTTGATGATATGAAAATCCTGCATTACCTTACTTAAAGGATCATGGGACTTAGTAACTAGGGTTATAAGTAGGGTAACTATGCTTATAATCCCAATTAAGGTAGGTATAACCAAACTTTCTAAGTCCCATGATCCTCCAAGTAAAGATCCTAAACTATGGAAATTATGGTATATTCCTTGTTATGGGTACTGCAGGATTTATACCATCAAGTGCAGGCAGCCTTTCTCCAGAGCCGACAACAACGAGGCTTGTACAACAGCTTCAGGATGCTTCCCTAAGGGTCCATGTAGGTTTAGTGTTTTAGGGTTTTCGGGGTTCAGGGGTTCAGGGTTTAGGGGTTGGGGTTCAGGGTTTCAGGGTTTTAGGGTTTAAGCGTTAGGGTTTAGGGGTTTAAGGGTCCAAAGGACACAATAATTAGGTATTCAGGTTTCGAATAGTAGTTATGCAGGCTACTATGTTGGAGAGTATATGATGAGTAGGTACCCTTAGGGATACAGGATACTATAGGGGCCTAAATGATACGGCTACCTTGCTATAATTACAGTATAATGGGCCCCAAAACCCTATTCCAATTATTAAGGCCCCTACATTATGGGGTTCTAAGGGGTTTAGGATTTCCGGGTTGTGGGGCGTAGTTTTTTGGAAAAAGGCCTTGGGTTTACGGCTTTGGGAGCCCGGCTACAGGCCTCGGGGGACGTTGTAAGCAAGTTGGACATGAGGTCGAGGAGTTCAGAGTTGTTGGAGAACAACGACCCAAAGGCTCCATGTACCTTTATAGTAGATACTTAGGCCTTAAAGGGGGTCCCTATATAGCTACTTTAAGGCCTAAGTATATACTAGAAGGGTACAAGGAGCTTCAGGGGAAGCAACGATGTCAGCAGCAAGCGTCGATTTCTTCTGTCGCCGGGCCAGATAGAGCATGAGGATCCAAGAGCAATGCTGCCTGACCGATCTAGACGGGTTTATAGGGTTTAGTAAGTTTAGTCTCGTTTAGAGTTTCAGATCTGGGGTTCAGTAAGTTTAGTATTTCAGAGTTTCAGATCTAGACGTACAGTAGAAGCCAGAAAGTTGGAATATGATTATCCTAACCCCTTTAAGGTAAATTATAGGGTTACCGGCAGTGCTTTGTAGGGCTGCAGGTGTCGTAGACACCACTACAGAAACAGTAAAGGTGAATGTCTTCGTGACATCTAACCTAAGCGTCAAACTCACAGTGGTAGTGCCACCACCAACAACCGTCGCAATAGTACTAACAGTATTAGTTGAACATAGCAGGAAAATCGCTAAATAGAAACAGCGAGACACGTCAGACTGCTTGCCGATAAAATCCCGCATCACCCGAAGTTCCCTTTAATACGTAGAAGCCCTAAGCCCTTTTCTTCTAAGGTACGTGGTCTTATTGCTAGGGTTTGTTGTATAGAAATGTAGGTAGTTACTCCCAAAAAACGAGTAAAGTAGAACTGCAGGAAAACCTAGAACCCCGAAGCGAAGCCGTGAATCCCTTCAGGAAGACCTTCCCAAGATGAGCTTCCATTCTTTGCAGCAGGACCCGGCATTTCAGGGTGTGGGGTTTGTCTGCTCTACTCTACTGAGTACTGTTCTGTACGATACTCTAGTCGACTCCACTCGAATCGACCGTACTCCGCAATAGCCTACTATTCTATACCTATACTATGCAGGTGCATGGAGCTGTCGGGTTATAGGCGCCTTAATAATGAGTAGTTATAGTATACTGTACCCCCAAAACCCCATCTTGAGTACTAAGGCGCCCACACTAAACCCTTATAAAGGGAACTCCAGAAAGTTAGAATATGGTTTCAGGGTGGGATGCCCTATAATTTACCATAAAGGGTTTAGGAGAATCATATTCCAACTTTCTGGCTTTTACTGTAATAGTCCTTGTAGTAGCCCTTATGGACCCTTCAAAGGAACCCTATCCGAACTATCAAGGCCCCTACTTAAAGGATCATGGGACTTAGTAACTAGGGTTATAAATTAGGGTAGCTATACTTATAACTACTTATAACCCCAATTATACGGTACTTATAACCTTACTTACTAAGTCCCATGGTCCTCCAAGGCCCTGAACCCTATTTCCTAAACCGTAAGCCCCAAACCCTAAACCCTAAACCCTATTCTAACTATTAAGGCCCCTACATTACCCATGCAGGAGCTGCAGCAGTTGACTTCTCGGGGCTCTGATGCGACGTCTTTGTCGGCCACGGTCTGAGCACGGTCAGAGCTTTGGGGTTGTGAGGTTTATGCAAGGTTCCTTTAAACGGGTTTCTTTAAGGGGTGCAGGGTTTATGGGCGGTTTTACCGGAAACCTTAAACCCATGATTATGAAGGGGTTGAGTTTGCAGTGTTCCTGTTACCTTAAGGGTCCAAGTACCCAATAATCATATACTCTCCAAAATCATAACCTACATAACTACTATCCTAAAACCGAGTACCTAATTACTGGGTCCTTTGGACCCTTGGGGTTAGGGGCTCTGTACAACAGATCTGTAGGTAGGCGGCTTATGACTGCTGGATTTCCAATTAAGCCATGAAGCAATATGAGTTGAACACTGTGGGAGTTTCCGAAGATTAGGGGTACCGTATTTTGGGGTCCTTATAATAAGGATCCTTCTATTTAGGGTACTATATGAGGGTCCCCTATTTTCGGAAACTCCCATATGAGTTGAACAATATAGAGGGATCCTTCCTGTGATGTAAGGCCTAGTCCGAAACCCGGGTTTGGGAGTTTCCGGGTTTAGGCACTCCCTAGAGTGATCTTTAAGGGACGATTTCGGCATTTCAGGCGCTTTGGGGCCTTGCAGGATCTTAGGGTTCAGCTTTGGGATCAGGGTTTGGGCCGGGGCCGGTTGAGGTTTAGGATTTTGCAGCGACGCCTTCTGTCCCGATCCCAAGTAAATCCTGCTTTCTACGCCCTCACAAAGAAGAGGTCTTTCAAACACCGAAAATCTAAACCTATCAAAACCCAAAGCCCCATCCAGAGGCTAGTCCTGCACCCTAAACCCTCAACCCTAGACCTTAACCCTGAACCCTACACCCTGGACCCTCAACCCTACCCCACTGCACCCTAAGCCCAAGGCAAGCCAGTGCAGCCGCATGGCAGACCTGGCCCGTCAGTTAGAGGCAGGCGTTTCAGTCAGAAAAGCAAAGCTGAGGGTTTGATGCGGGCCGTAGGGTTTCAGGGTTTAGGGTTTCAGAGTTTAGGGTTTCAGGGTTTAGGATTTTGCGGTTTAGTAGGGTTTTTAGGGTTCAGGGTTTTACAGTTTAGGGTTTTAGGGTACAGGGTTTACAGTCTAGGGCTTAATGGGGGCGTGTCAGGGTTCTGTAGAGAGTGTAGCCGGGTTGAGGCTTGCGGGGGTTCGGCTCTTTGAGGGTCATATGGGAGTTTACGACAATAGGGAGACCCGAATATAGTACCCTAAATAGTAGGATCCCTATTACAAGGACCCCCAAATAAGGTACCCTATTTTTTCGGAAACTCCCATATGGGATTCACAGTTTTCGGGATTTGGTTACTAGAGTAGTAGCAGGTCTTGTGGCCGTCGTCGTCGTTTGGCGATTTTGGGCTACAGGGTTTCCGTCTCAGCATCGAGGTCGATGCGATCGTCTGGGATTTTGGAATGTTTGGTGTGTCGCGTTATCTCTTCCTCATCCTGCCTGCTCTCTTAACCCCTAAACGCGCAAGCCCCAAACCCTAAACCCTAAACTCTAACTCTTTGGAATATTCCTTAATCAAGAGATATTGGAGTCCCTGGGTCCCTTGCACCGAGGCTTTTGTTTCTTGAGGTGCTCTACAGTAGGGGCCATATGCTACATTATTTTGGGGGTTCCGATCCGATCTTTATTATAGTTATGGTATAGTGGGCCCCAAAACACTATTCAAAGTATTAAGGCCCCTATATTATTAGTTTGGGTTTACGGTTCAGGGTTTAAGGGTCTATCGGGGGGTGTTGGGGTTGAGGTTTCAGGGATTGGGGGTTTGGGTAGTTGTTCTTAAGAAACCGTACCGCCAAATAGTAGGATTCATATACGGAACCCCAATAAAGGCCCAAGGTCCTACATTATTCTAGTACCCTTAAATTTCCCTTTTTTTGCAACCCCTATAGACCCCTTCAAAGGAACCCTAATACAGGCCCAAGGTTTCTTCATCAGGTTCCTACATTATTTGGGTACATGGACCCTTAAACTCTAAACCCTAAACCCTTATGGTACCCTTGCAGAACTCTTGTAGGGACCTAAACCCTAAACCCCAAACCCTAAACCCCAAACCCTAAACCCTAAACCCTAAACCCCAAACCGAACTCAGGTGGTGCTCCCCCCCTGAAGAGCTCGGGTCGGCCTAAACCCTAAACCCCAAACCCTTAACCCTGTTGTGGGACCTGGGGCCGCTTGCAGGCTCCGTCGCGATTGGGGCAACAGACCCTAAGGCTCCATGTACCCTTGTAGTCCCAAAGGGTCCCATGCACCGATATGTAGGGTTTCCATATTGGGAATTTCTAATATGACTTAGGGAAGTGTCCCCCATAACAGTACAAAGGACCCTTTGGGCGTATATACTTGGGCCTTAAAGTACCTATGTAGGGACCCCTTTAAGGCTTAAGTATCTACTATAAAGGTACACGGAGCCTTTGGGAGAATTGAACAAGCAGAGACTCCAATATCCCTTAATGAAGGAAGACTTCTGAAATCATATTAGGGGGCCGACTATAATTTGAGGTATATCCTTACACGGAGGAATACTCCTTACATCTTACTCGGGGTCCTACTCTAATGTCAGGTATATTCCTTAATCAAGGGGTCGCATCGTGAAGAATGGGGCAGAGGGCACTGCAAGCACGGCGCCTCCATTCACACTACGGGTCATCGGCGTCTTCTCACAAATGAGCCCCGCCCACTGGCTGCTCATTATCGAGCACGCCCCGCCCCCCGGGGAACACGAACCAGACACGATGCTGCTGACTGCGGGGGACAGGCTCCTTTTCGGGCTCGTGGATGGGGAGTGGATCATCCGAATCGAGCAGCTGAACCCAAACCCTCGGGACGCTTTGGCGGTTTAATGTCTGCTCGATGCCAGGTCAACGATCTTCGGCGAGAAAACTATATGCTTAGGGACGAGGCAGGTTGCTGGTTTTGGAGCGGTGCCAAACTGCCAGCTGCAGCTCAAAGGCTATGGCTTCAGTGATCCGTCCGCCTGGCCTTTAGGCGACTCAAAGCCCTGACGGACTTTGGGCTGGTTCAGAAGATTTTACGGGGGGTGCTCTAATGAGCGGTTCTCATATCGGGATCCTACTGTCCAGGGTCCGCATCAGGGTCCATATGGGTAGTTCTCCAAATCAGTGCCCCGTTTTAGGTCCCCAAATCGAACGGTGCCTTTCTACAAAAGGTTTCAACTTGGAGAACTATCTCGACCCCCCCATATACCCTCTATTATACCCCAAATACTTACCCACGATTAAGGGCCATAAGGACATTGTTGAACGGGTATCCATACAGCATTCTGAACAACTCAAAGAAGTCAAGGACAGAAATTGCGCAGTAGTTTGCAGCTGAAGATAAAATTGCGGACAAGCCCTAAACCACAGCCTTAACTACCAAAACTTAATTTTTTGGTAGGGCCCAGGGCCCCTATACATTCTATGCTACCGTGGGGTTCATGAAGGGAATCTGCAGAAAAAGTCGTTGCGGGAATTCAAGGTGCGGTTCAGGGCATCGGGTTCTGGATCCACACGAGTTCAGACCCCACTACGGCAGCATACTATTGTATCCCAGGGGACCCACATATACTACCATTATGGAATTAGGTCCCCAAAACCATAACGAGAATGATCTTTCGGGACCTATAATTCCATAGTGTTGAACCGCCTGCGGGACCCCTAGAAAACCCCGAACCCTTTGTAATCGCATTCGGGTCTACAAGACCCGTATGAAACCCGTCATCACGCTTTGAAGACCCCTACAAAACACGTAACACCTCTGGAACGCTTCAAACAGACCCTAAACCCTAAGTCCCTAAGCTCCAATCCTACATCCCTAGACCTCTAAACCTTAAGCCCTGAACCTTGAACCCTATCAACTCCAAAACACGAAGCCCCAAATTTTAAACTAAGATGCCCTGAATTCACGACTGGCAGGTTCGATCCTATGATCTCCGCTTCGACCAGCTGCTAGAGGCTCCGGCACATAGTAAACCCCAATGAAGTTTAGGGGTTTCAGGATTCAGGGGTTAGGGTTTAGGCTTCAGGGTTTAGGGTTTAGGGCTTAGTTGGAAAGCTGATTATAAAGGACAACAATTAGTGCTCGGATTCCTTAACTAGGATTGACGCTTTTGGGCTTCCAACTTTTGGGCTTCTACTTTAGGATCTTTACGGGAGGCGGTTCTACGGGGGGGGAGGGTACTGGCGATCCTTGGGGCGGACTAGGGGGTTATGGGACCCAGACCTTCCAAAACCCCTTAATTAAGGAATATACTCCTTAAATTATAGTAGGACCCTTCCTTAATTAAGGAATATATTCCTTAAACTATAGTAGGACCCTTAATATGATCTATAAGGTATATTCCTTAATTAAGGGGTTTTGGAGTCCCCTAAACCCTAAACCCTATAGATCCCTTATAATAGATCCCTTTAAGGAACCCTAGGTATATTCCTTAATTAAGGGGTTTTGGAAGGTCTGGGGGGGGTTCAGGGTTTCTCTCGGGGGTTTTCGGGGTTTGGGGGATTGTATTGTTTAGGGTGTGTCTATAGGGTTTATGCTCTTGACAACGGGGGTTTGATTTCCAAATTATAGGGCTCCCCCTAGTTCATTGTTTCGTTCCAACTAATCCCGATGCTCCCTACCCCGTAAAATCTCAACCCGAAACCTCTTCCCGATGCTCCCGACACCAGGCGCTCGTAGCGGTGGGAACCGCTGCTGCTCATGTGGAGGCCAGCCCACCGAAGCTCCGATGTTCGGCAGTTTCGGGGTTCAGGTCCATAAGATTACAGCGCTGTTCGCAAATATGTTGTAGAGTTTTGTGTGGCATTTATGAGGGTTGTGTAGGGATTGTTTTCTTGTTCACGGGGGTTTATGGTGCTACTTCGGTTTGCAGCCGGTTAGGGCTTCATTCGTAATTTTAGTGTTTAGTGTTTGCGATTCATGGTGTTTTGGGGGTTTAGGCTTCAAGGCTTTGCGCTGACGGTCGATCCAAGGCTTATGTCTTTGGACCATGGATCACTTTCGAAAACTGCGCAACCAGAGTTCCGAAGCCTATTTTGTAAACCATGTTGAAACCGTCAAAATTGCACATGCCACGCATGTTGACGCCGATTGTTTCAGTTCCTGGACCTTCGACCATGTGATGCCTTTTCCAGCATTCAAGCCTTAGTCTGTACTATCTCTCTCTCTATATGTATGTATATATATATATATATCTATATCTATATATATATATACACATATATATGTATATATATATATATATACATATATATGTTTCATATTTTTGAGCACTAAACGCCAAACTACCAACAAATCCTACCCACTCCGGCCCCAAGACCGTAGAATACAACAGCCCCGAAACTTCCCCAAACCGAAGGCGCTAACATCTCAGCCCTATAAGCCTGGATTTAGGGTTTGGGGTCTCTAAAGCACGATGTATGAACCCTAAACCCTCAAACCCTGAACCCTACAAACCCAATGCCCCTGACGGAATGAGAGGCAGCATCTCAGCCATGCGTTACAGACCGCCTCATCGTGCGCGAGCATTGGCGGCGGAAGTATCAGGACTTCCAATTGTCCGGTTTCCCCTTGGAGAGGTTTAGGGTGACCACATACAAGGGTATCGTATAGGGGCCTTAATAGCGGCCTGGATACTTGGAATAGAGTTCGGGGGATATTGTAGCCCTAACCTGTGGGTTCACTATATGTTTATGTTGGTTTCTTACTATGATTCAGACCTTTACCCTGAATCCCTAACCCGAAGCCCCGCCCGAAGTGAAGGTCTGGCGGTGTCCTGCTTAGAGCGGTGATTTGTTTAAACCCAGTACACGAGAACCATCTAAACCCTACGTCCTGAAACGAAGCCCGCCGAACCCCAAACCTCCCCCAAATCCTGCGACGCAGCTGCAACGCCTCAAGTGCAGCTTTCGCTGGACCTTCCCTGCCGAGCCTGCGCGCGCAGAGGGCTTGGTGCAATGAGCTCTGTCGGTCTGGCTGTGCCCTTCGGCCTTAAACTGCTATAGGTCTTTATACTTAATTTTGGGTCCTTATTATAAGGATCCTGCTATTTAGGGTCCTTTATCAGGGTCCCCCGGAAACTACCATGTAGTTGTCGTGTGGGCTTGAAGGTTTTTCATGAGCGTTTTGAAAGGGGTTCCTTTCGCGGGGTTGGGGAGGTATAACCAGGACTTGACTTTCTGAGACTCGCATGTGGGTTGGTCTGTGCGGTTTGCGGTTTCGGGTTCAGGGGTCCTGGCAACAAAGATGCTGCTCGGGAATAGTGTGTCAGAGACTGGCATGAAACCTAAAAAATCCCAAGCCCTAAACCCTAAACCCTTCAACCCCCAAACACTTAAACCCCTAAACTCTACAGAAAGCAACATAATAACATAATACGGGCCCGTGTTTTTGCATATTGCCAGAAAGTACACATACTGACGATGCCCTAGCGGTGTGTTGGCTGTTAACAAAGACTTCGTATATGTGCCTTGAATGTCAATGTCCAGATTTAGCGAAGCACTCAAACACCTAAAGGTCTCCGAAGACCGAAAGCCCTGTTAAAAAAAAACCACCAAACCCCTAAACCCTAGACTCCTAAGCCCGAAGCCTTACCTGGGGATCCAAAAACCCACTGTTTTAGAGGTGAGACCCTGCAATTAGAGGGTCATAACCTGCTGTTTTGTAGGGTTTGGGGATACAGGTAATCCCTAAATGCCGGAGGCCCCAAAGCTTGACGTCATCTCCGCTAGGGTTTAGGGCTTGGGGCTTAGGGCCTAGTTTAGGGTTTTAGGTTTTAGGGTCTATTATAGGCGTTTAGGGTTTTAGGCTTTGGGCTCTATTATGGGGTTTTGGGGTTTAGGGTTTAGAGTCTATTATAGGGTTTAGAAAGCCTGAGCCTTACAATCCCACATCCGCAGCCCAGGCTCGTGACGGTGGAGATCAAGCCAGATCGGATCGATGAGTTCCTGCTACATGCCTCTTACTGTGTACCTTAACCCTGAAGAACCTGCCTTCTGAAGGACTTATATAATGAAACCATAATACGGAACCCTACAAAGGTAGGTGATTAAGGGTTAAGGTATAGGCCTTAGGAGGTTTAGGAATCTAGGCTCAGAGTTGAAGCCTCGTTGCGTTTTCGAGGACTTGGGGTTTGGGGTTGTAGGGTTAAGGGTTAAGGCAGTTTAGGCCTCTGACTGTTAAGGGTGTAGGACCTTAAACTTACTAAACCCCATACCCAATACCCTATAAACCCTATACCCTATAAAGCCCTACACACTAACCCTTAAACCCTAAACCCTACACTGCCCTGAACCCCAAACCTATAAACCCTCTGTGCACCCCTACTTAAAGGCCCAGGAAACTTAGTAAGTAGGTTATACGTAGAGTTAGATGTCCCCTAAATGGAGTTACCCCAGTTATAGCCCTACTTACAACCGACTTACTAAGTGCCCAGGGCCTCCAAGTACTAACTCGTTAACCATAAACACTAAACCCAATGCCCTAAACCCTAAACCCCAAAACTATAAACCCTCTGTGCAACCCTATATGGGGGGGGTTTCCGAAAATTAGGGGTACCGTATTTTCGGGTACTTAAAGTAAGGATCCTACTATTTAGGGTGCTATATTAGGGTCCCCTGTTTTCGGAAACTCCCATAGACCCCAAAACCCTAAACCCCAGAGATCCCTTTAAGGAACCCTATAGATCCCTTTAAGGAGCCCTTTAAGAGCCCTTACTAAGTCCCCTGACCCTCCAAGCACAACCCTGTGGCATCCTTAGGAAAGCTAAGCCCTACACACTAACCCTTAAACCCTATACCCTAAACCCTAAACCCAAGGCCCTGACCCCTAAACCCCAAACTCGTAAGCCCTCTGTGCACCCCTATATTCTCCCCTTTGCATCTTAGGAAAGTGATGGAGGGAGATGCGAAGGGCTCGCGAGATAAAGCTCTGGAGCCTGGGCAATCGGAAAGCAGGGTCTAAGGTCAGAAGTATGGGCCCCTAATATGGACCCTTAGGTCTTTTTGAGGGAGTTCTAGGGACCCTGAAGTGTCTATGTAGGGTATATAGTAGGTATTTAGGGATCCCAAGGTTAAGGGCCCATCCAAGGGGCCCATGGTTTCAACCCTTGAGAGTAGAGCTTGTAGGGTTCAGGACTTAAGGCTTAGAGTTGAGGGTTCAGGATTTAAGGCTTAGTGGTTCAGGGTTTAAGGCTTAGAGTTTCTTCAGGGATGGGTAGGCCTTGTGGTGGTGAGTGTTCGCTTCAAGACCTGCTTTTCGAAGCCCAGCCCCGTATCCAACATTTACACTGCAAAGACTTCCATTCATTCAAGCTCCCATCTGTTTGGGACGCGCCACCAACAAGCCGAAGTGCTTGATCCTGAGACCGAAAAACCTTCGCAGCTTCTGGAGAGGCTTACACAGACCCTAACTCCTAAACCCCAAATGCTGAACCCTGAACCCCTAAACCCTAAATCCTAGACCGTACATCCTAATCCCCAAATGCTGAACCCTAAACCCTTAAACCCTAAATCCTAAAGCCTAAATCCTAAATCCCAAATGCGGAACTCTAAACCCACTAGCCGTGCTGACAAGACTTCCAGGATCCTTGGCCAAGCAGCGTTTACGAAACAGGGGGCCGCTTTAGGGTAACCCTAAACCCTGGCTTGATCTCCGCCGTCACTAGCCTGGGCTTCGGTTGTGGGATTTTAGGCTTCAGGCTCTCTAAACCCTAACCCCTACAATAGACCCTTATAAACCTTAAATCCCTAAACCCTACAATCGACCTTAAACCCCGAAACCCTAAAAGCCCTGGCCGAGATGGCGTCAAGCTTTGGGGCTTCGGGTGTTGAGGGATTGCTTGTGTCCCCAACCCCTACAACATAGTAGCTTATGACCCTCGAAGTACAGGGTCTAGCCCCCTAAAACAGTATATAGGTTTTCGGGTCCCCAGGTGGTCATGAGATAGACATGTAAGACCGAACCACCTCCAAAGTCCAAAACCCTGAACCCTAAACCCTGAAGCAAGCGAGCCCTGACATGTGATGCCTTAGGCCGGTTTATGCCTGTGTAGATACAGTGCATGCGGCTCTTATAGCACTGTTTTGAAACACCCATGAAAGCATGTGAAATCCTAACAGAACCTCTAGAGAGTAGCTGACAGACATCAAATCATCCGGCCAAGCCGGAACCCTAGACTCTGAACAAAAATCAAATAGGCGCGAACACCCACAAGCGGAACCCTAACCTCTACACCCGCTTGCTTTAGCGTTCTCAGGTAGATCACAGTAAAGCTCCTTGCCAGGGATTCTTGAACATACTATTTGGATACTACTGTCCGCACTCAGTAACAGTTGAATAATACCATAGAATATGGATACATAGCGCCCTTAATGGTAGACCTCTTATAGACTGTTCCAGTATGGGGGGCAATACCCGACCTTGGTTTTACAGTATTACGGTTCTCGCGGCTCTAGCGCCTAACGCATAGATTTTGAAGTTCTGGCGGATGCAAAAGGCCACTGCACTTGAAATCATGAACCTTAGCCGCCCTCATAGACTTCGTGCTCTAAACATTAAACCCTTTTCAAAACGCCAGAAACCCCCTCTCAAAACACCCTAAGCCCTTTTCAAAGCACCTTAAACCCTTGTCAGAACCCCAAACCCCTTCTCAAAACACCCTAAACCTTTTCAGAACACCCTAAACCCGTTTCAACACACCCTGTACCTTTCAAAAAACCCTAGACCCTTTTCAAAACACCTTAAGCCCTTTTCAAACTACCCTAAGCCCTTTTCAAAGTTGAACCCTTTTCAGAACACATCAAACCCCTTACACCCTATACCCTTTTCAAAACACGTTAAACCCTTTTCAACACACCCTACACCCTGATTCAACACACCCTATACCCTCATCAAAACACCCTAAACCCTTTTCAAAAAACCTTTAACCCTTTTCAGCACACCCTATATCCTGTTCAACACACCTTAAACCCTTTTCAAAGCACCCTAAATCCTTTTGAAAACACATTCTTAGACGCTTTTTAAGAAGCCGAAGCCGAGTCGTGACCTGAGGACCCAGGGTGCCTGCGCTTCGACCTCCTCCGAGATCGAGACAATCCCAACAAGTTCGTGTTTTACGAGGTTTAGGGTTCAGGGTTTCAGAGTTTAGGGCTTAGAGGGTTTCGGGTTTAGGGTTTAGGGTGTTAGGGTTTTATAGGGTTTGGGGCTGAGGGCTCCCAACAAGTTCGTGTTCTACGAGGTCGCTTTTCTGGAGATTTCTGTGAGGTTTCGCGTTTTGGCTTTAGGGTTCAGGCTTTCGGCTCTTGTTAGGAACCTAAACCCTAAACCCTAAACTTTGACCGTTCGGCTTTATGTAGGGGTCGGGGCTCGAGACAGAACTGAAGGATGTTTTGAAAGTCATGGGGACTATACTTAGAGGCCCAGGGGACGTGGCGATTAGGCTATACGTAGAGTTATCACAGTTATTATAACACTTAGGTACTTATAATATAAGTACCTAAGTGGAGCTTCCCCAATTATAACCCTACGTATAACCGACTTACTAAGTCCCCTGGGCCTCCAAGTAGGGCTGTTCCGGGCTCAGGGCTCGGACAGAACGGGATTTGAAGCTTAGAGGGTTTTAAAGTTAGTATTGGGGTTATCAGGTTTAGGGTTTAGGGGTTTAGGGTTTCGGGAATTTTGGGGTTATCAGGGGCATTAAAGGGCTTATGGGTTGCAGAGGGCTTGACAGCTGGGATTTAGGGTTGAGGCTTTCGGATGGAGAGATGAAGGCTTCAGGGTTCCAGGCTTGAGTCAGGGTTGCAGGTTTCGGGCCGGAACTTTCCGGGTGAATTGGGGGTTTCCGAAAAAAAGGGGACCCTAATGTAGTACCCAAAATACTAGGCTCCTTATTATAAGGACCCCAAAATAAGGTACACCTAATTTTCGGGAACTCCCAAAGTCTTAGGTCTGTACAGCTACTTTTAGGGTCTTTAGGGTCAGGGTTGGGGTTGGGGTGCAGGGGCTTCATAGATGAAGCCTTGATTTGACAGCAAGGTTCATTGCGGCTAGCCAAGTTTGGGCGAGGAGCCTCAGAATGCAGAGGCATTTCAGCCTATATGTAAACGCAAAAGCCCATTATCAAACCCTAGGCCCCAAACGGAACTACATCGGAGACTCTCTCTCTCTCTCTCTCTCTCTCTCTCTCTCTCTCTCTCTCTCTCTATATATATATGTATATATATACACACACACACACATACATGTATATGTCTTTGTACATGTTCATGCACATGGACATTTGCACATGGACATTTACATGTACATGCAGAAGTAGTAGATGTATAGGTGCGTGCATCGGTGTATTTATATGCATATCCATATTCATATGTGTATGCAATGCGTATATGTATATACATGTATATGTATAGGCACATCTGTAAATGGATATGCGCATGCATGCATGCCTGCATACATGCATACATACATACATATGTACATACAGACAGACATACATACATACATGCATATACATACACATGGGTGTTCGGTTCAGAGTTCCCTTGTCTTCAGGCCTATGTAGACGATGGGGCGATTTCGACGCACAAGACCACGGCGCACTACAAAGCCTGGGCCGACTTCAAAGCCACTGGCGCAGTGGAGTCTCAGACGGTAGTGAAGGCACGATAGACTTTATGGCCAAGTTTTTAGGGTTTGGGGTCTAAGGCGTACGACTAGGCCTTATGCTAGGATTCAGAGGGTTAGAGCTAGATTACATTGAGGCTTTTGGATGTAGGGTTTGGGGTATTGCATTGGGTTCAGGGTGTCGGCTGTAGGGTTTGATGGCAGCAGTGACAGCACCTTGGTCCTGGCGTTCAGGTTACGGGGACACCGAAGGCTTAGTACATAGGGGCCTGACCAAACAGAAACATACGGAATGTTGTGTTGAGGGGGGGGATTCTAAATATGAAGCCCGAAACGGAACTACTATGGGGCCTATGCTAAACCCTAAACCCTAAATTTTGAGCCCCTATAATCCCTAATCGCACCCCTAAACCCTAAACCCCATTCCCTAAACTACGGGGCCTATGGGTACGTAGTAAATACTCTCGAGACTCTCATTGCAGCTTCTGACGACCCGCGAGGCCCTGAAGCGTAAACCTAAGCTTGAATCTACACCCTAAACCATCAGCAATAGGGTTCCCTTTAAAGGGATCCTTAAAGGGATCTAAAGAAGGGTTCTACAATATAGGGGCCTAAACAACTGCCAACACAAGTATTTTATCCCTGTAATAAACCCTTCGCCCGAAACCTTAAACCCATGGTAAGTCGTAAATCCAACAAAACCCCAGACCCCAAATCCAAAATGGGAGTTTCCCAAAATTAGGGGTACCTTATTTTGGGGTCCTTATAATAATGATCCTTCTATTTAGGGTACTATACTAGGGTCCCCGATTTTCGGAAACTAGATCCGGAAACCCTAAACCCCAGAGATCCCTTTAAGGAACCCTATAGATCCCTTTAAGGAGCCCTTTAAGAGCCCTTACTAAGTCCCCTAATCCCAAATCCCAAGCCTCGGAAAGGCGGAGACGGCATCGCTTCCGGCATGGGCTTTCCAGACGCTTCCCACAGGCTCGTGGCATTCGGGCGTGAGGAATAGGGACCCAGGGCTAAGGGTTCCTATGAAGGGCACCTTTAGGGGCTCCTTAAAGGGCTCCTTTTAAGGGCTGATTTTTAAGGGCTCCTTTTAAGGGTTTTGTGTTCAGGGCTGATGGTTTAAGGTTTAGGGCTCGGGGTTTAGACTTTAGGGTTTTAGTTTTTAGGGCTTCGGGGCTTTAGGGCTTTAGGTTTAGGGTTTACTATTGTAGGATTCCTTGAGAGTTTTCTGTAGGATGAAATTCTTTAGGGTGAAATCAAGAGGTTTGGGCTTATGTGATGTTGCAATGTATCTATCCCGAAGGGCCCATGTACCCAAGCAGTATATACTCTAGGGAGCACTTTCCTAGAGGCTCCAAATATAGTACCATTATGGAATTAAGTCCCCAAAGCCATGCTATGGATGGTCTTTTGGGACCTAATTCCATAATGGTACTATATATGGAGCCTCTGGGTTTAAGGCCAAAGTATATGCTATTTGGGTACGTTGAACTTTATAGAGTATGTAATGTAGAAACGTACGTATGCCCCGCAGAGCCGACACTCTCCAGGAACTAAGACCTCCGCTGCCGTGCTGGTCACCGTGGACATCAAAGCGGAGAAGATCGATGACTTCCTGAAAGTCATGGAAGGGGACTGATGGAATGGTTTAGTTAAAGGTGAAAGTCATGGAAGGGGACTGATGGAATGGTTTAGTTGAAGGTGTTCTTGCAGGGTCTTCAGGACTTTTGGAGGGATGTGGGAGGCAGGCAGGTCTTGGAGGCTTTTGAAGGACCGAGTGTAGAGCGACGGCTCCAGTGTCTTGCGCTGCATGTAATCTGTTTTGGGGAGACCATGTCACGCAGGGGTTCTCATGAGAAGAACCTTAGGATTCCAGCCTTCGTTTTTGAAACCTTCTAGATTCTAGAACCCGTCAGGCAGTCCTTATTTCCATTGGAGCCGTAAACTAGCGGAGCCCTGAATTGAAGAATTCTTAAACGACCGGAAAAGCCTGCACGGATGTGGTGAATACCAGAGATTCCTCTACAGCGAAAACTCTGATCTCGAGAGTACCTGTTGCCCAGCACTCTTCGACGCAGCTTTAGGGTTTAGGGTTTCAGGCCTTCCCGACACCGTATAATATAGCTTAAACCTCAACGGCAAGCGATTTTGTTTGCTGAGAGGACGCCGTAAATGCCAGAGATAAAGCCCAAGAGCCAAATTGCCTTCGCTTCGACCTCCTGAAGGACAAGGAGGCCACAGCTCGAAGCTATGTATAATTTAAAAATTAAAATGCCTTAAAGCTATAGGGTCATACCCTACCTTTTCCATACACAAGATTCTAACCATCCAACTAGGCCAAGAATGGGGTGAGGTATGATCCTCTAGATAGTTAGAGTTTAGAGTCCTGGGTTCACTATAGAGGCCACAACAATAACCTATGCTATCTTAGGGGCTTTTTATTGCAATTCCAGCACAATATACCCCAGCACCCTAGTCCAATGGCCCCTCTGGGTCTGGTGGTTTGGAGTTCCCGTCTTCCTTCCATGTTTGCTTAGCTTTAGGGTTTTGGCTTTAGAACTTTACGGCCCCACTGCGTCAGGACTCTATGACTTGATGTTTGGGATGTTAGGGATTCTGGGCACCGTTTCCGGTTTGATTTAGGGTATCAGGTCTGGGGTGTAGTAGTATTTGTGGGTTCGCGGGATTTAACTTTGTGAGGCTTCGGGTGTAATTTATAGGGCTTATAGGGTTTATAAGGCTTATAGGGTTTAGGGTTTTTGGTTTCGGGCCTAGGATTTAGGGTTTGGGGTGAAAGGGTGCTTATGTCTTGCAGGTTGAACCTAAGGTCAGGGTTTTGGGTCTTTCAGCTTAGTCTTGACATTAGGTATGGCCATACACTCCCAGGTGGCCAACCGATACCACTTCTATGAAGTCTACCTGGACGATGCCGCCGTTGATCACCACAGGATTCATGGCCAGCATGGTGTTCGTCGCCTAGCTCACCGTAAGCCCAAAAACGACGACCATAAAATTGTTTTAGACCCCAGGTATACGCTGAGTGGCTTCTGATACCTATGGGCAGTTGGACCCTTATAAAGTAGAAGCCTAAGAGTTGGAGCATCAATGTCCTCATACCCTTAAGGTAAGCTACAGCTAGAGGGGATCCCAGCGCTTATCATCCAAAGTCAATGTTGCAACCTTCTGATACTCGATAGAAAGCCTAATAATATAGGTGCCTAAATAACTTAAGCCTTTGCCTAAGTAACTTAAGCCTTTAAATTATATCCTCGACCCTAAACCCTCCAACCCCTAGATCCCCTTCAATTTAAAGGAACCCCCACCCCGTTAAGTCGAGGACCACAGCTCACCATAAGGATACATACCCCTCAAAGGAAACCTTTAAAGGGAACCCTTTAAAGGAACCTCCTTAACGCACCCCCTTAAAGGAACCCTTTAAAGGAACCCTGTAAACGAACCCTTTGAAGGAACCCCCTTAAAGGAACCCCTTAAAAAGGACCCCTTAAACGGAACCCCTTTAAAGGAACCTTTAAAAAGGAACCCCTTAAAATGATCCCCTTTAAAGGACCCCCCCCCCCCCCGCCCCCCACCCTCCCTCCCCACCCGCTTCCTTCAGTCGAGGACCACAGCTCACTACAAGGGCTGGGCCGAGTTTAAGGCTCCCCGAAGTCCTCGGGGCTTTGGGGCTCCCTTTTAAGGGTTCCTTGAAAGTAAAGGATCCCTTTAAGGGTGCCTTTAAAGTGAAGGCTCCCTTTAAGGGTTCCTTGGAAGTAAAAGATCGGTTTAGGGTTCCTTTAAACTTAAAGTAAAGGACCTTCTAAAATTTTAGGGTCCCGGTAAAATCAAGGATCCTTTTAAGAGTTCCGCTAAAGTAATAAAGGGTCTGTTTAGGAAAGATTTTTAGGGTGCTTTGAGGGTTGTTCAAGGGAGCCTCTAGGCTCCCCTTTTTAAGGCTCGTTTAAGGTCTCCTTCAAAGGTTCCTTTAAGGGCTCCTTTGAAAGGTTTAGGGGCTTAAGGGGTTCCTTTCAGGGCTCCTTTCAAGTAAAGGCTCCTTCTTTCGTTATTCTTTCTAGGTGGCAAGTTGGGAAACGTTTTAATTTGGTTCCTATAGAGGTACCTATTCATAAATACATTTCCGAGCCCCAAACTACAACCCAGTTTTAGGATTCAGGACGGTTTTCGGCATGCTAGGGTTTCCAGGGTTTGGGTTCTTCAAAGGGCTCCTTGATGGCGACTGGGGTTAGACAACCGCCCATATGAAACTTATACAAACAGACCTCCCCGTAAGACAGTGCACAACCTTGCAGCGGCCTCGACACCTTAAGCCCAAGTCTAAGCATCCTTCTATAAGCCCTGCACCCTAAACCCTCAAACCCTAAACCCAACTTAAGCCCTGCACCCTAAACCCTCAAACCCTGAACCCTATAGACCTAGTTCAGCCCGAGAATAAACCTCTTGGAGGCTGCAGGTGGCGTCGAAAAGCAATCGGCATCCCGGCCAGTTAACATGTTTTTGTGCTTAATGTCGAGGTTTTTGAACATGTAGTAACACTGTCTGGTACTACGGCTTGCTTGTTCCACTGCTGTCCGTGAGTAGTATGGCAGTATGAATATCAGGTCTAAAATCCGCAGTGCCGCAGACACAGACACACCTGGTGGGAAGTTTGGACTGCATTTCGGGGATTCTGTGGTTTCGGGAGACCTGCAGAATAGGCAGCCATTCAAAAATCGTCCGCCTGTTGCACAGCCCTACGGGACGCTCCTTCCACAACCTGTAGGATTTCGGGGTATAGCATGGTCCATCACATGAATACCGATTGGAAGGAGATACAGTTCTTGACAGTTAAAGCCTGAAAGGAAGCAAAAGCCCTACGTCAAGAACCCTGCTCCCGAACACCTTGAACCCCCAAACTCCGAAAGCCGAAAACTCAAAGCCCCAAACGGGCTTAATTAGCCCCCAAACCCTAAACCCTAATCCCTAAACCCCTAAACCCTAATCCCTAAACCCTAATCCCTGAAACCAAGGTTATGAAGCTGGAGACGGCGTCGATTCCAGGTGAGTGGGCGCTGCAGCTCTGAGCCCGCAGCTGCACTGGCGCAAGAGCTTGGGATCCCAGACCTTCCAAAATCCCTTAATTAAGAAATATACCTAGGGTTCCTTAAAGGGATCTATAAGGGATCTATAGGGTTTAGGGTTTAGGGGACTCCAAAACCCCTTAATTAAGGAATATACCTTAATTCATATGAGGGATCCTATTATAATTTAAGGTATATTCCTTAATTAAGGGATTTTGGAAGGTCTGGGATGGAAAGGAAATTCACCGAACCTTCAGGGTCATTGTACCTGTTAACGGCTGTCAAGGGTTCCTTTGAAGGAGTTTTATGTAAGGTCTACAATTTGGCTTAGTTCGGATAGTAATCGGTAATGTGTGAGGATCAGGTACTTGGATCCGTACGGTTTAATGCCTTGGAAAAACCCTCACGGTGTGTTGGTAGCCTTTGCGATTCCCTGCAAAAGTGTGTTCATAGACCCTTACATTACATCCTGAACACCACGAAGACACCTGTTCTAACCTCGTTACAAACTCAATGATTCAAAGATAGCGCCGCAGACGGTTATGCTTGCTTCCACATGTTTCAGTGCCGCTGTCTTCCAAGGGCTATGAATCTCACTTGAGCTGCAGGGGAGGTGTGCTTCGTCCCACTGCAACCTCAATGCCTAGAGGTCTCATAATGATAAGCACTCCGTATGGGAAATTAGGGGTACCTTATTTTGGGGTCCTTATATTAAGGATCCTACTATTTTTATGGTACTATACTTACTAGGGTCCCCTGATTTCAGAAACTCCCATATCTTAATATTTCGTGACAGCATGGCCATTAGGATCAGATCTGTGGTGTAGTACTTGTGTCACGTCTTCTTGCTCTCGTCCTTGTCACAGGTATGTGGTTTGTGTTGGTATTCTTCGTTTCAGACGGCTACTGAAGCAAAATAGGAAAGCAGCAGCAGCATGAGGGAGTGGCAGTACTAGTAGTCGTCGTCGTCGTGGTGGTTTGTGGAGTGGTAGTGGCATCAGGGCAGCCGTGACTTCGGCAAGTGACAGCAGTACATAGTATGAGCAGTAGCAGTGGCAACCAAAGTCGTCATCATCGGTGTGTTCATGCAACTAAGTCACTGTCTCTCTTCTCTTCATCGTACCCATTTGTGAGGGTTGCCCGTTTTCTCTGCATACGAACATCGCTGCTAGTTTGGATCTTGCTAGTTGTGTTCTTTTCTATCTAATGCTGGCACGCATCTTTCCAGTATACTGCTACGTGGGTCACAGGCCCCAGTTGTGATCAAAGAGGCTCCCACAGAAATGTGGTGAGAGATTGACCATTGATAACGGCATAAAGCCATAGTGATCCGGCGCGCCACGGCTTCTCAATGTCTCCCCAGCGCAACATACAAGACCCTGAACCCCAAATCCAGGTCATCACCAGTTGGTGTTCCGTTGTACGGTCATGTCCGTGTAGGCACATTTTTTGTTACAATGGGGTTCGGCGGATATATAGTTTGGGAGAGCTCCCCGCATAACTTGCATCGTCATGCAGGAAGCAATCCAAACATGCGTAGTTGCATGCTGGGTCACCAGAGTTCGGCAACTAAGGGTTTTGGGGTTTATGGTTTATATAAGGCCCCATAGTAGTTCCTTTTTGGGATTACCTTTTAAGATTCTATATATGAACCCCAAAAAGGAACTACTATGGGGCCTCTGGGTAGAGTGTTGTCGCGGTTGGCACTATTTCAGGTCTTAGGGCTTCTAGGAGACGCTTGAGAAGCCACCGTTCTCATGAAGCACGACTATGTTAACGCCCCAAGGAGGTGGACACAACCTGGGCCAATACTTTGCATGTGCGGAGGGTAAGCTTCTCCACCTCAATAACCCTAAACCCTACCGTAACCCTGAATGACCTACGTTTTTAGGGTTCCTTATCATGATTTCCTTACATAAGTTCTTAAAAAGGTAGGTTATTCCGGCTTAGGCCTTTAGGTAAACCCTAAACCAAACTTCCGACCCTCAAGCCGGCACCCGAATTCTTTACCTATACCCTAAACCCACTTCGTAGCTGAGTGGATACACTTTCCACTTTTTGGGATAATACTAGCCACTATAATTAAACTAAACGTGTAGAC
>CAJNDT010004691.1:427500-605801 GCA_905221615.1 Symbiodinium sp. CCMP2592
TTTGACAAAGAGGAGTGTAACCAAAAGGGTACAAGTGTCATTATGGTATATACTTAGACCCCCCCCCCCAATACCCCCTCAAATACCCTATAAGTATATACCATAATGACACTTGGACCCTTTGGGTAAGGGGATACTGTCGCAGTCATTCCAGTTGCAATTTTTCTTTCTCATCTTTTCCCTCCGCAAGCGAGCCCTGCTGCTTCTGTTGTTTTCGTTTACGAATTCTTTGTTAGGGTTCATATCAACACCCAATATACCCTAAAACCCTCAACCCTAAGAATAGGAGCAGTCTCTTGGGAAGTCTAGCATGGTGCCGTTGCATGGTCTCTTTATCGCTTGCAATGGTTGGCCGCAGGGACGCTCAACCTAATTCCAATGCTGCCCCAAGCCCTAAGTCCTGGAAACACTACATGCTAAACCCCTAAAGTCTAAAAATCAAAACCCCAAACCCCTGAAACCCTAAAACCCTATAGATTCCTTATGGATCCATTCATAGAGCCCTGCAAGGCACCCTAAAATTAAACCCGAAAACTCCAAAACCCGAAATCCTACAACCCTAAACTTTGGCCCTAAGCCCTAAAAGTCTAAACCCCAAGCCCTAAACCCATAAACCGTACACTGCCCCTAAACAGGAATCCTTAAAGGACTCTCAACCCCAAGACCCTGAACTTACGCCCTACCTTTTGTTGCCAGGCCCAGACACTCAACACGGACCTTGCATCTCTAGCGAACGGGTTGAAGGCAGGCCGGTGAAATCGGACTTAGTCTCGCTTGATAGGAGTTGAAGGCTTATAGGGTTTCGGGTGTCGTCGCGTTTGGGTTTGTGATTTAGGGTTTGGGTTTAGATCTTGGGTTTAAATAGGACTTGTCCCAATCATACTTCCAGTGCCCTGATGCCAGCTGCATTCACGATGCTTAACTTAGTACCTGAGTAGGTTTCCTTTCATACATAATCCTAGCTTTAGATAACTGAAAAGGTTGACCCTTATTCGGCTACTGGGCTTTGGAGTAGCATACTTTAATACTTTTTTCTTCAAGGAACCAGTATGAAATACAAACTGCATACTTTTTTCTCCCTGGTTACTTAAAAGCCCAGGCTAAGGTACTCAGCCCCTCTGTTAAACCCCCCAAAACCGAATCCCAAGTCCTACGGTTGACGATATAAATCCTGCATGACCTTAAGGTTAACTTAAGGACCCTAAACTATGGGACTTATGGTATATTCCTTATTATGGGTAATGCAGGATTGATATCATCAACCGTAGCATTCGAATCCTTTCCCCAAACTTTGGTCCTGGTACCAAGCATGGCAAGAGGGTCCTTACATACTACGGTCCTTTAAGGGGTCCTCTAAGGGATCTTGGAAGGGTTACAAGAAGAGTTATTAGAAGGGTTGCTATGAGGGTCCATATACACGACTATTTTGGAATTGGGTGCTCCCAAATTGAAACCATGATTAGAATGGTCTTTTGCGCTTATAACTCTATAATGCTAGTGTCTTTGGGCCCTGCAGCATACCTGGACCCCAAAAGTATGTAGAATAATGGCCATTGTTTTACCTACTTTTGGGGGTGTAGGTACACACTTCTTTGCCATCGCCCGGACGACTGCTTGTATCTGTCAGCTCTCATGCTGCGATTGCTAGAAGAACGGAAAACCAAAGCAAGAACCTGAACGTGAGAAGCGAAGTCTAAGTCCGAAATGCCCCCATGTAGGTTTTGGGTGTAAGGCTCCGAAATCCTCACGAAAATACCGCACTCTAGCCCAGTGCTCAAGCCCCGAAGCGTTGAAGCCTACAAGCAGTAGGCCTTTAGCGCTAAAGCTGCAGACCGTTGAGTGCAGGAGTTTGATATGTAGGGCAGGCTGATAGACTCTAGACTTTACTTCTGAGGGTTTTGTTCAGCTTTAGGGTTAGTCACGAATTTCGCTACTGTAACCAGTGTAGAGTGTACAACCCAGACCCTCTTCTGATTCAGTTGCCAGCATATATTGCCCTTTTAGGCTTTGATTTTGGGGTGTGTCCAGTTATGGGGTTGGAGTCTGGAGCATCTATCATGATTAGGCTCATACCATCTTGTTATTGGACCTTCGCAAGAACCTCATACCATCTTGTTATTGTACCTTTGCAAGAACCATGGATATATGCATATATACACATGTCGGTGTAAATGCCTGCGTATACGTATGTATGTATGAATGTATGCCCAGTCGCTCCACAGCGTTTCGCGCTGCGGCTCACTTCCGGTTGCAGGCCCATACTTACTCGTACGACAACAAGTGGCTGCTGCACTTTGCTCGGAGAGCCGTGAAAGCAGAGGCTCAGAAGGCGAAGATGAAGGCTGAGATCTCAAAGCTGAAGGGGACTTCGGTCCGGGATGGTACTATAGGGGCCTAAACAATAACCTATACTATTGTGGCGGTTCCTTGTTATAAGTATAGTGTAATGGGCCCCAAAACCCTATTCTAATTATTAAGGCCCCTACCTTACAGTACCCTTATAGATCTCTTATAGTAACTTTTATAGACCCGATCAAAGGAACCCTATTCTATTTATTAAGGCCCCTATAGTACCTCTTGCGAGAAGACCCAAGCGTGGGATGCCTAAGGCCCAGCGACTTAAACTCGACGGCCCTCGCTAGGCCTCGATTCCTGAGGCAGCATTCTCAAAGTCAAAAAGTATGAATGTACGTATGCATGTATGTATGTATGTATGTATGTATGTATGTAGATATGTATGCAGTTATGTATGCAGATATGTAGGTATGTAAGTATGCATGTATGTATCTATGTATGTATGCATGTATGTAAATGTGCACATCCCTGCGTACCTAGGTATGTATGTCTGTACGTAGGTACGTGCATGTTTATATGTGTGCCATGCATGCATGTATGTGACGCACCGAATCTATCCATCTATCTGTCTATGTGTGTGTTTGTGTGTGTGTGTGTGTTAGATGTAAACCTATGCATATGTTGTCTGTTATGTGTGTGTATATATATATATATATGTTTAGGGTTTCGGGTTTAGGGTTTAGGGTTATATACACACTGATATGCAACTAGGCCGCAACTTGAGGCCATGGTCAATGCCTTTTCCCGTCAAACTTCATGGACTGGAGTAAAGGCCTCCATGGCCCAGGTTTTGCCCTTCGTCAATTCCACTAGGCCCCCCCTTTCTTGGGGGAGTGTAGCCATGGTCTCCATTGTAGTTTGAATTTAGTATCTGAAACATGGGTGGTTGTCAAAATTATGGTCCCTCTTTGGGTCCTTATTATAGTACGGCACCTCGGATTTAGGGTACCCAACAAGGGACCCTAATTTTGACAACCACCCACATGACAAGGTAGCGCAAAAAGGAATTTCCCTGGAGAGCAGAGGGTCAGCCCCGAAGCTCAAGACAGATCCGAGCAACCCTAAACTCTAAACCGGAAGCAAACCCTAAACCCTACACAAACCCTAAACCCCAAACCCTAAACAAACCCTAAACCCTAAACCCAAACACTCGTTGTTGCTCTAGGGATCCTAGAGCCCAGAGCCTGGTCCCTAAACGATACTCCAAGGGTCCGAATGCCTGACCCTAAGGCTCCATGTACCCTTATATTATATACTTAGGCCTTAAAGTACCTACATAGGCACCCCTTTAAGGCATAAGAATCCACTATAATGGTACATGGAGCCTTTGGGTGACTGCCGGATACTCGCCGAAATCATAACCTACACATAACTATTTCTGCTAAGCGTGAGTACCTAACCACTGGGTCCTTTGGACTCTATCCTATACCCAGAGCCTTAAGCTATACCTTAACCCTGAAGAACCTACCGTTTGAAGGACTTATATAAGGAAATCATAATAGTAGGGAGCCCTAAAAGGGTATAGGTTATTCAGGATTAAGGTAGACCCCAAACCCTAAGCTCTGGGTTGGGGCTTAGGATGAGCTGCCAGGTGCTGGCAGAGTCTGGAACGGGCTGCCAGGCCAGGCCCAGCTTAGGCTTAGGGTGTCTGGGTTTAAGCGTTTAGACCCTAACTCCTAAACGCCAATCCCTAAACCCTTAACCCTTTGTTTCTGGTTTTGCTGTTCAGGGTGGTTTCTGAAAGCTTTTTTGGGTGATTTTGAGCCGTATGCGTAGAGATTCGAGTAGGGAAGCGCACAGAGGCTTTCCTCTAGTCTCCATTGTAGTTCATTATGGGATCCTAACCATAAAACTGGTACAATGGAGACGTAGTGAACGGCGTAGCAAGAAAGTAGGTTATACGTAAGCTAGGACCTAGAGTAGGCCCTTGTTCCCTTTTTTCGGGTTCAGGTTCCCTTGTAACCCCTTAAACTCTTTAAACCAGAAAGGGCACCCTTTTTATTCCTAGGTTACTCTTGGGTCTGGCCAGGGTGGGCTGGTCCGTGGTCCTTGGTATCAAGCCAAAGGCGGTGTCACGAAACACTGTCGTCGTCGGCATTCCGCCAACATCGCATTTTCTTGGATCGTGGCTTGGTGTAGGTTCTTAGACTCTACCTCCGACGAATGCGCACCACAGGCCACAAAACTCAAATATGCTCTTTGCTGCCTGAGCTACTCTGAGCCTGCTTGTACTATTTACTCGTGCCTTAGTACAACCAACCATACCAGACTTTTATTGAATTTGTGTAGGTTTGCATTTTAAACTCTACTATGGGATTTACAGGGAATATGATGGAGACCCGACCCGAAGTAGGTCTCGGTAGGTTCATTTTATCCTTTTCCCCCAACAGCACCGTTTTACTTTGTCATACTGGGGGGGCGGGGGTGGGTCTCCTAGGGGTACCTTATTTTGGGGTCCTTATAATAAGGATCCTACTATCAAAGGGTACAAGGAGGGACCCTTACTAAGGACCCCTAGGTATATACCCATTATGTAGCCCATTATGGGTAGGGGTCCCCATGAAGGGTCCCTCCTTTTCCCCTTTGAGACTATCTAGGGTACTATAGTAGGGTCCCTTATTTCGGATACCCTCTAATATGCAGCAGGCCACCCCTTCTTTTGAGGGTTTCTGGGAAGCAGAAGAAAGCTTCACCATAATCCTAAGTGTGCAAAGGACCCAATAATTAGGTATTCGGGTTTGGGATAGTAGTTATGTAGGCTGCTATTTTGAGCGTATATGATAGTTGGGTACTTGGACCCTTGGGGGTAAGAAGAAGGCTGACTTCTTTCTGACCAAGGGTTCTCCAACTGGTTTAAGGACCTTCTATGGGGTGTAGGGCACCGGTTTGGGGTTACATTAGGGCGGCCGGCGTGACTCAAGTACTGCTGTTGCTGCGAGAACAAAGCCCTAAGGGCCCAAAGAACACACTCTTTTCGTTGGTACTTGAAGCCCTGCTAATTGGAATTCCACACCTTAAGACCTTAACACCTCCGAGCCCCAAACCCTAAACCCTAAGACCTCGGAGCCCTAAGACCTCGGAGCCCCAAACCCCAAACCCTAAGACCTCGGAGCCCCAATCTTTCTGCACCTTTCAAAAAGCAACCAGAGGAGCGCGTGGACGGCCAGCTTGCACGGCTGAAGGACACCAGCTTAAAACGGTTTAGGGTTTACCTTGTGTGCGGCCCCGCCTCACTAATAGTGGGCAGAAACAGAAGCACAAGATGAAGCACCAGGGAAATGCTGAAATGTTGACTCGTTTGTGATCATGCTCGCATGAATGGAAAACGCAAGACTGAGACAACAAGTAAACTGCCACCCCATGAGTTGCAAACACAGTCACACCCCTGTTGTTTTCTCGGATTCGATCTTGAGCAAACATCAGGAGCTGCAATGCCTCTGCGCGACTAGGGGGGGCGGGGCGGGGGGGGCTGGGGGTGCTGGGGGGGGCTGAGGGGGCTGGGCTGGAAGCTGAACGGACGGGGGGGTGTGGGGGGCGGGCTGGGGCCGGGCCGGGGTCTGGCCTCTTCGACCAAGTTTAGTACTGAGAGGCGTACCCGGGTGCGACATTTCGATCACAGAAACATCTTTTCTGTTGTGCTTTTCTTGCGCTCGACGCGGTCCGATTGTGTTTTTTGTTTTGTGCTTTTCTTGTGCTCCAAGAACCAAACGTGTTTGTATGTTTGTGTTTTTTTTGTGCTTTTCTTGTGCTCGAAACGACCCGGCTGTTGTGCTTTTCTTGTGCTCGACGCAGTCCGATTGTGTTTTTTTTTGTGCTTCTTTTGTGCTCCAAAAACCAAACGTGTTTGTATGTTTGTGTTTTTGTTCTTGTGCTTTTCTTGTGCTCGAAACGACCCGGCTGTTGTGCTTTTCTTGTGCTCGACACGGTCCGATTGTGTTTTTGTTCTTTTGTTTGTGCTTTTCTTGTGCTCCAAAAACCAAACGTGTTTGTATGTTTGTGCTTTTTTTTGTGCTTTTCTTGTGCTCGAAACGCTCCGGCTGTTGTGCTTTTCTTGTGCTCGAAACGATCCGATTGTGCTTTTTTTTGTGCTTTTCTTGTGCTCCAAAAACCAAACGTGTTTGTATGTTTGTGCTTTTTTTTGTGCTTTTCTTGTGCTCGAAACGCTCCGGCTGTTGTGCTTTTCTTGTGCTCTGTCTGTACTCTTTCTGCAATCTAGGCAGGCCTCCGGGCTCGTTTCCGCAAACGTGTTTGCATGTTTGTGCTTTTTTTTTGTGCTTTTCTTGTGCTCGAAACGCTCCGATTGTGTTTTTTTTTTGTGCTTTTCTTGTGCTCCGAAAACCAAACGTGTTTGTATGTTTGTGCTTTTTTTTTGTGCTTTTCTTGTGCTCGAAACGCTCCGGCTGTTGTGCTTTTCTTGTGCTCGAAACGCTCCGATTGTGCTTTTTTTTTGTGCTTTTCTTGTGCTCCAAAAACCAAACGTGTTTGTATGTTTGTGCTTTTTTTGTGCTTTTCTTGTGCTCGAAACGCTCCGGCTGTTGTGCTTTTCTTGTGCTCGAAACGATCCGATTGTGCTTTTTTTTTGTGCTTTTCTTGTGCTCCAAAAACCAAACGTGTTTGTATGTTTGTGCTTTTTTTTTGTGCTTTTCTTGTGCTCGAAACGCTCCGGCTGTTGTGCTTTTCTTGTGCTCGAAACGATCCGATTGTGCTTTTTTTTTGTGCTTTTCTTGTGCTCCAAAAACCAAACGTGTTTGTATGTTTGTGCTTTTTTTTTGTGCTCCATGATTTCAAAACACATTGGCGCGCGGCAGTTCTGGTGCAAAATTGTCTCTGTCTGTTGTGCTTTTCTTGTGCTCGACGCGGTCCGATTGTGCTTTTTTTTTGTGCTTTTCTGGTGCTAGTTTTGCTCTGTCTCTCTGGCGGCCGGGCCAGTCCAGTCCCCGCGTCCAGGCCGTCTGAAAGAAGGTCTCCGGGCCCAGGTTGCGATGGTAACGAAACCGTGGTTCCAAACCTCTTCGCTGGTAAGTTGCAGATAGCTCCTCCCAGCCTCTTCGCCGGTCCGACCCCATCTCACAGCCCTAATCGCCAAACTATGCCAAACATATTTGGATTCAAAACACTGCCTGGCCCTGGAAAACCGAATGAGATCAGATTTCCTTGTGCTACTTTTGGCCTGTCTGTTTGATAATAAACCTATTTTTGAACTATTAGTGGGCCGGGGCCCCATCTAAGGTTTACCTTAAGCCGGAATCACCTACCTTTTTAAGGATTTATATAAGGAAATCATAATAAGGGACCCTAAAAATGAGGTAGGTTATTCCGGCTTAAGGTAGGGTTTATAAAGGGTTTAGGGGCCGGGGGGTCCTTGCGATACGGATCCTAATAGTTTGTGTTCTGTGGCAGGGGTCACAGTTTGGGCACCAAGTCTAAGAAACCTTGGGCCTTTATTAGGGTTCCGTCTATGAATCCTACTAGTTTGGGGCTATAAGGCCAGGGTTTCTTAATCAGGTATGCAAAAGCAACGCTTCTCACCCACTTGCTAAGGTCCTAGATCTCAGGACCCCGCCGGTGAGTTTGTGGAGTCTTGACCGTTGTGTTTGCCTGCACTATGGAGACTCATATTCATCCGGCAGGCAGACCCCTTTCTTAGTGTAACTAGTCTGATGCAGTCTTCGTCACATGAAGCGCTAAGCCCTAAACCCTAATGTTGGGGTGTGGCATTTAAGGATTGTAAGAGTCTACGGCTCAGTTGGGTCTTAAAGTTGGGAGCTTTGTGGTTAGGGCCACGGTGTACAGTGTATAGGTTTAGGGCTGCTAAACCCTTGAAGGTTTGCCGTTGAGGGCTTCAAAACCCTAAACAACCCGTAAACCCTAAACCCTAAACCTCTCTATCATATAGTAATTTAACCTTTAATACCCTTAACGGACCAAGGCCAAGCCTTAACGGACCAAGGCCAAGCCTTAACGGACCAAGGCCAAGCCTTAACGGACCAAGGCCAAGTCGTCGTTTTGTTCATTTGGCCTTGGTCCGTTAAGGCTTGGCCTTGGTCCGTTAAGGATTGGCCTTGGTCCGTTAAGGCTTGGCCTTGGTCCGTTAAGGCTTTGGGCTTTAGGGCCTAGGGTTTGGGCTTTAGGGTTTAAGGCCTAGGGTTTGGGCTTTAGGGTTTAGGGCCTTGGGTTTGGGCTTTAGGGTTTAGGGCCTAGGGTTTGGGCTTTAGGGTTTAGGGCCTAGGGTTTGGGCTTTAGGGTTTAGGGCCTAGGGTTTGGGCTCTAGGGTTTGGGCTTTAGGGTTTAGGGCCTAGGGTTTAGGCTTTAGGGTTCAGGGCCTAGGGTTTGGGCTTTAGGGTGTAGGGCCTAGGGTTTGGGCCTTAGTGTTTAGGGCCTAGGGTTTGGGCTTTAGGGTTTAGGGCTTAGGGTTTGGGCTTTAGGGTTTAGGGCCTAGGGTTTTCCCTTTAGGGTTTAGGGCTTAGCTTTGGGCTTTAAGGCTTAGGGCGGGGGGCTTTAGGGTTTAAGGCAGTAAACCGGTGGTTGGAAGGAGTAAGTCTAAGCTCGTTAAAAAATTATTATATCAGCTGTGTGAGGAATATGAACCGTTGTATCTTCCTAATGGTGTGTGAATATCTTTAAAACATAGTAAAAGGCAACATAAAAGTTTTGACAAGCTAAATTGTAGGTAGAACTCTTTGAATGATGATGAAAGAACTTTATATTGCTTAATGTTATGGGATTCTATGGGTGGGTGGGTGTTATATCAAGACCGTAAATACAACTCTACTATAAAACTGCTCGATCCGGAGCTGCTGAACCCTAAACCCTAAACCCTAAACCCTAAACAAACCCTAAACCCTAAACAAACCAACCCTAAACCCTAAACCCTAAAGGTCGAACCTCCAAGCCTTCCCGAACTCGCGCTGTGCTCTCTACCGGCAGGAAGTCTTGCGCAAAGAGTGTCTTACCCAGATTTCCACAGTCTATTGAGAGGTTCAGGGTTTCGGTGTGGGGCTTCGGGCTCGGAGTTTCTTACCTTCGGTCAGTGGGGAATGGAGGAATGGGGTAAAGGGAACTCCAGAAAGTTGGAATATGGTTTCAGGGTAGGATACCTTATAATTTACCATAGAAGGGTTTAGGATAGTCATATTCCAACTTTCTGGCTTTTACTTTACAAGTATAACTACTGTTACTACCATTCTTCCATTCCCTACTAACCAAAGGTAAGGTTTGTAACACCGCCGGTAGGGCGCTTCAAAGTAGCCCGAAAGCCAGTTATGCGTCGGTCTCTGGGCCCAAAAGACTGTATAGTAAAAGCCAGAAAGTTGGAATATGATTCTCCTAAACCCTTTATGGTAAATTACAGGGTATCCTACCCTGAAACCATATTCCAACTTTCTGGAGTTCCGTTTAAGGGGATTTGGTACGTGTTTCTGGCACATGTTCTCGTATATAGGTTTTGCAAAGTGTCTCGTGTTGCTTTAGGAGGTGTCAGAACAGGTGATTTAGTTTACTACTGGCAGCTTGGGAAACGTTGGGGGGTGGGCTATAACGGGATATGGGTGTTCAGTTCAGGACCAGGAACCATGCAGGCAGGTTGTAGCAATAGTATACTTTGTTTTCCTTTATAGAGTTCCCGAAGCTTTGCACTCAATTGATCTGTCCAGGGGGCCCTTTTCCTCCTCTTTTTTGTGGTCGTAGGTACCTTATAAACTGCCAAAAGATCAAAGACCCACTGTTTCAGGGGATAGACCCTTCTATCGGAGGGTCATAACCTACTGTTTTGTGGGGTTTGGGGATACAAGTACCTACTACCAAAAATGGAGCCCTTTTATTCCCTAAACCCTAAACCCTAAACCCCTAAACCCTAAACCCTAAATCCTAAACCCTTAGGGGGAGGCGGGTAGGGGACCATACTTCCTTAACTAGGCCTTGTTAAGTCCTCATTGTAGGTATTAAGGCCCCCTACCCCCCTCCCTTCTACCCCCTTGAGGGTCTCTATGAAGTCCTGTGATTACAGCTTTGAGTGTTCGATTTGTCTAGTGGCGGAAGTCTTTGCTGTAAGTGATCAAGTGCAAATCCACATGCAAGTTTCAAGAAGGCAAGATTCATGGGATAAGATGACAGTTTATCGCTATGCACCTGAACTCGAGAGGCTTTCGTCGCCCAATATGTAAGTTTCAGACACATTGGGACCACAATGTAGACCCGAAATAATGAGCTAAGCCCAGGATTTCAAGAAGTTGACATTACGGTTCAGGGATTCTTAACCCTCATCCTAAACCCAAAACCCTAAAAATTTGACTCCATAGAGTACCGTACCCAAAGGCTCCACGTACCTGTAGAGTAGATACCTAAGCCTTAAAGGGGTCCCTATATAGGTACTTTAAGGCCTAAGTATATACTATAAGGGTGCATGGAGCCTTAGGGGTAGCGCAAGGCGAGTGTCTCCGCTGGCGACGGCAAAGATTGCCGGTGCCCTCGGGCTGCTCGCACTTCCAGGAGCGAGACGTCCCGAGAGAGTCGGTCCATGCATCTGTTGATGGACAAAATCCTGCATGACCCATTGTAATTAAGGAATATACCATAGTTCCCATAGTTTAGGGTCCTTAAAGGTCATGATTTCTATCATCAGCCGTATCAAGTTTTAGGTTTTTGGGGCTCAGGGTTCAGGGTTGACGGGTTTAAAGTTTAGGGTGTAGGGTTTAGGTTTAGGGCTTAGGTTTATGATATGTAATTGTATTGTTATTGCTGCTATTGTTTATGGAAGTAGCTCCCCCAAAACCCTAACCGTAATCGGCTGATGTCGGCATAACTTCTGAAAGTACGCGGCTGAAGGTTTTGAGGGTTAGGGTATCTAGGGTTCAGCGCTTGAGGGTTCCCGGGGCTTGGGGTTTGTGGCTTTGGGTTTTCGGGGGCTTACCTATGGTCTCCATTGTAGTTCCTTTTTTTGTTATCCAATTTTATGGTTAGGAACCTATAACAGAGTTTTTGATTCACCAAAAAAGGGAACTACAATGGAGACATCAGGTAAGGCTGTGGCCTCAGGGGGTCTAGCATTCAGACTTCAGCCTGCAGAGGCCGAAGCCTTTTAAAGTAAAAGCCAGGAAGTTGGAATTTGATTATCCTAACCCCTTTAAGGTAAATTATAGGGGATCCTACCATTAATCCATATTCCAACTTTCTGGAGTTCCCTTTATGGCTGTTCAGGAAGATGGGGGGTTTCCGAAAATTAGGGGTACCTTTACAGGGATCCTTTACGGGGGTTCCTAAGGGATCTATAAGGGTTCTATGAAGCGTTCGGGGCTTAGGGCTTCCTTAGGGTTACCTCATTTTGGGGTCCTTATAAGAAGGATCCTACTATTTAGGGTACTATATTAGGGTTCCCTGTTTTCGGAAACTCCCACATGTCGAGTGTGGTGGCTGCATGTGAATGCCTTTGTTTGCCCGGGTCGCTTCGAGAGCACAAGCCGCATCCACGACTCTTTCCTGCAGAATGTGCCTGGATGAAGCTACGCCTTCAGTCCGAAGCTATGCATTCTAGAATCCAGAGCATATGTAATCCATTTCCGAGTTGCAAACCAGATGCAATGCCTTCAACTTGGCAGACCCATGCAGAAAAGAGGTCTAGGGTGTGGATTTAAATCTGTTCAGTAGCACTGGGGAGTTTAAGAGTTGTTGCTTAGGGTTTTTGGAGTTCGTTAGTGTTTAGAGTGTAACATCGTGTAACGTAGAGGTCTGGATGATTAGAAACACAGTCTCCGTTTAGTCGCTATATAAGTATACTACACATGTTACGATATACCACCGAAATCCTATGTCACGTCCTAGATCCGACACATCGGAAGCCCTAAACCTCTTGATGCAGAGAATGGTACTCTCTAGGGCACAACTGTACACTACACCCTAAACCTTAAACCCCCAACCCAAAACCCGAATCCGTTCCCTGTGACCGAACACCAGACATAGCTGAAATCATGTGGAAGTTTCCGAAAATAGGGGACCCGAATATGGCACCCTGAATAGTAGGATCCCTATTATAAAGACCCCAAATTACGGGTACCCCCCCTAATTTTCGGAAACTCTAAGCCCCGAACGCTTCATAGAACCCTTATAGATCCCTTAGGAACCCCCTTAAAAGATCCCTTTAAAGGTACCAGAGTAGGCCCTTATTCCTTTTTTTAGGGCTTAGGTTCCCTTATAAACCCCCTTTAACCCAACAAGGGCACCCTTTCTATTCCTAGGTTACTCTTAGGTCTAGCTTTAAAGGTACCCCTAATTTTCGGAAACTCCCATGTGCCAGGACCACATGGGCTCGGCCCGGGACTTGGCCATCTATTAAGGGTTCCTTTAAAGGGATCTATAAGGGTTCTATCAAGGGTTTGGGGATTTAGGGTTTAGGGGCTTAGGGATTTAGGGTCGAGGGTTAAGGGGTTTTGGGATTACCCTATAGATCCCATTAAAGGAACCCTTAAACCCCTAAACCCCCAAACCCTATCGTACCCTATAAATCCCCTTGAAGGAGCCCTTAGGGCTTAGGGATTTAGGGTTTAGGGTTCTGTGCAGGGGGAGCCCATGAGCACCTTTGTTTCTGGCTTTAAATTACTACGGTTGATTATATAAATCCTGCATTACCCATAAAAAGGAAATTACCACAATTCCCATAGTTTAGGGTCCTTAAGGTAATGCAGGATTTATATCATCAACCGTAGGACCCAGAGTAGGCCCTTCCCTTGTTTTAGGGTTCAGGTTCCCTTATAAGCTCCCTTTAAACCAAAAAGGGCACCCTTTTTATTCCTAGGTTATTCTTAGGTCTAGATTACCATGGGATAATGCACCCCAGCACAGACCATACATCCAAAGAATCTGTGGAGACCCTGCAACACAAAACTTAATCCTAAACCCTAAGCCCCGAAGCCCTAAACTTAGTGCAAAGCTCGAAATTCCGGATGTTGGAGCAAGAAGTCTGAATTGTTGTTCACGGCACGTACCAATGAATACTGCATGCATGTATGTACGTACGTATATGTACGTACGTAGGTATGATTAGGTATGTCTGCACATATGTATAGTACGTATGTATATGCTTGCAGGGCAATTGGGATTCAATGTCTGTTGGGGGAAGTTGACAGGACCGTTTTGGGCCCAGGGTCATGGGAAGGTCACGGACGAACCGAGCGCGTTTGATTCTTCGGCTAAGGGCCCAAGGATATAGTAGCTTCCGAAAATAGGGGACCGTAATTTAGTTCCCTAAATAGTAGGATCCTTATCATAAGGGCCCCAAAATGAGGTGCCCCTAATTTTCGGAAACCCCCATATAGGGAATTAGAGAGACCCGAGCCGAGTGTCCACTGCAACCCCAAAAACTTTTGGGGAATTATTGCGCCAGTTAGCGTGAAGCGAGCCTTAAACCGTACCTGTGGTCCAAACAACCTACTTTGTCATATATATATATATATATTAAGGCTCCAAGCTTCGGGCTTGCACTTTACGGTTTTAGATGTTGGGCTGCATTATTGACAGTGTTTTGGGTTTCGGGCCGTCTCGTTTCAAGATTTCACGGTCGAGGTTTCGGGGGTTTAGGGCTTCAGCTATACAGGGCTTTCAGAAAATTAGGGGTGCCTTATCTGGGGTCCTTATAGTAAGGATCCTGCTACTACTACTACTACTACTGCTACTACTACTACTACTACTGCTACGACTGCTACGACTGCTACTACTACTACTACTACTGCTACTACTACTACTACTACTACTGCTACTACTTAGGGTACTATCTTAGGGTGCCCTACTGTCGGAAACTCCCATTCAGGGCTTTCAGACTTCAGGGCTTTTACAGTAACACGTTGGGCAGGAAAGGCCATAGTCGGGTAGACATCCGGAGGGTGGACTTTTCGGTGAAAGCTACACCTTTTTACCTAGATGGGAGTTCCGGAAATAGGGGATCCCAATATAGTGCCCTAAATAGTAGGATCCGTATTATAAGGACGCCAAAAGAAGGTACCCCTGATTTTCGGAAACTCCCAATTTATATAGAGACTTAAACCCTCAACCCCAACCCTCAACCCGTAAGTATGCTGGGGAAAACATCAGTATTCTAGATCATTGCGGTGAGCCCTCGGCCCAGCAAGACCTAAGCCCAAAGTCCTCAAGTACACCTCCTGCCTTGCGTTGGGAAGGTGGTGCGGGGGTCAATGCCCGCGAGGGCGCAACACCACAGGCTAGAGGTATCTTGGCTGACACCGTCTGCCGGGGCTTAGGTTAGACTAGCCTATACTATGCGGCATGTTACGATTCGGTAAAATACAGTACTATACTACTCCACGCTATTCCTCACTATTCTGTACAAGTTTATACTATACGTGTCTCTACTGTTCCATTCTAGTCTATACGTTTTGTTTAGTATATAACTAAACTTTTCTATTCTATTTTATACGATTCTAGAATGTATGGTCTATGCCTATGCCTACTGTACTATGCCATCGTGTATACAGTATACTATGCCAGAGAATACTATGCCACAATCTGCCGTGCTATGTTTTCCCATGCCATGCTATGCTTTGCCATGCCATACTATGACAAACCATACTATACCACAGCTGACCATACCAACACTGCGAACGATACAGCAATTTACTATACCCTAAACCCTAAAACCCTAGACCCCAAACCCTATAAACCCTATGTGCAGTACTCTGCTGTACTCCATAAGAGGTGCAAAGACCCGAAGTTTCCAAGTGCCTGACGTAGCCATATGGGCGTTTCCGAAAATTAGAGGTACCTTCTTTGAAGGTCCTTATAGTAAGGATCCTACTATTGACGGTACTATATTAGGGTTCCCTATTTTCGGAAACTCCCACATACACCCCAAATTTCTCAGCTTCGATTACGGTACTACGCTATGCTCAGGTATTTTTTCGAATTCTTACGAACTTGGGACCCCGAGCTGGATGTAAATCCCGAGGTCCAAAAACTCCAAAACCCGAAACCGTGTTACCTGAGGTTTTCCTGGGGCTCCGAATAGCTCAAAGTAGGCTCTGTCTGCTGACTTTAGATCCCAAGATAGAACTTTAGCAGCTGGATGTAGACCCATAAACCCTGAAACCCCCTTAAACCCTAAACCCCTAAACCGTGTTAAGGCTCGGGGAAGCTTAGGCGGGGCTCAGGAGAGGACAATTCGGGTTCAGCATGTACGGCCCTGGGTCGGTAGGTGGGTTCCGGCACAGGGTTTGTAAGGTTTACCTATAAGGCTTCTAGAAAGGGTACCATAACGGGTTCAGGCTTTAGGGTTCCTTTGAGGGCTCCTATACGGGTTCTATATGGGTACCATAAGGGTTCAGAGTTTAGGTTTAGGTTTGTAAGGTTTACCTTAACCCTGAATAACCAACCTTTTTAGTTTCTCTATTATGCTTCCTTATTTAAGTCCTTAAAAAGGTAGGTTCTTCAGGGTTGAGGTAGGGGTGTTTAGGGCAATACGTTTAGGGTACGCCCGAGAGAACCCCTCAAAGGGGAAACGGAGGGACCCCATTAAGGGTCCCTCCTTTTCCCATTTGATCCCCACATCTTAGATCCGAAGCCGTCGGAGACCCTCAGCCCTAAATCCAAATCCCCGGCCTAACACATGAAGGCCCCAACACCCCAAATCCCAAAGCCTCAACCCTAAACCCTAAACCCTACCTTAACCCTGAATAACCTACCTTTGTAGGGTTCCTTAGTATGGTTTCTTTATGTAAGTCCTGAAAAATGTAGGTTCTGCGGGGTTAAAGTAAACCCTGAGCCCTGCCTAAGGCCGAGAGTTCTAAGATCAGTCACGCCCTGCCGTTTTTAAGGCGCCCTTTCTTCATGGTTAGGATGTGCTGAACGACATCGGTACCCTAAACCAAGGGTAGAGTGTGAGCCTATAGGTAAGGCCTACCTTAACCCTGAATAACCTACCTTTTTAGGGTTCCCGATTATGATTTCCTTATATATAAGTCCTTAGAAAAGGTAGGTTCTTAAATTATGGAACCCTTATAGATCCCTTTAAGGATCCCTCTAAGGAACCCTTCAAGGATCCCTTTAATCAGGGTTCAGGTACACTCTATATGCTCCACCTCGAAGCCGACTTTCTCCGCCCTCTCCAACTTCAAAACCCCTTAATCAAGCAGTAGGGTTTAGGGTTTAGGGCTTCGTGATGGACCCTTACCATGATCTGGTTTAGGCTTTAGGGTCCAACTACACTCTTTTGCACCCTAAATATCCACTATTGAGAACCATAAGGGCTCGATTAACGTGCACCTTAGGGGGTCCCGGTAAGGTGTTTTGCTCAGCTAAACCCAAAGGGTCCTATGTACTGGTATGCGGGAGACCTCCCTAAGTCATACTCGTAATTCCGAATATGGAAACCCTACATTCTGCTATATCCGTACATGTACCCTTATAGTATATACTCAGGCCTTAAAGTACCTATATAGGGACCCCTTTCAGGTTTAAGTATCTACTATAAAGGCACATAGGACCCTTTTGGCAAAGTGCTTTGGGGGAGTCTCGGGTCTCGAGGTTTCAACCTGCGCTTCATGAAAGACTTCTCAGCCATGGTCATGGAGGCAAAGGTGTAGGCTCTAGGGTTCCTATAAGGGTTCCTATAAAGCCTACCATACAGGGTTTAGGCTTTAGGGTTCTTTTTAAGGGCTCCTATAAGGGTTCGATATGGGTGCCATAAGGGTTCAGGGCTTAAGGTTTAGGGCTTGTGAGGTTTGTTTTAACCGTGAATAACCTGCCTTTGGGGGTTCCCTATTATGATTTCCTTGTACAAGTCCTTAAAACGGTAGGTTCTTCAGGGTTAAAGTAGGGTTTAGGAGCCCAAGTAGGGGCTATGTGCTTTACGCTTAGGGCTTCGGGCTTTGGGTTTAGGTCCAAGGGCAACAATCCTACTTGTAGAGAAGGTAACCTTTAACCTTTTGTTGGTAGTGTAGTCCCTATATAATCCTTATATAACCAAAAAGGTTAACCTTCAGTTCCCCATGATACCTGACACGTAGGCAACCCCTAAACCCTAAACCCTAGTAGACAAGCAGGGCGGCGAGTTCGACACGAAGTGTTTCATACCCGTCCCCCACGTTCTCACAGCTATCAAGCCTCACGGTTCCAAGCCCTAAGCCACACATCATATCACACTTTATCTCAAACCCTACACTATATGGGGGTTTCCGAAGGAGACCCTGATGTAATACCCTAAATAGTAGGATCCTTTTTGTGAGGACTCCAAACTAAGGTACCCCTAATTTTCGGAAATTCCCATATAGGATGGTTTGAGTGCTACAAGCATCTGCACTATCAACCTCCACAGCACCCAACAGCATGAGCCCTCATCCGCACGATTTCTGGCACATTGAAAATGACATGTGTATATGTGTGTGTGTACTAAGTCCTTACATATACTTACTTATATATATATATATACACACGTGTATGTATACACGTATGTGTATGTGTGTGTGTGGGGGGGTTGTCTATACGAATAAACCACTGAGCCTTGTATCTTCACCAACGCATACACATACAAGCTAAATCATGGAGATCGTGTTCCACACGTCCCGGACCGCACTCACATATTTTGCTCCAAGGGTTCGTTCAAGGATATTTTTAAAACGGTCCCTTCAGGATTATGCAAGGTATTCACAACAGATCTATCAGGGATTGCGGTTCAGGGTTGTGGGTCTTGGAGTTGGGGGTTTGACTTGTAGAGGGTTTGACGGCTTGAACTTGCGTGTTGAAGAAAATCTTGGCCACCGATCTTTGCAGGGGTTTTGCTTTCCCAATTCATCTTTATCAACGGAGCGGCTTTCTTTGGAACCTTGGTCGTCATCAAGGGAGATTTCAGATTTCACTTGACCTGGGGCAGCTGGAATGTGTTTACGCTGCCTCGCAGGGACTGCAGCGAATATGTCTTGGGATCGAACATGCCTTCAGCCGGCATGGGCAGCCTCGCACTTCGCTGAGCGAGCCCCTCCAGCCCTTTGGAGGAAGCCCGCATCCGTCCCTTGTTGCAGCCTGCATTCCACGAAGGACATATTGTATGGTCGGATTTTCGTTGGGCAGACCAATGTACCACAGGCCTCGCTGCCCCGATGTGCATTCTGCAAAGTGCCCTACGATGGTGAGAAGCCAGAGGCTTGCTTCAAGCTCACAGTGTTCCACCTTTTCGAAGTTGAAATGGGGATGGGTCGCTCCGCTTCTGATGCTTTCTTGCAAGGCTGGCGGCTGGCATATTCTGATAATGCAGGACCGGTGGATGGCCTATGGTGGCGACGTCGAGTGCCATGCAGAGCAGGCTGAGGCAGCCAGTGAGAGGGGCTCAGTGTGGCGACAGGCAGTCCTTTCGAGGGCCAGACAGGCAGGCCCACCTTTTAGCTGGGCCTGCCGTTGTTTTGCAGACTACGTCTGCTCAGACAGACAGCTAGTTACCAGGTAGCTAAACCTTAAACCTGAACCCTAGCTTCTAAGACAGACAGCCAGGCCAGCAATGATTGTCCAAGGTAAAAATCTAACCTTCATATATCCATTATATACCCATCATACAGCCCGTTATGGGGTGAGGATCCCCATTAAGGGTCCTTCCTTTTGCCCTTTGAGATTGGCCTCCTGGAGACCCTCAGGCTAGGAAAGCCATCTTTTAGCCCCACATGCTCCGAAAACCTCGCGTTTTAGGGTTTAGGGTTTCGGGTTTAGGATTTAGGGTTTAGGGCTTTAGGGTTCAAGGGGGTGACCCTCATCTGTGGATCCTAAAGCCCGGAAGCCCTAAAGCCTAGGCCCCCACACCTCAAAAAACTGAGCCTCAATGTCAACAGTCTTGTCTAGAAGTATATATATATATACACATAGATACATACACACACATGTGTGTATAGGTGCGTATGTATACATATCGATGTATATGTTTGTATATACACACATACAAAGACATACACATACACACATATGCATACATGTGTGTATACACATATATCTAGATAATCTAGATGTGCAAATGTACTTATGTACCTCACATCACATAGATACAGCTGATATGTTGTTGCATATATATATATATATACATATGTATAAATATGTATACGAACCCAGTACCCTCAGTTCAGGATTAGTCCTTAAACGTGGGTAAGCCAAGTAAGATCAACGAGAATTCCTTTATTCAAGTGCACAGCAATCGCCCAGACTCTAAACGATAAAAAGCTTTTAATGCCCTACAACCTCTACACCTTAACAACAAGCAACCAACCAACAAACAGCAAAGCCAAAAACCCTAAACCCTAAACCCCTGAACCCCTAAACCCCTAAACCCCTAAACCCCTAAACCCTAAACCCCTAAACCCCTAAACCCTAAACCGCGAGCACGGTGAGCTTTTCGGGGAGGCGATGTGCGAGTACACCGAGGCAGAATTCCAGATGATGGGCCGCCGGCTTAGCTCTTTTTCCAAAGGGGTTTAGGGTTTACGGGTTTAGGGTTTAGGGTTTTATGTGCTGGTATGGGCGATGCTTCCCTAAGACATAATAGTAATTCCCAATATGGCAACCCTACATTCTACTATATCGGTACATAGGACCCGTTGGGCTTTGCTTCAAGGTTCAGGCTGGTAAGCTCGAGATCTGGGAGTTTCCGAAAAAGAGGGGTACCTTTCCTGGGGTCCTTTTAAAAAAGGATCCTACTAATTAGGGTATTATATTAGGGTCCCCTCTTTTCGGAGACTTTCATGTCAATACTGGGTAAAAATCTCAATGATATTCCTTTCCACTGTCTATACAAACATACAGTAGAAGCCAGAAAGTTGGAACATCATTCTCCTCATGCCCTTAAGGTACAGTATAAGGGATCCTAGCATTAATCCTCCTTAAGCCATGTTCCAACTTTCTGTGGTTCACTGTAATGACATAGTATACTACTCCCCCCCCCCAGAAGCCTTGCCCTGACAAACAGATCCCTTTGTCAGCTCACGCAATGCCCCATATACATGTTTTATGTGGGTCCTACACCCTCAACCCTACCTTCACCTGCCAGAACTCACTTATTTGTAGGGTCCGAATATCAACCCAAGAGGGTTCCGGCAGGTTAAGGTAAGGTTTAACGTTTGGAGGTTTGGGTGTTTGGTGCTGACCGTGGCAGGGTCGCTGGACTTTGTAGAACTGCAAGCATCTAGGGTCCTTCAGGGTTAGGCCCAGAGAGCCCAATACCGCCTAATTAGGGAATATGGCTTAACATATAGAGGGCTTCATATTATGATTCAAGCTGTATTCCTTAACTAAGGGGTATTGTCCCCCAGACCTTAAACCCTGCCGATCCCTTAAAGGAGCCCTTAAAAGAGCCCTTAAGTGAGCCCTAGCCAGGGCATTGGGGGGGGGGGGGGGGGGGGGGGGGTCGTGGGATTTAGGGTTTAGGGTGTAGTTGCCCTTCCGGGCCGGTGAGTCTATGGGGTCTTTTAGTGGGTATTGTGCACCCAGAGCCTCCAATACTCCTTAATTAAGGAATATACCTTATATTATAGTAGGATCCTTCATATGATTTAAGAATATTCCTTAATTAAGGGGTATTGGAGTCTCTGTGCAGAGCGTTCTGCTTTAAACTAGGCCTCTGAACTTATGTGGGAGTTTCCGAAAGTAGGGGACCCTAATATAGCACCCTAAATAGTAGGATCCTTATTATAAGGACCCCCAAATACGGGTACCCCTAATTTTCGGAAACTCCCATGTAAATCCTTAAGCGCCTATGCAAACCCCGCCAAGAGAGGATGGGTCTTTCCCACCGTCTACCTCGATGAGGGGCAGCCCTTCTCTCAGCTGTTTCTTGGGGCTTGCGGGGGAGGGGTTGAGAAGGATTTTCCAGCAAACTTTCACTGGACCTTTGGGACTGTTTATCTTTCCCCTTACTAAGCTTAAGAAGGCTCCTACTTACTAGGTAGACCGTTGGGACATTTTATGTTTTCGTTTGTTGGGCTTAAGCGGCTTTTACTTACGAGTAATTATTTTTCAAATGCCTTAAAGGGCCGACCTAGTTCACGAGTTTAGAGGGCAGATGAGTATTAGGCCCTTTCGGCTTGAGGGGTTACCAGAACCCCCAAGAGTAGGTAAGAGTATGTAGGTAAGAAAAGATGGCCCAACACGTCTGAAAGACAGTTATTCTACATACGTTTGGTTGTTTTGGCCAGAGGCTTTGGTTTGTTTTGGCAGTTCGGGGTTTGGTGCTGAGAGTGTTACTTGGTTTAGGTTTCAGGGGCTTAGGATTTAGCGGTTTAGGGTATCCCAAACCCATTATTCTCTTCGGAATCTACGTAGAGTGCACGGGAATCTGGTGAGCGGTGTGTAGATATGCAGCAACCTCCATTTTTGAACCATGCCTGGCAGATCTCTTTTACAGGAACCGCATGCATACAACCCAGCTCCTACCCTCGAAAAAGGCTTGACGTGGCACTAGAAGCCCAGTTACTTGTGTGATGCTGAGTTACCGTCCATGTTCCTAAACCGTATAAAAACCCTCCCTACACCAATCGACCAGAAACCGGTAGCTGGGCTTGTAATGCAGGCTCTTCATTAGGAAACCTTGGGCTATTAATAGGGTTCCTTATATGAATCCTAATATATTGGGGGGTTACAGGCCCAGGGTTTCTTGATCAGATTCCTACACTAGGGTAGGATCCCAGCTGTGATTCCAAAGGATGCGCCAACTGCTGGCCAGAGCTGCCGAGATCCAGGCAAGCGTGTTCAGGGTACGAGGGTTTAGGGTTTCAGGGTTTAGGGGTTGAGGGGTTAAGGGGTTTAAGGGTTTAGGGTCTAGGGGTTTAGGGTTTGGGGTTTAGGGTAGTGGGGTTTCGGGTTCAGCGTCACGTTTCGCGTGTTTTATTGAGGGTTGGGTTGGGTCTGCTAGAGGGGGGCATAATGCCCTAAATCTCAAACCCTATGCTTTAGCGATGTAATGTTTATGTTGGAAGGATGGCACTGTGGCCTTAAATTCTGAACATTTATGTATAAACATATATGTATATATATATATACATATATATGTATATATATATATATATATATAGACATACAGATAAACGATCCTTTTAAGGGCCTAAGTATATACTATTTCTCGAGCCCCGGGTAAGGCATAAGGCGGCCTTTTCTCGGAGGATCGCAGTGGGGCTCCTAGTCAGATCTTCCTAGTTCTTCTGCTGATGGACAAAATCCTGCATCACTCTAAGGACTCTAAACTATGGGAACGACGGTATATTCCTTATAACTGGTAATGCAGGATTTTGTCCATCAGCAGTTCCTACGTAGGGTTTAGGGTTTTAGGGCATATTTAGGGTTTACCCTGAACTGCCCTAACGTACCTGTTTGTAGGTTCTCATGAACACTAATGTGGATATCGTAGGTCCTTCAAAGACTGAAAGAAGGTAGGCTTTGGTAGTTCAAGGGCTTATACCTTAACCCCAAGTAACTTACCGTTTTAAGGTCTTATATAAAGAAATCATATTAGGGAACCCGAAAAAAGGTAGATTCCTTAGGGTCCAGGTATGATTTCGGACTTCAAGTTTAGGATTTAGGGCCTTCCTGCTCCTCTTGCGAGTCCGTTCCGATACTCTCCGGCTCTGGGACAGAAGCGGAACAAAGAGGGCAAGGTTAGGGTTTGGAGTTTGGGGTTTAAAGTTAAGGCCTCTATGGGGTTTCGCAGCTTAGCAGTTTGGTTTTCGGGGTTTGGGGGTTTAGCGTTTTGGTCCTGGACTCACTCGTGCGTGATTCTGGCAGCACCCACAAACCTACGAGCTTAACCACGAATCGTTTCGGTTTCAACATAGACATAGGTTCAACAAAACTGGGATAAACCTCTGATCTTAGTCACGAGCCGAAGGTTGGTTTACGTCCGCTTCCGCATTGTGATAGGGTTTTGGGAGTTCCTTATTATACTATAGTACATCATACCCCCAAACCGTCGTCCAAGTAATATCAGGGCCCCTACATTAATCTTAGAAACGAACGGAAGGTTGGCTTGCGTCCGCTTCCGCATTGTGATGCCTGCCGGAAGAGCCTGGGCCACGTCGTGGACTTCGTGCGCGGAAAGGCGAAGCGAAGGGACTGGGGCTTAAAGGGTTGAGGGTTTAGGGACTAGGACTAGGGCTTAAAGGGTGTAGGGGCTTTGTTAAAGGTTTGGGTTCCTTAAAGGGCTGTATAAATGGATCTACAAGGGATTTAGGGGTTTTAGGGTTCAAGGGTTGAGGGGTTGAGGGTAGGGGTTGAGCTTTCAAGGGTTTTGGGTTCAGGGGTTTCTGGGTTCAGGGTGTCGGGCTGAAAAGATAACAGCAGCAGTTAGCCGTTCAAGTTGCCAAATACAACCAAAGCAAATCAATCCGTTTGGGACCGTGGTTTGATACCGTAAACCCTGTACGAAGTGTGAAGGCCATGAGGTTGCAGCCGTTCAGAGCCCTAAACCCTAAACCCGACTTAGAGGCCGAGGGGAGTTAGTAAGCAGGTCATGAGTCATAAGTAAAGTTACAAGTTTCCTAAATGGAGTTACCCCAATTATAACCCTACTTATAACCGACTTACTAAGTCCACTGGGCCTCTAAGTAGATCCGCACTCTGTCGGCAGATGCCCCGGCTGAACGCCTCCCTGAGCGAGTTCGTTCAGCTCTATTGCGAGAAGGTGAAGCAGCCTCGCTGAGCCCTAAGCGGTACAAGGTTTAGGGGTAGGGTTTCCTAAGCCGTGATGGCAAGCTAGTTTGCAGTGGAACGGTCGAAGACCTTCCACGCACTAGACTCCTGCTGCAAGTGTTCCTGCCTGAGATCGCATTTCAAGCTTGTCTTCACAAACCATTCGGTTATCCGAGATTCGTAGTTACAGGGCTTAGTTGGATTATTTGCGACTCATTTCGAGGGTTTCAAAGCGCCAGCCCGTGTAAGCTTGTATTCCCTGCGCCTCAAGCCGTCAGGAAGCCACGCTGATCCCCAAATGAACCCTTACCTCAACCCCGAATATCCTGCTTTTTCAGGATTTCCAAAAGGAAATCATAACAAGGAATCCTAAAGAGGTAGGTTATTCAGTGTTAAGGTAAACCCTAAACGGCCCCTAAACCGCCCCTAAAAAATGGCTTGATATAAGCTCGGCACTCGGAGTAGGGACCCTTAGCCCTTAAAGGATCCGCTTGAAGGAACCCTCGATCGGCCCAGTGTCGGCAAGCTAGGATCCTTTCTGGTTAGTGAGAGTTCAGGGTTTGGGGTTTAGGCATTGGGGTTTTGGTGGGCGTTGTGTTATAAGGCTTGCAAATAAGGAGCCCGAACAGATTGCATTATCAACTGTTCACCCCCAATCAAACGGTATTATTCGTTCTTCAACCCTATAAAGTGATCCTTCTATATTCATCGGCAGAACCCGTTGCGGCAGACATAGACTCCCTGATGGGAGGTGACAAGAGCTCCGGCCAGACGAAAAAGTGTGGGATTCGATTTAAGGATTGGGGCCTAAGGCTTTTCGGGTGCAGGAGATGTTGTAGCTTCTAGCTTGCCATTGAGGATGTTACAGGTGTTGATGGGAGGGTGTAAGGAGTTTAGATGATGGGTTTGGTGCTTTGGTTGCCTGCCTGAGGTATCCTGACGTTAAGGGTTTAGGGTTTAGGGGTGGGATAAACTCGAGGCTGAATCTATCCACCATAGAAGCCCTCTAGCTGAACCCTTAGAGGAGCCCCTAACCCTTAAGGAGCCTTGATCTAATTTGCCAGGCCGTCTGGGGTAGAATAGACCCTGACTCCACCCTGAACTTCCTAAGCCTTCCTTTGTTTAGGGTTTAGGCTTTAGGTTATCGGGATATCAGACGGGATGCTGCGTTTCGGGTTTCGGCTGCTACCGTTTAGGGCCGTGGATATAGGATGTAATGACAGTGTCGGGCTCCTACGAACGAACCACTAATAGGGCTAATAGGGTTAGGGTTTAGGGTTTAGGGTTTAGGGTTTAGGGTTTAGGGTTTAGGGTTTAGGGTTTAGGGTTTAGGGTTAGGGCTAATAGGGTCTTGAGTTCCCGGAATCTCCGTTCTAAATGTTAGTGCCCCCAAGGCATTTGGGGTTTAGGGCTTGGGGTAGCCCAATGCAGGAATGCTCCAACATCTGCAAAGTCCAAGCCGCTTGTGTCGGCTCGAAGCGTTTAGATTCTACCTACAGTCTCCATTGTAGTTCCCCTTTTTTGGTTTAGCCAAATATAGACTTGGCATCCTATAAGGTAACCCCAAAAAGGAACTACACTAGAGACTATCGGTAGCGGCTCCCGAGCACAGAATTGAGGACCTGGGTAAGCCCTGCGGACCCTACAACACCCCACGCAACCCTGAAGCGAACCGTGCGCCCGATGACTCCTCCCCCTGCACCGGTTCCCGAATCAAGTTGGGAAAGTGATAACGCAACAAATTTCGAGTGGAGGCATCGCCTGCGTAGCTGAATCAGCAGCACCAGCAGACGCACCACGGGCACGTCCCTAAATGCCGCCGTGCCCTACACCCAAACCCTAAACCCTCAACCCTGCACCCTCGACCCGCTAAGCGATTTCTACTCGCAGCCATGGGCAGGGGGAAGAAGCAAAAGCAGCTTGACCTGAAACAAAGCAGGTAACGGGTTTCCGATTTCAGGGTTTAGGTTCGGGGTTAATGGCTCAGGCTTCCAGCTTTGGGGCTCTCAGGTACAGTTTTAGTTTTAATTTGTTGTTTTTGCCTTTTCATGTTTATTGTTTCTTCTCGAGGCATCTCAAAGAAGTATCGTTGAACACCCTCTGAGTGTGTAGTCTTTGTCCTGAAGTGCTTGAGGCGCTGTCTCTTGTACGTCATACGGTTTAGGCTTTACTTCATCCGGAGACAAACATACGGCAACCGCAGTATACTAGGACCCAGAGTAAGCCCTTATTCCCTTTTTTAGGGTTCAGGTTCCCTTATCAGCCCCTTTAAACCAAAAAGGGCACCCTTTTTATTCCTGGGTTACTCTTGGGTCTAGTATATGATAATGAATCCTGAACCCCGGTGCCTTTTAGGGCTTATACGTAGTTTTTCAAGCTGGGCATTCGGAGAAGTGGCGCTGAAAACCTAAACGCTGAACCCTGAATCCCTAACTAAGCCCCGAGGAATGTCGGCTCCTGTGGTATGTACCTCTTCCTGGACGACGGCAGCCTGGCTTTCTCGAGCCCGTGTGGGTTAGAGCTTCGGGTTTAAAGGCGGTTCAGGGGTTCCAGACCCCCTGGGAGGATCCAAAAAGTAGATCCCTTAAATGGGTTCCCATAAAGTACCTTTTTGCAGTATAGGGCCCCAAATTAGGGGATCTACTTTCCAGATCCTCCCGGGGGTTCAGGGGTATAGGGTTTGTTTTGTTCAAAGCATCCTTTTGAAGCCCAGAGGGCTGATGGTGGTCATGTCGTGTGGTGAGGGTGGAAGATGTTTGGGATCCACCCTGCAGTACCTATACTATTCTGGTGGTTCCCTATTATAATTATAGTAGTAAGGCCCCTATATCAGATCCTACAGATCATGGAGCGTAGAAGTTCGGTCGCAGGCGTCGCGGTTGCTCGAGTTGCAAATTGCAAAGTGCAACTCCGGCATCTTTTAATAGGAGCCAGGAAGTCAAGCTTGAGGGCTGTTGCATCCCGGTTTAGGAAACCGTCAGTCTAGCCTTCGCAATGTACTTCCGTTCCGAGTTCAGGGTTGAGAATTTTGGGTTTTAGAGATTTCAGGGTTTGGGGTTTCAGGGTTTAGGGTAAAATATCAGGGTTTCAGGGTTTTTAGTTTAGGGTCTGAGGTTTGAAGTCGGCATTCAGGCGAGGAGAACTACTACCTCCTCGTGCATCGGAGGAGCAAGCAGGTGGGCGGTGCTGGGGGCTGACGATTAGTAATCATAAAGTAGACCCCATAAAGTTGGAAACCGGATTAAGACCAAGTGGTGCTGCGATTCCCTATACATTACTCCATCAACCCCCTCCCCCAACCCCCACCTGTTCGCAAAACCCAAAGCCCTAGAACCCTTCAGTGTGAACTCTAGCCTATGTAACTGAAGCCTTAAGCCCTACATATAGGGCGACAGCCAACCTCTTTTTGGGATACCTACAGTTCTATGTAACAGATCCCAGCAACCCAACGAGGTGGTGTAAAATAGGAGCAGGGCATAACCCTCTGTGTGCTACAGAGGAGTTTCCGAAAATGAGGGGTACCGGGGTACCGTATTTTGGAGGATCCGAGTATTTAGGATACTTTACTAGGGTCATCCTTTTTCGGAGACCCCCATAGAGGTCTTGAGAATTAGAATGGGGTTTTGCGGTCTTGGGGTATAGTATAACTCTAATCAGAATAGAACCCCACACCAAATCCTGAGCCTAAACACTGCCTCGAGGGTCAGACCCTTCCCCTTTTGTTTACGATGCCCAGTCGCATGGTTGGGGTCCTGTGTTTTTGATAAGTAGGTACTGTACCCCAAAAGCGGTGCAAGGTATGATGCTGTAGGTAGGGTTCGAAGCTCCTCAGAACCCTTTAGGCCCTAAACCCCATGCGCCCTATAAACCCTAAACCGTAAAGCTTAAAAACCCTCAACCCTATAAGTCCTATAAGCCTTAAACCCTAGACCCTCAAAACCCTAAACCCTAAACCTGGAACTCTACACGATAAACCTGGGACCCCAAACTCAAACCGTAAGCCTGGAATGGAACTCCAACCCCTCAACCCTGAACTAGAACCCCTAAACCCTAATCCCTAATCCCCAAAGCCTACAGCCTAAACCCCCTGAACTAGAACCCCTAAACCCGAATCCCTAAAGCCCAAAGCCTAAACCCTCAACCCTGAACTAGAATCCCGAAACCCTAATCCCTAAAGCCCAAAGCCTAAACCCTCAACCCTGAACTAGAACCCCTAAACCCTAATCCCTAAAGCCCAAAGCCTAAACCCTCAACCCTGAACTAGAACCCCTAAACCCTAATCCCTAAAGCCCAAAGCCTAAACCCTCAACCCTGAACTAGAACCCCTAAACCCTAATCCCTAAAGCCCAAAGCCTAAACCCTCAACCCTGAACTAGAACCCCTAAACCCTAATCCCTAAAGCCCAAAGCCTAAACCCTCAACCCTGAACTAGAACCCCTAAACCCTAATCCCTAAAGCCCAAAGCCTAAACCCTCAACCCTGAACTAGAACCCCTGAACCTAGAACCCCTAAACCCTAAACCAAAGCCTAAACCCTCAACCCTGAACTAGAACCCCTAAACCCTAATCCCTAAAGCCCAAAGCCTAAACCCTCAACCCTGAACTAGAACCCCTAAACCCTAATCCCTAAAGCCCAAAGCCTAAACCCTCAACCCTGAACTAGAACCCCTAAACCCTAATCCCTAAAGCCCAAAGCCTAAACCCTCAACCCTGAACTAGAACCCCTAAACCCTAATCCCTAAAGCCCAAAGCCTAAACCCTCAACCCTGAACTAGAACCCCTAAACCCTAATCCCTAAAGCCCAAAGCCTAAACCCTCAACCCTGAACTAGAACCCCTAAACCCTAATCCCTAAAGCCCAAAGCCTTAACCCTCAACCCTGAACTAGAACCCCTAAACCCTAATCCCTAAAGCCCAAAGCCTAAACCCTCAACCCTGAACTAGAACCCCTAAACCCTAATCCCTAAAGCCCAAAGCCTAAACCCTCAACCCTGAACTAGAATCCCTAAAGCCCAAAGCCTAAACCCTCAACCCTGAACTAAAATCCCTAAAGCCCAAAGCCTAAACCCTCAACCCTGAACTAGAACCCCCAAACCCTAATCCCTAAAGCCCAAAGCCTAAACCCTCAACCCTGAACTAGGGCCCCTAAACCCTAATCCCTAAAGCCCAAAGCCTAAACCCTCAACCTTGAACTAGAGCCCCTAAACCCTAATCCCTAAAGCCCAAAGCCTAAACCCTCAACCCTGAACTAGAACCCCTAAACCCTAACCCCTAAAGCCCAAAGCCTAAACCCTCAACCCTGAACTAGAACCCCTAAACCCCTAATCCCTAAAGCCCAAAGCCTAAACCCTCAACCCTGAACTAGAATCCCTAAAGCCCAAAGCCTAAACCCTCAACCCTGAACTAGAATCCCTAAAGCCCAAAGCCTAAACCCTCAACCCTGAACTAGAACCCCTAAACCCTAATCCCTAAAGCCCAAAGCCTAAACCCTCAACCCTGAACTAGAGCCCCTAAACCCTAATCCCTAAAGCCCAAAGCCTAAACCCTCAACCTTGAACGAGAGCCCCTAAACCCTAATCCCTAAAGCCCAAAGCCTAAACCCTCAACCTTGAACTAGAGCCCCTAAACCCTAATCCCTAAAGCCCAAAGCCTAAACCCTCAACCCTGAACTAGAATCCCGAAACCCTAATCCCTAAAGCCCAAAGCCTAAACCCTCAACCCTGAACTAGAACCCCTAAACCCCTAATCCCTAAAGCCCAAAGCCTAAACCCTCAACCCTGAACTAGAATCTCTACACCTGAAACCCTAATCCCATAACCTTAAACCCTAAACCCTCAACCCTGAACTAGAATCCCGAAACCCGAAACCCTAATCCCTTAACCTTAAACCCTAAACCCTCAACCCTCCTAAACCCGAAACCCTGTCGTTTGGAGCCCTGGAGGTTTCCGAGTCGAACATGATATCAGCGCCCGGTGGCATTGCACCCCGGCCCAGCATCTTACTTTTGGTTAGTAGGGAATAGGGCTCCTTTAAAGGGATCTATAGGGGTTTAGGGTGGGTTCCTTTAAAGGGATCTTTACCTTTGGTTAGTAGGGAATGGAGGAATGGGGTACAGTTGTAACTACTATTACTACCATTCTTCCATTCCCTACTAATGAAAGGTACGGCATGGCAATCTCCTTGATATGATTTACTAGGACCCAGAGTAGGCCCTTATTCCCTTGTTTTAGGGTTCAGGTTCCCTTATAAGCCCCCTTTAAACCAAAAAGGGCACCCTTTTTATTCCTAGGTTACTCTTAGGTCTAGTTAATATGATTTAAGGAATATTCCTTAATTAAAGGATATTGGAGTGTCTGGGCAATCTCCGGAGTGCAGGGCTTCGCTACGGTTGGCTCCCGTATGATCTAGTAAGGGCTCCTTTAAGGGATGTAGTTAGGACTTAGGGTTCCTTTAAGGGATCTACTTAGGTTTCCTTTCGGGGTGGAAGTAGGGTTCCTTTAGGGGATCTACTTAGGGTTCCTTTCAGGGTCTAAGGGTTCCTTTAGCGGATCGTTTAGGAGGTTAGGGTTCCTTTAGGGAAACCTCTCAAAGGAACCCTTAACGGAACCTGCCCTTGAAAGAAACACCGTAAAGGAACCCCTTCAGGGTCTATGCTTAGTCTGCATCAAGCTGGCGTAGTATGTGGGTGGTTGTCGAAATTAGGATCCCTTTTTGGGTACCGTAAATATTAGGTGCCGTATTATATTAGGGACCCAAAACGGGACCACAATTGTGGCAGCCACCCACATGGGGGTTTCCGAAAATAGTAGGATCCTTACTATAAGGACCCAAAATAAGGTACCCCTAATTGTCGGAAACTCCCATATACCCTTCGTACAGCACCCCTGAACTCTGATAGAAGCCCCTTATAGGTGAAGCAGAGGGAACTCCATACCCTCGTGTCAGATGCAAAGCTTTCAAGAACCCGCAAAGGAACTAGTTCCTAAACCCTACCTTAACCCTGAAGAACAGATCTTTTTAAGGACTTATATAAGGAAATCATAATGAGGAACCCTAAAAAGGTAGGTTATTCAGGGTTAAGGTAAACCCTAAACCGTTCAGGAACCGGTAAGGGAACTCTTGCAGGAAACCGTAAGGGAACCTCAAAGGGAGCCTGAACAAGAACTCCAGACGTGGACAAAGGGAAACCTCAAAAATCCTAAACCAACTACATCCTAAGCCCTCCACCTCGAAATCACCCAAGGTAGGCTCGATTTGTAGACAATATTAGACCCCACAGGCAGGTACTTTTTGTATACTAGCCCTAGGATAAATCCTAAACCCTGCGCCCTGAACCCTAGCCCCTATACACCCTACACCATACACCCTAAACCCCAAACCGAAAACCCTTCACCCTTAGCCCCTCCTTAGATCCTCAATACCCAACCTTTAAACTTTTTCGGGTTCTTAAAGTTTAGTAGGAATCGGAAAGTTTGACCTTCTATTTGTGTGGCTTATTGGGGTAGTAAGCCTAAGGTGGAGAAGTGGAAGCACCCTAAAGCCAAACCGAAAACCCTTACCCTTAGCCCCTTAGGTGGAGAAGTGGAAGTGTGGCGACGATGGCTCCGACATCGTCGCCGGCGCCAGACAGACAGCGCTGGAGGAACTCCGGGAGGCTGGTGATGCTATGCACTGGGGTCGACGGTTTTCGAGTCTATAGGGTTTAGGATGTAATTAGGGTTTGGGGTTTAGGGCTTCGGTTGGGGTCTATAGGGTTTAGGATGTCGGGTTTGGGGTTTAGGGCTTATGTGTTTAGTGTTATGTATGTATGCATGTATGTATGTGTATTTATGTATGTAAGGATGGATGTACGTAGGTAAGTGTGTATGTATTTGGATGTAGGATTCTCATGGTGCGGGGGGTTTGGGCTTAGTCAGATGTTGGTGTCAATCTACAAATTGTAGCCGCGATTGATGTTCCGTGTCGTAAAGGTTCAGTCGTGTTGACTCCGTTCTCAAAAGCTGGTCTCGTGGACGCTGCAGTGCTTAATCAAGCATGTCTAAGACAACTTCGGTCTGCGGCAGTTTGCTTCAACTTTGAGTAATATCTGCAGGCGGCAATCTAGTGATCTAGACATACGCACACTCAAGAAGACCTTCGTTGAAGGGATGTCCTGTGTTGCTGTGTAGCCAGAGGTACTATTTGTTCAAGCGGATCAAAGCTCTTATAAACCCTAAATCGACAACCCTAAACCCCTTCAGTAGAAAAGTAGGCTTTCAAAACTGGAGTTGCTACCCCCTAAACCCTAAACCTCTAAACCTTGAACGCTGAACCATGGTTTGTGCTGCATCCGGGTACTCAGAGTCCGGAACCCTGCAGCCGAAACCCACCAGTGTTCAGGATTGAGCGTTTAAGGTCTAAGGTTCGGGGCTTAAGAAAGTTATAGGTTTAGGGTTCAGGCTTTTGTCTCCAAGATCCTGTTCGAGTTCTTATGGCACCTATATTGGTTTTGTTGATTAGCCTAAAGCTCTCCAAGATCCTAGCACAGCGTGCCCCAGAAAGTTGGAGCATGGGCTTTGGATGGCCGGTGCTAGGATCCCTTATGCTCTACTTTAAGGGCATGAGGGTAAGTCCGTTCCAACTTTATCTGGCTTCTACTATTCCATACAAGCCTGCAACACAAGACGGACCAGCCTGTGCCGGCCAGGAAACGGGATTTGTCATTCGTGAGGAGGAGGCGGGACTTGTCTCATGTTTAGAGCTTGGGGTTTGTGGGTAAGGGTAGGCTTTTAGGAGTTTAGGGCTTAGGGTTCAGGGGTTTATGTAGGTCTTTAAGGATATTTAGGAGTTTAGGGCTTAGGGTGTAGGGTTCAGGGGTTTATGTAGGTTTTTAAGGATAGGGTTTAGGGCTTAAGGCCTAGGGTTTAGGATTCAATGTAGGTTGGTTCCTTCAAGTTCCTACAAGGGTTTCTTTGAGACGGGTTCGTATCGGGTCTTGCGGTTTAAGGGACTGAGGTTTGAGGTTTGGGAAATCGGGGTGGCTACCTGAGTCAGCGATCCGGCGCTCTTGACACGAAAAGCCCAAACACTAAATCCGAATCCGAAGCCCCGAATCGCCGTACAGGTAGCATTATTGTTACCATGTTTACTGGTTTCTGTTGTCTTGCTGTTTTTTTGAATACAGTTTGCTTAGTACTAGTATAATAACAATCTTGCAGAAACCAGAAACGTACTCGGTTGAGCGTAAGGGGTTGCTTGAAAGGTAGCGACATAGAAAGTCTTGTGGTGTCTTCTGACGTATTCCCGAATCGCTACAACCCTCAAACAGTCAAACACCAAACCCGAAATCCTTCAAGGCTCAATCAAGGTTTAACAAATCCTAGAGGGCCTAAAACCAAGCCCTAAAATTGAGTGTTTTAGGCCTGAGACCCTCTTTTCAGGCCGGGTACAAGTACAGAGCTGCGGGTTTGGGGTTCGGGTTCTGAGGTTTCCTCAAGGGTTGATAACATGCAGGGTACTAAAGGGTGTAACCGTTTTGGCATCATGTTTCTCCACCTTAAACCCTCTCCACGTAGTTCAGGGTTCAGGGTCATAGTTGATAAGCCCTGCAGCACATCTCATGTGAGTGCGCACTTCCGGATCTGTCAGGTGCAAGACCTCTTTGATCTTCCAGTGTCACCAGAATGCACCTTGCCGTGCAAAGTATGTTTCACACTACTGCATGGTTGTACTGTATGACATGAGAAATACTTCTTAATCAGAAGTGAGACAAGAGACCTCGAGACAGATAGTGAGTGCTAGGATTCTGGTTGTCCCAAATGGCGGTAGCTGCTGCTCAGCTACTCATCTGCCCCTGTTCGACACGGTGTGGTCAACAGCTGTCTTCTGACCCGTGTGTCCGTCTGTGTGTCCGTGTCCATGTCCGTGTCTGTGTCCGTCTGTGTGTGTGTGTGTGTGGGTTTGTGTATGATGCTGTTTAGGCAACTGCCGCTCTGCCGCGATTGTAATTATCAGGGCCCCTAAACCTTAAGCCCTCGTAGAATTGGAAGGAAGCCTATTTCAAAATCTGTAATTTGTCGGTTCTTCCAGATCACGGGCTCAGGGCTTTGCAGTGGAGGGATGAATTGTCTTTAAGTGTGCTGGAATCATTTCAACATATGGTACACGACCGCAACGATCCATCTAGGTGTTTCAGTTCGCACCCTAAATCCCCGTAAGCGGGCAGCCACCCAGACCAACAGAATCCTTGCCTGAGCCGAACCCTAAGCCATCTTGAGCCGTACATTTGATAAACCCTTTTGAGCCCGTGCACGAAGCCTCTGTCAATCCCTAGATCATTCCGAACTATATACCCCACGAAACGAAAACCCAAGACCGCAAACCGAAACAGTTCAATCGGAAGCTGTCTTGTGATCCTAAGCCCTAGACCGTACAGTAAACCCTAAGCCTAAACCCTAACCCCATAGACCCCGAACCCTACACCTAAACCCGAAGCCCTAGACCCTAAAGCCTTTGCCCCGAAGCCACCAAGCCTTTTATTTAAGTCTTAGTTCTCCAAGGCCCAGCTTTCTTTTCCGGGGTTCTTGTCCCTATACACAAACATAAAGTTGATGGACAAAATCCTGCATGACCCTAAGGACTCTAAACTATGGGAACTATGGTATATTCCTTATAATGGGGAATGCAGGATTTTGTGTCCATCAGCAGTATTACCGAAAGAAGGTTTAGGAGTTTAGGCTTTAGGCCCTGCAGGCCTGAGGGTATGCGCTCTTAAAATCCTAGAACCCAGACAAAAACCCTAACCGCTAACCTCCCGAAACCCGTTCAACTCCTAAAGCCCTTAAACGCAACCCGCAACTCCCCTGAATCCCAAACCCCTCGACTCCGAAAGCCGTTAGCCCCTAATTCCTAAACCTTAAACCCTACACCCCTAAACCCTAAACCCCTGAACCCTAAACCGTCCACCGTGCCTCCGAGACGCCTGGTGGGGGGAAGGCATGGCCTTCTGCAGTGCTGGGTTGAGTTTAGGGTTTAGGGTTTTAGGGGTTTAGGGGTTTAGGGTTTAGGGTTTTAGGGGTTTAGGGGTTTAGGGTTTAGGGTTTTAGGGGTTTAGGGGTTTAGGGTTTAGGGTTTTAGGGGTTTAGGGTTTAGGGTTTAGGGTTTTAGGGGGTTTAGGGTTGAGGGTTTTAGGGGTTTAGGGGTTTAGGGTTTAGGGTTTAGGGTTTTAGGGGTTTAGGGTTTAGGGTTTAGGGTTTTAGGGTTTTAGGGGTTTAGGGTTTAGGGTTTAGGGTTTTAGGGGTTTAGGGTTAAGGGTTTAGGGTTTTAGGGGTTTAGGGTTTAGGGTTTAGGGTTTTAGGGGTTTAGGGTTTAGGGTTTAGGGCGAATCCCGGAAAGTTGGAACATTGGTTTAGGAGGATGAGTGCCGGGATCCCATATGCCTCACCTTAAGGGCATGAGGATACTCATGTTCCAACTTTCTGGCTTCTACTATAGGGGGGTTATGGCGTCATTCTCTCAATTTGGCTCCCTTTTAGGGTTTGGGGTTTTGGGGATTCGGTGGTAGGATTTGGGGTTTAGCTAGTTCTCCAAATTGGGGTCCCTTTTTAGGGTTTGTGTCACTACGGTGCTGTAGAGAATTTTGGGTAAAGAAGGAACCTCACTAGTATGGAACCCCGAAATATTCGGCTCCATCGACGGAGTCAAGGTTTTCCATGCGCCGACATGTTTCTTACAATCAACGAACCCTGGGGATCAAAATAGCCCAAAAGCCTTATATAGCACGGTTTTGGGGCCTAAAAGCCTTAATATATGAGTTCTCAGAGCCCTAGGGGTAAGAGCAGACCTGCTGCCTTGGAAAAGTCTTCCTGGACGGCTACAGTTGTTTGAGCAACTGAGGGTTTAGGTTTGGGGTTTAGGATTTAGGGGTTTAGGGTTTAGGATTCAAGGGTTTAGTCGCCGCTTTCGCGTAGCGATTAAATGCCACACCTGCCAGCATATGTCGGCACATAACCTGCACTTGACCCGACATGCCCCTTGGTGTTGCGCTTCGGAAGACTCTGTGGGGCGAGTCAGTCGCTTCGCAAGGTTTGCGGCTCCCGGAGTTTGAATGCCATGGAGAAGTACCGCATACACTTCTGCATCTGGTACTGACGAGACCAGGAATCCAGTCTCTTTGGCTTAAAACCGCTTTCTGACTTGCTATTCTCAGGCCAAAGGTAAAAACTATCAGCTGCGTAGGTCCAGGACCAGGATCCTAAGGGCATATATGGTTCCTGAAATGTTGCAACATACCAGGCTTGCTGTGTCCCAGTGTCCTTCCACGTCTGCTCGCTGACCACACCTTTTGAAACCCCCATGCCTCAAATCTACGCCAGATACCCCCAAACCCCTGACGAGTACCTAGGTACACAAGATTACTGCAGCTAAACCACTCTGAGTCCCCAACCACCCTCCTGACACCGACACTCCAAATCACCATCAATCCTAAACCCTTGACAGCCCTAAACACCCTGAACCCAAACCTAAACCTTGATAAACCCTAAAACCGAACCAAACCTTGTAGAGAATCCCTAAACACTATGTATAAACCCTAAAACCCCGGACCCTAACCTAAACCTTTGTAAACCTTGAACCTTGAATCCCAAACCGAAGCCTAAACCTTTGTAAGCATTAAACCTTGAAGCCTAAGCTTAGCCTTCATAAACCCTGTATCCAAGACAGGCACGCACTTCAACTTTGGCTATGTTTGCTACCATTGGCCAGAGATACCTGGGCCCGAAAGGCCGATATTGCGAAGTTGTGGTTCCCGTGGGGTCCTTTTTCAGGGTCCAGTTATGGGTCTGTAGGGCTCCTTTCAGGGTTCCTTTAAGGGTCTGGTGCTTCTGAGGGTCTGTAGGGTTCCTTTAAGGGGTGGTGTCGGAGCTAATTACAGGGGTCCTTGAAGGCCTCGCTTAAGGGGTCAAAAGGGTTCTTAAAGGATCGGTTTCAAGCTCCCTAAAGCCAAAACCCGAAACACTAAACCCCCGAGCCTAAAGGAGCCCTAAAGACCCCTTAAGGTCTGGGGCTATTTGGCTTAAAGTTTAAAGTTGGGTCCCTCCGGTCGGTTATAAGGACTTCTGCAGGTTCCTTCAAGGGTCCCTTTCCGGTTTAACCGGTTTGAGGCGTTCGGACTGACAGTGCGAGGTTTATGGTTTTTGGTTAAAGGTGTGGGGTTTCGAGGCTGGGATTGGGGGGTTCCCAGAGAGCCGCCCAAAACCCCTTAATTAAGGAATACCTAGGGTTCCTTAAAGGGCTTCTTAAAGGGATCTAGAAGGGGGTCTATAGGGGAATTAAGGAATATAGCTTAAATCATAACATGAAGCCCTAGATAATTTAAGCCAGATTCCTTGATTAAGGGGCGTTGGGCTTTCTGGGTTGAGGATAGGCCGTGATGTTGTGCTGAGAAAGTGTGAGATTCGTGGCACGGGTGTAAATTACTCCTTAGCCTTTGCTTAGAGTCTTTGATGCCTGCACAACGGAACCAGAAGCCGAGCAAAAGCAAGCAAGCCAAAAGCTAGGATGCCCAGTAGTACCCTTATTCCCTTTTTGTAGTCCCACCTTCCCTGTTAAGTTACCCAATACCAAAAAAGGTAGCCCTTTTTATTCCTAGGTTAGTGGGCATCCTCGAAAGAGACAAGTGCCACGCTGGCAAGGGGAGAAAATGGGAGTAGCCGGAATTTAGGGGACCCAAATATAGTACCCTAAATAGTAGGATCATTATTATAACGACCCCACAGTAAGGCACTCGTATTTTCGGAAACCTCCAAATGGAGACGAGAGAACTCCCCCCCCCCCCCCCCCCCAGCAGAGCAAGTCCTGCTCTGGCGATTTCCGGAGGACCCACCCCCACCAAGCCCCAAAGCCTAAACCATAACGCTAAGTTGAAGCCCGAGAACACAGGAAAGATAATTGAGTATTGTTACATTACTATTTATATTATATGTTATTATATTGCTATATTGTTAGTTTTTTGTTCTTGTCATCTATCAGTTGGTGTGACACAGCGACCTGAGTTCTAGAGCCGGCTTAGCTGCTGCAGGGACTCCCTCCACGAGGTGATCTGGGGCGGCATGGGCGAGACTCCTGTCTTTCAGATTTGTTTTAGGGTTTGGGGTTTAGGGTTTAGGGTTTAGGGGTTTAGGGTTTAGGGTTTAGGGTTTGGGGTTTAGGGTTTAGGGTTTAGGGTTTGGGGTTTAGGGTTTGGGGTTTAGGGTTTAGGGTTTAGGGTTTGGGGTTTCAGCTCTTTTCTGTTTTAACGGTTTGGGTTGTAGGGTTTGGAGTTTAGGGTTTCGGGTTTAGGGTCCCGTGTTTTCTAGCCCTAGAGTCGGGGTATAGGGTTTGGGGTTTAAGGTTTGGGTTTAGGGTTTAGGGTTAGGGCTTTGGGTTTAGGGTTTAGGGTTTAGGGGTTTAGGGTTTAGGGTTTTAGGGTTCAGCGTCGGTCGACATTGGGCATAATATTGGGAACGTTGATAAGATTCAGAGGCAGTTTGGACGGCGTTGCTGAGGTATGTGATCCCAAAGGGTCCTAAGTACCCATCCAGTAGAATGTCGGGCTGAAGTATCCCCCATCACAGCACCTAGAACCCTTAGGGGTTGCAAGAAATCCGCTGTCCATGTCGGGTTATTTTCGGAAGTATCCCCCATATCAGTACCCAGAACCCTTTAGGGGTTGCAAGAAATCCGCTGAAGTTTCGGCTTCCGTGTTCAGTCACGAAGCTGTAAGGCCCTTTTTGGGATGACGAGGACCCATGACTCCGAAAGTTACACCTCGGTTTAGGTTTAGGGTCTAGGAATAAACAGCCCCAAGTACAGCTATATACTTTTTAATGCTACACTGAAATAAGCACCTGGGCCCAAACGACCCAGACCCTCAACATTAAACTCTATAATACGAGCCTTTGTTTTAGTAGCATACTTATTGGAAGTTCCTGAACAACAGTTTGGGGCTGGGGTTCCTTTTCAGGGATCTCTAAGTGTTCTTTTGTAGAAACTAGGGTTTTGGGTTTTGTTGGGTCGCAAGTTTAGCATAAGGTGTCAAGTTCGGTGTGGCGGGTGTTCTGTTTGGGGGTTGGTCTTCATTTTAGGGTTTAAGTAGGCTTAGGATGATTTAGGCGACTAGAGGCGGGGGTTCAGCGGTTTATGCTTCGGGCTTTAGGGGGTGGACTCCCTAAGCCCTACACCCCTAAATCCTACACCCTGTACCCTAAACTTCTAAACCCTAAACTCCTATATAAGCTCCTAAATCCCAAACTCCTACACCATAAGCTCCTAAACCCCTCAACCTACATCCTAAACCCTGTACCCTTAACCTGAACTAAAGCCTATTCCGAGCCGAAGGTTCAATGCCACGGTTACGGGACTTCGGGGTTTTCTGACCAAGGGCCCTTTTCTAGCATGTTTTCCAGAAGGATGGGCTAGGCTAGAACTTAAAACAGGATAGGTTCTAAGAAGAAAGGGTTTTAATTTCGAGAAACACATATTTTTCCCTACGGTATTCATTTATTTAGAGTATGCTATACCCCGAAACCCTTTCAAAATGATTAAGTCCGCTTCGTTTTGGTGCTCAGGTAGAATCGCAAGTGTCAAAATCATCCGTTTATGGTCCTTTAGTTTTGGTCATGCTCACTATGCAATGCCCCCAAGTTTATTTAGGTCAGCAATTGGGGGTGTCGGTGTAAGCTTCTAGTGGGTACAGATTTTAGGTCGTCGGCTTTCTAATCAAACAGAGCTGTTCGCATCGCAATAGGCAGTTTTCTTGCTTCCCCGATGCAACCCCAGAGACCCTAAACCCTAAACCCTACCGAACCCCAGACCCCCCAAACCTTAATCCAAGGGCAAAAGGAGGGACCCTTAATAAGGACCCCTAGGTATATACCCTTAATTTAGCTATTATATACCCATTATATAGCCCATTATGGTTAGGGGTCCCCATTAAGGGTCCTTCATGTGCCCCTTTGACTTAAGACTCTGCGCATCAAGGATTGGCACACCAGCAGGAGATGGGCGCAAAGCTCGGGTCAGGAGTCAAAGTGGGTTGGTGTAGAGGTTATACCCTTGGGTACTGCCCCCTCATACATTTAAGCGTGTGTGTATATATATATATATACACACATAGCCCTTCTTATGACGCCAAACATGTTTGCTACGGGTTGGCGGCAGTACCCACGTTGCACCTCAACCGATACAGCTCAGCAGGCATATTTGTGGTTTAAGTTTAGGTTTGTGGGTGGTCTAGATTCCAGGTGGAGAGTTTCTTGCCAAGGTTGCGGATCAAGATTCCCGCCCTAAAGCCGAAGCCCAAACCTCCAATTCCCCCCTAGCCTCAAACGGCCAATCCCTAAGACGGAAGAGTTGGTTAGGGCCTGGGGTGTCTCGGGAGTGTTGACTGGTTACGGGTTTGGACTTGGGATTCTTGTCTATGCTGCAGTAGGGTGAGGTAACATGCAAGGATGTGTGTAGCAGTTTAGGTTGGTGTCGCGACCCACAGAAACTTCCGATGATAATGCTGTTTGTACTCTATGTCTCGATGTCATGCTCTGCAGCTCTGCAGTGGAGTTGGGGGTTTCGGGTCCGGGTGCATCGGGGAGTTTGGCATAAAACCTTTCAGGCGTTTCAGGTTGCACGACTGCGAGGCTTGTACGTAGTAAAGACCCTGAGCCCCGACCCTAAACAGTAAGTTGCAAGATCGCTCGACTGAAATCGTTTGGCTGATCTTCATGATGCCAGTCAAGTCCTTAACCCGATAATCAGAACAAGGTGTCATCCGTCTACTTGAGTCTACTATGGCTTACTATGGTCTATACATTATAGCCTAGACGAGATTTTTTGTGACTAGAAGGCACATTGTTGATCAATTTCGTTTACTTATCCGACCCGTAGAAGAAAAGCCTGACAGTGCAAACCATCGCACACTGATCCTTCAGAGAACCGATGCACCATACCTGCAGTTTCCATGTTAGTTTTTTGTTGGTATAGCCAGCTGTAGTTACAAATATGTATATATATATATATGTACATGTATACACATATGTGTATGTATGTCTTGGCTACCATAAGCGTATCCCAATAGCCAACTAGAGCGGACACTCTTGCTCCATTCAAGTAGCAGATCACAATAGCCCCGACGCCTTAAACATGTGTACTACCATTTTGGAGGTGGACCATCCTTACTATGGATTGAGAGACCTGTTTCCATAATGGCGTTACATAAGGAGCCTTTGGCAACCTGGCCATAGCCGAGGTATCATTCCTGGGTAAACCTTCATGCCCTGCTGGAAAACGAGGACGAGCCGATCCGTTCCTGATTTTCAGGGTTTTGGGTTTCGGGTTCAAGGTCAGGGTTTCAGATTTCAGAATCCCAATAGGGTTTCTAATTTTCAAGGTTTTGGGTTTAGGGTTCAAGGTCAGGGTTTGAGATTTCATGAAGAATCCAAATAGGGTTTTGGTGTGTGTTTCAGTACAGTTTGACCGTGACCACAAGTGGATATTTTTTCTACCCTAAACCCTAAACCCTCAACCATAAGTGGATATTTTTCTACTAAGTTTCAGACCACTCGATGTTGGGGGATGCGGCTAAAGTTTAGGGGTGTAGGGCCGGCTTACCGGGTTCTGGGTGTTGGATTTAGGGTTTGGGCTTTGGGTTTGTAGAAAGTCGGCCCGATGTTGCCAAAAGCAGCCTTTACCCTTTTAGGGCGTTTTCGCACGGAGGATTCTGTTTTTATCAGATCCTGATGCCAATATGGCTTGTTGCAGATAATATACACATGTGTGTAGATCTATATGTCTAAACATACACATAGAGAGAGAGAGAGAGAGAGAGACAACATGATACAATAACTTATATCTATATATATATATATATATATGTATGTATGCATGTATGTATGCATGTTTGTATGTATCCATGTATATGCTGCATCGCAAAGGTACTTAGTGGTCTCGGTGGTTTATCACCTGGGTTCAACGCGCTTGCACGGGCATTATCGTGCAGCTTTTGCCCGCAATGGCTCGCTCTGCCATGTGACAGATGACAATGCTCCTGCAGAGCCCATCACAGTATCTGACGTGCAATGTATACAACGGAATTCATATTTGTTCTTCCTAAGGAAGGCTTGAACCCAGATAACTGTACACATGTTTGACTTACTTTGAGTCGTGACGGAGTGCTGCCAAACATTTAGGATTTTCCTGGCTCTGAAGAAGGAGTTTCCAGGAGATCCTTCTCTCCTACTGTCTAGTGTTGGTTATAAGGGACAAAGGGTGCTGCTCAAGGGGCGATCTCGCCGGGCACCTGGTCCTGCAGGCTTTTTCATATTGCCGTAACTTGTTGTGTCATCTACTCTACTCATCGATTCTTCTGGGCAGTGGGAGGCTTTTAATGAGGGAGTAGTTGAGTTCCGGGGTGTCATCTCATGAACGAGTTGGCATGCGTCCTTGAGACGCCGGTCTAACCGCCCTGCAACGCGAGACTCTCTTGCGGCGACGGAAGAAAGTATATGCTGCAGGAATCCGAAACCCGTCCATTGGAGTTTCCGCTGGGTTTTAAGGCTCTAAGTGCTGTACTCATTTCTGTCCCCTTTAACCTGATGCTTTAAATCCCGAGGCCTTCAGCCCAAATTTCAAGGTACTGTAACGTGTTTACGGAGGGGACCCTGAATTTGTTTATTTCCTTTTGCTTGATTGTGGCAGATTCTAGCACATCTTCGTCCAAATCCAGGGGCTGGATTTCTTATTCAATGTTTTTTATTCAGTGCTGGCGCTGTATCTTATATGTACATATATATATATATATATATATACATGTGTGTGTATGTGTGTGTACATGGAGCTGGCCACACTAACGAACGCAGGAAAGAGTCCTACCTCCTAACTAGCCGCACAATCACCCATTAGGAGCCATGAAGCCTTACGTAGGTTTAAGAGCCATAAGAAAGAGCCCCACAACCACAAACTTAAACAGGCTGTATGTACACAAAAGCATTGGACTATCAAGCCCCTAAACCGTGAAACCCTAAACCGCCAAAAATCCACAGCACTAAAGCCCCTAAACCCTGAATCCCAAAACCCCTAAATCACTAAAAATCCACAGCACCAAAGCCCCAAAACCCTAAACCCCCCAATCCTATTTGCGAGCGGCGCCCTGAGCCCAAACACCCCCAAAGTTCGATTCCCGAGACCCACAAGTGTCCATGTACTTGCATAAATGTATAGGGTTTAGGGTTTTGGGGTTTAGGGCTTAGGGTTGTGGGGGTGTGGGTTTCGGGTCTGGGGGGTTATGTAGGGTTTAGGGGTTCAGGGTTTAGGGTCGTTTAGGGCTTGAGGTTAAGGGTTTAGGGTTTAGGATTTACTTTGGCCTTAAAGTAGTCCTTATATAGTTACTTTGCGGGTGGAAGTGTAGACTGTTTTGATTTGGGCACATGGACCATGGATTGGGAAAAGCATCATCCACGGTTCAATCTTGTTAAGACTCCGTAAGGTCATGGGCTTGGTCTGTTTTCGAGTTGGGTTAGGGCTTAAAGGCATCCATACGGGTTCCTTTAAAGGGATCCGTAAGGGATCTATAGGGTTTAGGGCTTAGGGCTTGGGGTCTTGAAGTTTAGGTTTAGGGTTAGTGTTTAGGGGTTTGGGCGTCAAGTACTTCACGAGGAACGGCTCTGACACAGGCTCCATGGACCCATATAGTATATACTTAGGCCGTAGAGGGGTTCCTATATAGGTACTTTACTGCCTAAGTGTATACTATATGGCCACATGGAGCCTCAAACCCTAAATCTTAAACCCTTGTGGTACCCTCATAGAACCCTTATAGGAGCCCTTAAAAGGAACCCTATACGATGCATACTACATGGCCACATGGAGCTTCAGGGTGCCTTCAGGATCTCATGCCAGCGTGCCGCAAGCCCTGCGAGTACTTCCTGGAGATCGCCCCCTCGCCCGCCGCCAAAGAATAGCAGATCTTCCAAAGTCCCTGAAATCAGGAATGTTCCCTAAATTACAGTCGGATCCCTAATATGATTTTGAGGAATATTCCTCAATGAAGGGATTTTGGAAGGTCTCGGAATAACAGAGTTGAGGGTCTAGGATTTGGGACCCAAAAAGCACATAAGCACAAGCATTTTATGGGGATATATCCCTACCTTTCTTGGGCTTCAGTATATAAGGGGGTTGCTTTGGGATCTCCCTATCCTTCTTTTTGCTTATGTGTTTTTTGGGGGGCCCTCTAGGAGTCTAGGGTTTCGGGGCGTGGGGTTTAGAGTTTAGGGCTTACCTGCATCCCCAAACCCTACAAAACTAGTAGGTTTTGACCCTCTTTTTTGTAGGGTCTAAGCCCAAAAACAGTGGGATTTTGGATCCGCAGGTACGGATTACAGTTTAGGGTTTAGGGTTTCAATCTCGAGATTTCCTGCAGCTTCGCCAGCTTCAACCCTTGTGCAGTAGTCGAGTTTGGGTATGTTCGCAAAGGTTGGCCTTATGCCGCAGTAAGCAGAGCAGGTCGGCTTATGCTTGAGCTGCAACCAACTCTTTGCGCATTAATGTAGACGATTGCAGATTCAACTGTTTATTTATCAACGCTTAATTTTCATATGCCAGTATGTTATTATGCACACCACACATACATAACGGTGCTACTTAGATGGGTAGATACATCGTTAGATGGACGGATACATAGATATATAGATAGATGGATAGACGCATAGATAGATAGGTAGGTACATAGCCAGACAGATAGGTAGATAGGTTAACAGACAGACGCACGGACAGAGACAGACCAGAGCAGGAAGACCAGACCAGACAGACTGATAGGGAGACAGTTAGGCAACTACACAGATGTACAGATAGACAGATAGATCGATGGCGATAAACAATCAAATCGATATATGGATCTATAGATGTATAGACGGAAAGTTAGCCGGCAAGCTAGGTAGATAGATTGATAGGATGAGAGAGACAGAGAGACAGAGAGAGAGATAGAGAGAGAGAGAGAGAGGAGAGAGAGAGAGAGAGAGAGAGAGAGAGAGAGAGGAAGAGAGGGAGAGATAGACAGACAGGAAAGGAGACAGTTAGATTCAGTTAGATACATAGACATAGATATGTAGATAGACGGGCAGGTAGATAGATAGAAAGACAGATAGAAAAATTATGGATGGACAGATACGGCAATACAGGCAGTTGGGTTAGATAGATAGATGGACGGATAGATACATAGCTAGATAGAGGGTAAACAGATAGATAGATCGGCAAACCAGCAGTCTACTCTACTCTAGCCCGGGAGGAACTAACTCCAGCGAGTTTGGGAAGCGCGAATCCTAGAGAAATCTCCATCTGCCTGTTGGCCAGGCTGGCCGAAAGAACGTTCACCAGTTCGACTCCGAGCAAGCCCGTGGCGCCCACGACCCAGGAAAGGGAAAGCTTTGAAGAAGAGTGTGCTTGGTTGAGGAAAGAGATGCACTCCAGACACTACTATGGAAGCCTGATTAGTTGCAAATTGTTGTTGACCGTTCCTGAATCCTAAACCCTAACTTCCGTAATTCCGTCATCTGGCAGATGCTTGATTAGACCCTAAACCACAGTCTAGTTATGCAGGTTTTCTAAACCCCAAACCTTAAACCGGCTATGAAGGACCCCTATCCCTAAGGCTCCATGTGCCCATGTAGTATATACTTAGGCCTTAAAGGGGTTCCTATATAGGTACTTCGAGGCCGAAGTGTATACTATATACTATATGGCTGCATGGAGCCACAAGCCCTAAACCTTAAACCCTTATAGAACCCTTACAGGAGCCCTTAAAAAAGGAAGCCTTTATTATACATACTATATTGCTACAGGGCCCCTCACCCCTGTAACAGTGGAATAGTAGGAATATAGTAGGACCCTAATATAATCCTTATACTCACTATTACAGGAGGGGGGGCCTTCTAACCTATGTATGTTACTCCTATGGTACCCTTATAGAACCCTTCTAGGAGCCCTTAGAAGGAACCCTATATTATACATACTACATACTATACGGCTACATGGAGCCTTGTGGTATGTTATTCTCCCAGGTCCACTGCGCGAGCCCGGGTGCCAGCGCAGCACCGGGCGTCCGCAGTGCCGAGGTCCCTCGGGGTACCCTTTAAGGGCTGGAGGTTTAGGGTTGAGCTTTTTTGAGGGCTTATGTAGGGGTTTCGAGGTTTCGTGTTCAGGGTACACGGAAAAAGACCCAGATAGATATTGTTTGTAAACTTTAAAACCTTCAAGTGGGCATTATTTGCACACTCGGAGTCATAGGGGTGCTGGGCCATTGGGGTTTAGGACCCTTTTAGGAGCACATACGGTTTAACGCTGAGGCGATGATGGTACTTGCAACTGTTGGCTTCTTGTGCACCGTGAACTTCGTCCATGATGATGGAAATGATGATGACGATGAGCATGAGCATGAGAGCACTATGATAATGACTGTGGTAGTGGTGATGATGGTGGCGGAGACGACGATGTTGTTGGTCACGATAGTGGTGAAGGTGGCCATGTCTTGAGGTATTGCAAGCCGTGCTGGACCAGGTAGCGATTCTAGTGCTGCTGTCGACGAAAAGGATGTTCGTGACAAAAAGGCAGGGCACTGATGATGATCATTTTGATCGTGATGTTCGATGATGAAGCGACAAAGACAATTGACAGTGCCATGGTGATGATGAAGGGTATACTGATGCTGGCGTTGAAGACGTGGCAGACTGAGGCCAATAGTAAGAAGAAGAAGAAGAATGAGACGCCTCAGAAGAACAAGTGACAAGTGTTGGTTGATAAAAGGCTGTTTTGATTGATACACAAGTTTGTTTCATTTATGTGAAGATGCTGTGAAGGTCGCAGATGTTGAGTCGAATGTGCTTCAAACAAACTTGACTGCCCGGTCCCTGCAACAGTCAGCATCTGGATGATCCGTGGTGTTTGCCAGACCCAAGACCCTAAAGGGAACTCCAGAAAGTTGGAATATGGATTGATGGTAGGATCCCCAATAATTTACCTTAAAGGGGTTACGATAATGATATTCCAACTTTCTGGCTTCTACTGTAAACTTTCCGAAAATGTTGCTGTCTGCTGGGCCTTGAGTCTTGTGCTCCCCTGCCAATCCCATGGGAGCGTCAGTATGGGGAGTGCTGGTGACACGGTGGGGAGTACAATCCCGGCGCGTTAGCAGGCGCGGGTCGAAATCAGCATTTATTTAGAAGGACATTTAGAATGAGTGAGAAGTAGTAAGATAGGAAAGAGCCCACATCAACCGGGCACCCCGGCCTGTGACGCCAACTTCCGTTCTTTAGTGAGCGTTCCCGAAACTCCAGAAATGCTAAAACCCCCAACGATGTTTTAAGCGGAAACTGCAAAACGAAGACACTTTAAACCCTAACACCTCATCCCGAAGCGGTGCTTTTCAGCACAGGATGCAGCCCTCGAGCACTTTCAGCGTGGGGAGCCCAAGAGTTTCAGGGTCAAGGGGTCCTTCGTTTGAGTATGTGGCGGGTATGTTTTGATGTAGGTATGTACGCATGCCTACCAAGACGTAAAACGCCAAGTGGTGCAATTAAGTGCATGAATGGTGTGTATAAACAAATACTTAATAAATATTAAAACATATACATATATATATATATATACATACATATGTATACATATACATGTGTGTATATATATATATACACATGTAAGTATAATATATATATATATATATATATATTTCGCATTTCGCATTTCCGTGCTGTTAGTGGAGTGCGCAGCTTAATTAGGGCTTGCAAGCGGCGCCCTGGCACTTCGAAATGGTGCACTGATGGGCGAATGCCAAAAGCTATCTGGGGCCTGCAGCTGTATGGATCTTCCCTGTAGGAGTTCCTGCCAGGCCCTCAGTATCGGCTTTGGCAATAGACAGCTCAAGTCAGCGCGCACGGCTGAAACTGAGACTCGTTTACATTGCAGGAGCCATTCAGCTTCCCAGCTACCCTGCACAGTGATAACAGCAGTCTCAGGGGTCCCGTGCGGCTCATTGAGTCGGAATAGTCTGGCACCCCAATCAACTTTGCTAAACAAAGTTGTGAACGTAGCCAGCGTAGGATGCTTCACATCGACTCCTTGCGAGGGCGCGGTCGTCCAGCAACGAGCACTGATATCATCGAAAGCCCTGTGGAGCTCAGCTTGCACGTTGTCGCTCCACGGGCGGATGACCTCGTCTGACTGAAGCACATTGATCTCCTCCAACAGAAGGTCGCATACCTCCAGGATCTCATTGGGGTAGAGCGGCGCGTAGAGGAGGGAGTCTTCTGCTATCTTCCGGATCGCCTCGGAACTGGCATCCTCGGGGATGGCGAAGAGCTGCTCACAGATGTCTTTATAGGCATCTGACTGTGCTGTAGTCCAGACATTGGTTCCACGTGGTAAGGGAGTGCCATGTTGTTGTGCTGGGACTGAGAGGGTGAACTGCTCAACATCCAGCTTGCGTCGGTTGGTACTCCCAGCACCAGCTTGAACTTGATTGGCCCAGATCCCTGCATTTTTGAGGCTCTGAACACATGCCGCATTGTCTCGCAAGTGTCGAGCGAGGCGACCATGTGTCCAGAATTCTCTGTGACACGCTTTGCATCTTGAGCCAATCGTGACATGGCGGTAGTCAGCGACTCGGCCATGGCTTTTGAAGAGGTGCACGCCGAGAGCCGCCTTGGAGCGGAATGACTTGGCGGCAAGTCCAGCTCATGGTGCATCGAGGGGGCATTTCAAGACTGTTCAGCTGTCGATGGCAGTGCCACAGGCAAAGAAGCTCAAGTCCTTGTTTGCACTGCTCTACATGTGTTTGTTGAAGCCGTCGTCGGACCCTGGCGCGGAATTGCTGGGTGTGATCAGTGATGAGCCGTTTCCAAAGTGGCCATGCACCTGCATGAAGCGGGGGCCAACGTTCACCTTGGTCGTTTACTAGCCACTGGAGGTCATTCTGAATGGTCAAGAGCCACGTCTTCTCAGCCTGAAGGGCAGCCCAGAGAAGCGGGGGGCCTGCAATAACCAGTGAGATCAGAAGACTCAAACGAGCACGTCTCGCAACCAGGGAGAGTGTCCAGCAGTTGGTGAGTCCATGTGCGAGTGGGAGAGGGATATGGAACAGATCATCCTTGGACTTTCTGGCAAGCAGTCTCCGGACCAGTTTGGAGTAGCCTGCTTCAAGGGCACTCCAGGCAGGGCCAGTTGGAAGCCACTGGCCCACATTGAATATGCTCGGGGTCACGGCAGAGGCGAAGATAGCAGCCCGCGTCTCTAGATCCAACCCTGGGTTGTTCAGTAGGATCTTCTTGGCATCGTCGTAGGAGCTTCCAGCTTGAGCCAGCCTAAAGCGGACCTCAGGATGCATGGAGAGCTTGTGGTCGATGTAGCCGCCGAGATGCTTGTACTGCTGCATGACGGGGATGTTCACATCCAAGTCGGGGAGGTGAAGGTGTTGTGCCCCTTGCTTGAAGTGACGTCGCCTAGCCCGCTCGGTCCCCTTGCCCACCAGGCTTATCAAGAGGCTTGTCTTCCCGGGACGCAAGTTCGGGGTCATCCCGTGGCTTTCGCAGCACGACACCACAAGTGAGCAGAGGCGGCTGGTGTTGGTGAGCAAGACCTCTGGGCAGTCAGCCTCCAAAGGAAAGGCTGAATCATCAGCCCACGTAGCTTCTGAGCTGGGCAGTAGTACATCTCCGGGATCAGTACAGAAAACACCGTCGGTCGGGTTGTGGGGCAGGTGATGTCCAAGTCCTTCTGCTGCAACAAATTCCTGAATCCGGTGAAGGACGGCCCAGGACTCGCCTGGGCGGCTCCCAGCGTAACTGTTGCAGATGCGCTCTCCACTTGAAAACCGTGTAATGCACCAAGTGTTCCAGTGGAGATCTTGAACTGCTCGGCATAGCGCAGGCGGGACTCCTGATTGAGAGAGCATCCCTCCATCAGTAATCGTTTCCAAGAGATCTCTCATATCCTCTTGGTTGAGCCCGAACCTCCTGAACAGTACCTGGATGGTGTTGTCCAGTCGGATGTCTCCGAGGGCAAGTTCTCGGATGATCCTGTAATAAGCCGAAGCAGTGTCCAAGAAAAGCACAGACGCACACTTTCGGTGCACTTTGCAGCGTCGCAGGTGTGAGAGGATAAAGAGCGAAGCGAACTGCACAGGACAATGTCTTTTGGAGCCTAAGTGCAGACTGTGCAGCTCCTCTCGCCCCGCGGCCTGTGCAGCATTTCGCACTGTGCGGTGGTAGGCCTTCGCGAGCTGGTTGGACACAAACAAGCTCCTGTAGTTCGCGACACTGCTCTGAAGTCCGGAGCGCTTGTATGCTTCGTACAGAATTCCGCTGCGCCACTGCGACGGCTGGCGCTGCCAGAGAAGTGATTTCAAGAAGAGCGGCTGGAGGAGTCTAGCGCATGCCGTGGGAGCCGCGGCTAGGGCGTCCCCAGGAATGTTGTCCAACCCAGCCGCCTTCCTGTTGCCAATGCCTCGCAGGACTTGGGAGATGTCAAGGTATGTGGGGAGGAAGTCAGTGGACCATTGGAGATCCTCCTCATAACGGCCTGCGGCCGTGTCGACGAGGTACTGTTCGGTCGTGACGATTTCACCTTGCTCCTGTTTGGCGAAGTGGCTCAACCAGACATCATCTCGCTGCGATTTTGTAGTGACAATGGAGCCGTCGTCCGGGTGGTAGAGGAGTGGTAGGGGTCGTTGAATCGGCCTGGTTTTTGAACCTCCGACTCCAGCTTGTTTCACCCTTTGTAGGACCTTCGCTGCTCCCTGGTGTCCCTCTTTTGCGACCTTCTGCAGGAAATCGTTTTTAGCAACTGCAATGTCCTTGCGGATGCTGAGGGCGATGATCTTGATGGCCGCAGATGCAAGAGCATATAGGAGTCCCTGCTTGTTGACAAGTCGTTCAACTCCATAATCTGCCTTTTCCTTCCATTGTAGAAAAGCACGGCAGAGTAAGTCTTTCCACAAGTGGAGTCTGCCTCTGGTCCGCTTTTTGAACTTAATCTTCAGGTCACGTCGCGACCATACAGTGGCAGGGATGTAGGAGGCAGCATGCTGCTTAGGGGCCAGGGCAAAGTCCTTGTCGAGGATGTCCCTGATGTGGTTCTCTAGGAGCATGCAATGCTTGTCGGGGTGGACATTCCACGTCGGCTGCTGGAACGCTTCAAAGCCTGTTCTGAGCCGCTGTCTTCCGACTGGCGTGGACATCTTGTCAACGTCATAGCGTACTCGCCGGAGTGATCCTCGGCCAAAGGTACCTTCTGCAAACCCAGAGATGTGCAGACGGAGTAGGTGATGGTCATCTTGGAGACTTCTTCATGGACATGCGACCTGGCTCGATCGACAACAGCCTGTCCTCCAATGATGTGATAATCAATGCGATGGGCAGTGCCGGAGGGATGAACATATGTGGCATGCTCTCCACAGTGTAGCGACCCGAAAAGTGAGGGCACCCACACCCCCATGTCGGAGAAGAGGCTGGCAGCAAGCCAGCCAGTTTTATCGCTGTCACCAAACTCTGCATCGCCGCTGACTCCCTTGTAGTTGGCCGGAATCCGGCCATTGAGGTCCAGGCCGCCGACAAGGATGTTGACCTTCTTGATTCTGTCCAGGCAGTGGCGAAGTGAGTCAATGAAGAATCGGCGCTCTTCTCCACGAGCCTCATATGGGCAGTGGCCACTGAGAACCCCAATTTTTAGCTGGCCGACACTGATCAGTAGTACCAGCAATCTTGGGCTCTCGTGCAAGACAGAAATATCATTCTCGTCAACGCGAAGCGGCCCAGAGTCGGTGGTGAGGATGCCAAGGGTCCGGTGTACCCATATAGCAGTGCCCCAGTGTGTAGCCGCATCCGAGTGGAGTCGCAGGTAGCGGTTCGACATTGCAACTCCAGAGGGGGGTTTTGGTTTCCTGGAGGAAAGCAAGGTTGACTTGCCTCTCGTGTAGCTGCTCCTCGACGTACTTGAACTTGGAGCGCAGGCCTTGTATGTTGATCGTTGCGATTTCGATGCTGAAGGCCTTCGCATTGAGTGTCCCCTCCTGAGCGGTGTGTTGGATAGGGATCAAGTCGTGAGAGGACAGTCCACTGGGGAGGTCGTCGGGTGGCCTCCATTGGAGTTGGCCATCGTAGATGGGTGTGGCATGGTTGCTTTGTGCGTCTACCTCTGCAGCCAGCCATGAGAGGTCAGATTGTTGTGCTTGTCGACAAACTTCATCAGGTGGCACTGGCCAGGTTCTGTTGGCATGGGAGGCCGTCTTTGCAACATAGTCAGCCATGTCGTTCCAAGGGTGGTCGGAGTGACCCTTGACGTGGCCAAAAGTGAGCTCAATGCCAGGGGTAGCCCTGGCCAATAGCTCAAGGTTGCTGTTGAGCTTGCCAAATAGGTCGTTGGGCGCCCATGTGCCCTCGGCAGCCCAACCAGCTGCGTAGCAGTCGAAGTTGATGTGGCACTGAACCTGTGGAATAACTGAGCGGAGCTGGAGCGTCCACAGGATGGCAACCGTGAGAGCAACCTGTTCCGCGTGGAGGGCACGGTTGTCCGTAGTCGTCCATGGGGAGTCCGGTCGGCCACAAAGTTGTGCACCAAGGACACCAAGCAGCGCCACACATGTGCCAATACGCATGAGAATGATAACACCAAAACCACTGCGGCGGTTGTGAAGATCGGCAGACCCATCGGTGTAGATCTCAAACCAAGGGGCAGAATGCTGCATATCGGCGAGCAGCGGAGCCCAACTGGTAGTCGACTTCAGAGCCTCTCTTGAGGAGGCAGGTAGTTCCTCATCATCGAAGCCTGGGCTGAGAGTCCAGGTTGGAGGCCACGGTTTCCGGAGTGAAGCGAGCTCCGCTGAAGTGTGAGGTAGTCGCAGGGACTCTGCTGAGATGTCAAAGCTGGGTGGTGGGAGCATCTCAGCAAGAAGGACGGCTGTTGGCCGGTCTGTGTTTTCATCCTCGCCTTGTTCTTTTCTGTGAGGGCTTCGACTACGATCATTGACAGGTCGCGGTCGTGGGGGGCCAAAGGGGCCAGGGCCTTGTGAAGGCTGAGGGTCGGACAGTTCGGATGAGGCTGGTAGGGCATCAGACCCCGAGCTGGATTCATCGCCATCACTTCCAGATCCCGAAGAGGTAGCGGAGGACACATCGGCCTCAGCATCTGGGATAAGCCTTACTTCAAGGACTTCCCCATCCTCGACCTTGAGCCAGCCTGGTTGTCGTGACTTTCTCCCTCCAAGAACCACAATCGTGAAGCCCGGCACCTGCTGAATCTGCAGAGCTTCAACATATTGTCCGGGGTGGAAGCGGTAGTCCCGAACTGCTAGCCATTGTATCCATTGTCCAATGGGGCGAAGGTCGATCATTATGACGCCATGGTTCTCCCTGGCAAAGGTGGCACGGTCGACAACTGCAATAACCGAATGGATTTGCATGCCAGCCCTGGAAAGTCTCACAGGCCGTGTAGTGGGAGCCCTCAGCCAGAAGCTTGCTGGCTCGACATTGAAGGCCTCGCTGGCAACCTCGATCGGGCTGCGGGGGTCGGAGCGGCGTGCCAGATGAAGAAACTCATGCGAGCTGGTCTGGAACTCGATGTATCTGCCAGCTCGTATGTCCGGGTGGGGAGTATCAGGATCCCAGGACGTTGGGCTGTCGAGCCGGGTCTGCAAGTCGCTGGCCCATTCGACAATTGCACCTCTTTCCAAGACCTGTATATAGGTGCCAGAAAGCGGCAGAAGGTCTCCACCAACATAGACTTCCGCTGTATCTGAGTGCTCGAGCTCGAGGGCTCTGAGGACCCGACTCTTGGTGACGGGACCATCGAAGTAGACAGGGAAGATGCCCTTGCCAAAGCTGCGGCCATCTAATAGAACTGTCCGTAGGGTGGAGTGCTTCACCCAAGAAGGGAGGTACAGGAAGCTTGCATAGTCATCGTTGACCTGCGGTTGCACCTCAATGAGGTCCTGTAGCCACTCAGTGTCTAGACCTCGTACTGATTCTGTGATCATATCTTGGATCCTTTCAAGTGTGAGAGGGAACATCAGGGCCACATCCAAGGATTCAGGAAGGAGGCCCGGCGAGGCGATCCAAAAGGAGATGTGCTCCGCCTGTAATTCCTCCTCATCAGGGGCTTGCTCGAGGTCAGGTTGAAGATCGACGAGGGTCTCTGGAGGAGGCGGATCGATTCTTGGTGGTCCGTCTGGGAAGTGGTGGGCGGGCATGAGACCACCACTATGCAGCGGAGCGTTGGCTGTTTGCCTAAGGAAGGCCTGCAGGAGCTGCTCATGGGCCGTCATTTGACCAGAGGCCCAGAGCTCAAGGTCTGTTGCCCGCCTCCAGCTGTCTCTCGGGAGTTGATGTCCGAGATCAACATGTTTTGGACTCGCAGTGCAGGTACCGATAATCCCTGCAGCAAGGATGATCCTGAATGCAGCAGGAGGCCCGGTAGGGAGACATCTTGGGCCCTTACAGCTTTTGCGTCTCTGGCAATAGCAGAAGAGAATTCTGCAGCCAATCAAGAGCAGCAGGAGCCGGAAGGTGTCGCCCAGTGTCGTACACGAAGTAGCCCAGCTGGTAGCGAAGCTATGAAAGCCCAGACTAAGTAAATCCTGCATCCAGTCCAGGGCACCCAGCAGATTTGGAGCATAGCATCTGCGAAAAAGAGAGGATTGTGTGTGGTACATCCACACATCTGACAGACATGAAAGGCTGTCAGAACGAACATTGTGATCATCGTACCCATGAAGATCACCGACCCAATCATGATGGAATAGCCCAGGGACAAACCGAAAAAGCCCAGCTGCCAAAATGGCGGCCTCCAACATGTTATAATTGACTGCTCCGGGTTCGCGAGGTGCTACTCCAAATCGTGTTTCGTCTGCGCATTGAGATCCGCAATCACATCGTCCTCTTCCGAATCGTCGACGGCGACCTCGCTGGGGGGGTTGTCCTTGTGGAGTTCCTCGAGCCTCCTCTCTTCGAGCTTGTCCGCGAGGGTTTTTGCTCCAGTGGGGGGAGGAGGCGGCTCCTTCCCAACCGACTTGATGGGTGTGCGAGCTTGCGATCTGTGTCTCGAAGGTCCTCTTGGAGTAGGGAGTCCCTTGTTGGTAGAGGGAGACGTCATGTAGGGGTCCTCGATTAGCTGGTTGCCGTCCGTGTAGGTTGGCGTAGGCTCGTTGGATGCCTGTGCAGCTGTGGCCCTGCTTCCATCCGCTGCTCGAGGTTGTTTGTGCTTGGAAACCAGAGGAGTCATCTCTGTACTTCTTGTAGTGCGGCGGGCCGGTGTTAGCGGGGCAGCGTCCGGATGAAGATGACTCTGGAGTAGAGTCAGCATCCTTTGTCGGGCTTGACTGCTGATGCGACCTCCTTGAGCCACAACTCCATGAAGAGCACTTGAGAGGTCGTCCTCCGGCTCCTCTGTCCCCAATAGCTCGTCCCATGCCTGCTCGGCTTGCTTGTTGTCCTCCAGTGCAGCCTCGCTCGCACGGGAGATCGCCTTCCCTTCGAGCGTAAGGGCCAGGTCCTGAATGGCGTCCTCCCTGGCCTGCTGTTGCTCCTCCATGTCCTCCTTGTTCTTCTGCACTTTCTCGAGGTACTTGGTCCTTTCTTTGATGAAACTCTGTTTCATCTCGCGTTGGAAGCTGGCCCACTTGCTGTCCAGGGCTTGCTTCTCCTCTGTGCCACGGCGTAGGCGACCTTCCGCTCGGCGTAAGTTGTTGATCACCTTTTGCACGTTCTTGGAGAGGTCGTTGTTGGGCTCCTCCACGTCCATGTCTGGGGCGGTTCGCTTGGGTGGTGCTCTCGAAGATGCTGGAGCCTCCATCTCCTCGAAAGTCGGAAAATGGACTGCATCTGGGCGGCCACCGCGGGGACGACGTCCTGAGGGAGGTTCCTGGCCCTTGCCATAGCCCTTGTGTGGCCAGTAGGAGGAGGACCAATCTTGATATTCGTACTTGCCCTGCTTGTCGGCCCATTTGTCCTTTGTGCGGACCATCTGACACTCGCGATAGGCCGGTCGAGTGTGGTGCAAGCTTAATAGCTTCAGGGCCTTGGACGGCGGGCGAGTTCGCCTCTGCCGTGATTGGTGGATGGCCTTTCTGGCCTTCGATCTTGCAGCTCTGGCGCGGCGATGAGAGCCGGGAGACGGTGGCACCTTGCGGAGCGCGATGGCTGCAGTGCGTGCCTAAGACTGTTGGCACCTGGGGTCGCCGGCTATAGCTGGATCTTAGTCCAGCCTCGATCCGAGACCCTATATATATATATATATATATATACACATGCACACACATCACCCACAGATAGTTAATTATGAGTGTTTGTCGTCGCCCCCTATGCCCGACACCAATCACCAATTCTAGTCCTCAAGCCTAGTCCGTGAACCTCTAACAAGCACTCGGTTTAGGCGTTACCTGGACCCGAAAAGTATGTAGGATAAAATAGCCTTTTTTATCACTGTTAGGCCATTCTGTTACGTACTGCTGATGGACAAAATCCTGCATTACCCATTATGAGGAATATACCATAGTTCCCATAGTTTAGAGTCTCTAGGGGCATGCAGGATTTTGTCCATCAACAGTTCTTCGGGCGGGGATTAGGTATGAAGCCTTAAGACCTCAAGCTGCAGCTTCAAAGGAAAGCACAGAACCCTTGGTATTCAATTTCCTTTTCCACCCTTGGGTTTTCACGGTTTCGGGCTTAGCGAATTTAAGGGTTTTGAGTCTAGAGACGGAGCCATGGTGAGAGTTTAGAGGGCTCCGGAGGATTGATGTTGGGGGTTTCTTGGGAAAGGCAGGGGGCGGGGGGCTTTTTGTGATCTCTGTGCATGGCAGTAAAAAGCACATTAAGCCATGGGAAATGCTCTATGCGAGGACTCCGAATCGGACTTAGGCTTTTCGTTCGCGGAAGTCGTGGAGACTTCGGTTGTTACGCCGTGAGTGCGAGGAAGGGTCCTGCCAGATTGCGCTTGAAAACTTGTGTTCACCTCCGTTGACATCACCAATACTTTCGGATTCGAACAACATTTTCGGGTTCCGATTGTTGGAACATGCCAGCTCTGCGGCACGTTGCAGAATCAGTGGCAGCGATGAATCGTGTGACGAATCAACAAGAGTTTGTTTTTGCTCCGGCAGTTGTTGACAAGGTTTTGTTTGACAAGACCTAGGCATACACTGTGCCTATATATATATATATATATATATATACATACACACATAGGTATATAGTTCACAACATGTATAGATGTACATAGATGAGTGTGTGTATATATATATATATATATATATATGTTTATGCTCTGCGGCTGAATGGCACAAGATCCCGCATGGTTTGAAGTAAATAAGTACGCTGAACTATCGGAACTATGGTGGATCACTTACTACTGAACATTCGAGACGTGTCCATTGAACGCTATGTTTTGTATGTTCACGATTTCTGCAGGTAGTCTGCCCGTGGTATTTCATATGTACGTGTTCAGAGGCCGTCAAAGGACAAACTCTAAACCCTCTATAAACCCTAAAACCCTAAACCCTATATAAACCCTAAACCCCTAAACCCCTAAACCCTAAACCCCTAAACCCCTAAACCCCTAACACCCTAAACCCCTAAAACCCTAAACCCCCAAACCCCTAAACCCCTAAAACCCTAAACCCCTAAACCCACTGCGACTGATGGTCCTGTTTCGGACAGGGAGCACTGCCGAAGTCAGCGCACAGGGAGGTGGCTCCAATCAAAGGGGAAATGGAGGGACCCTTAATGGGGACCCCTACCCTATAGTGGACTATATAATGAGTATATAATAGCTATATTAAGGGTATATACCTAGGGGTCGTTATTAAGGATCCCTCCTTTTTACCCTTGGGCCCAATGTCATTAGGTACTACGGTTGATGCTATACATCCTGCACTACCCATAATGAGGCTGCGGAAGATACCATTATTCCCATGTATAGAAGTCGGGAAACTCTACCAATCCTATCCCCCTACCTTTCTCTTTCAATAATGCTTTAAACTCGCAGTGTCAACGATTCCTTCACGCGGTTTGTGCAGGATTGAAGGCCTACAAACACCACACAAACCCGGAAGTTTCCTGTGCGCAGTTTTCCTTTTATTGGTGTCTTCGGTATCCCAACTCTGATTCTGCGGTTGATGGTATAAATCCTGCATTACCCCACAATAATTGAGGAGTATACAATAATTCCCATAGTGAAAAATTCCTTAAGACAATGCAGGATTTATCTCATCAGCAGTAGTTCAATGGCTTGGAGGGTGTTTTCGCGGGCGAGATTGTCGGGATGTTTGAGGGGTGTTGCAGCGTGTTTATGTTTTGTGGCTGTCACCGCACCAAAAGACCAAAAGCCAAACCCTAAGCCCTGAGCCCGAAGCTACTCTAACCCGAATCATGACCTAGTTTTTTGACCTTTTTGGGTAGCATAGCCCCTATATAACCTCTATAGAACCAAAAAGGCTAACCTTTAGTTCCCCATGATACCCGACACGTAGGATGACTTGCCACGACCACCGATCTGTCACGGAAGGCCTAACTACCAAGGCCTCGATTCAAATCTATAACCCGTACAGTAGAAGCCAGAATAGGTTTTAGGGTTCAGGGAAAGTTTGGGGTTTAGGGTTTCGGTAGGGTTCAGGGTTTAGGGCTGGAACATCAATGCCCTCATGCCCGTAAGGTAAATATAGCGTATCCCTGCACCAGTCATCCTAAACCCATGTTCCAACTGTCTAGTGTGCACTATACATCTTACAAAGCCTGTATGGGAGTTTCCGAAAATTAGTCGTACCTTACTTAGGGGTCCTCATAATAAGGATCCTGCTATTTAGGGTACTATACTGGGGTATCCTATTGTCGGAAACTCCTGTATATTCAAAGGGAGTTACTCAGGCCCTTCTTTACACCAAGCTCGACATGAGGGCACCGTGGCCGAGAAGGATTTTTTTTGAGCCCGATGGCCGCCAGGCAGCCTACCACAAGGAGTTGCCGAAGGTCGAGGAGAACCTGGCGAAGCTCCAGAGGATCCACGAGAGTGAGATCCAGGACCATCCATGAACGAAGTAAGGGTGTGTCTGAGCTCTCACTGCTGCAGGACTTGCAGAAGCAAGTCCAGCTCCAGACGGGGCTGAAGTTGGCGGGGAACAAGCGCCAGGCGGATTTGGAGATAATGCGGAAGCCTCGCCGACGGTGCCGCAGAATGCCACACCGAAGCGGGAGCAGCCATCATGCTCATCTTCTGCCAAGACTGAGGGCGGGTGTCAGACTGGTCTCCCGAGCCTACGACACATATCTTGGAAAGAGCCCTAAACCCTAAGCCCTACTGTCCAGACCTCCTGGCTTGCTGAAGCCTCGCAGACCTTTCGGGCGATGCAGAAAAGGAGCTCAAAAAAAGAAGCCTGCACCCTAAACCCTAAACCCCTCACCCTAGACCCTACACCCTGAACCCTAAACCCCTAAACCCTAAACCCCTAAACCCCTAAACCTTAAACCCTAAACCGTATTCAAAGGGATTTGGTGAGTCTCGTGGAAGCCCAATCCAGGCTCTCCAGGACGAGGAGAGTTCCCGGCCTCTCAAAAGACCCAAAGGTGCCCTTGGGTCAGGGCTTCAGGGGTTAGGGGTTCCTTTAAATGGGTACCATAAGGGTTCTATAGGAATCTACAGGGGTTTAGGCGTGTAGGGCTTTAGAGGTCAGGGCTTCAGGGGTTTAGGGCTCCCTTAACGTTACGGTTACCCAGAAGGGTTCTACAGGAAGTTGTATTATAAGACAGGAGTGTAGGGCTTTAGTGTTAGGATGTATAGCCTATTCCTAGCACGTTTCTGCATATGCTTGCATAAGCTTGAGCATAAGGGATTTGCGCAGCCCCTTCTTGCCCGAGTGTGAGCAAAATAGCGCTCCGCTTTAGCGGGCCAGCCCCGCGGAGCCCCAGAAGCGGGTAGGTCCGCTCTGGGATAGGCACTTGCGGGCCGCCCCGCAGTGCCAAAGGAAGCGCCAAGACGGCGCGGAAGCCTGGGAAAGGTAAGTCCAAAGGCAAGGCCAAGGACAAGGACCTTCTCAAGAAAAGAAACAAACGAGGGCAACGGTCTGCAGAGGCCACCCAACGGAGAGAGCAGAGAGGACAGGCGAAACGCCTGGCCTCGGCCCTTGACAGGGCAGAGGCCGAGGAAGAGAGCAGCGAGGCCGGTGAATCCCTGGGCCGGGGTTCATCATCGGCTGCCGGCCCGCGCCGAGTGGTATTGACTTATACCGCCGGTGAAGCCAAGGCCAAGGCGAAGGCAACGAGCTCGGGAAGCCCACCGTTACGACTGGTGGAGGCCAAGCCAAATAGCCCTACGAGCGGATCAAGTGGAAGAAGGAGCGCAAGCGGCGCAAGAGGCGATCCCACAATCCTAGGGTGACCCTCAAGTCTGTGGCTCGGGAGGCTCAGCCAATCTGGTTTCGATCGGTGCCTCCGCCGGTGCAGGGTGCACGAAAGAGGGCCAGCGAGCTGAAGGAGGCCTTGGATATTGCCAGCACTGGGGTCTGAAACAGCTTCCTGGGGGTTGGCGTCTTGGCCGAGCTAGACCCCAAGCTCTTCTGGCTGTCCTGTCTCGAGGGCCCCTGGTGGAAGCTGTCTTGCCGTCTTGGGAAGGCTGGCTGCGGGGTCTTGGGAGTGCTCTTCCTCTCCTCGGCTGCCTCTGCTTCTAGTTTCAGCAAAGACTCTCCCTGCCGTTTCTGTCTTCTCTCTCTCGCAGTCTCAGGCTCTGAAGGCGCTGCTGTCTCCGCTGCTACAAGAACTGCCTCTGCAGGTGCCTGCTGAGAAGCGGCTGCCTGAGAAGGCTGCCTTTCTGTTGCTGGGGCACACACCAGCTGGGTGAGCAGAGCTGTCTGCTTCAAGAGCTGCTGCAGAAGACTGTCCTGCAGCATAATTAATTACTTACCGTACAAAACCAACTCTCTCTCCACCGGTCCCTGTCTGTCTGCGACATGCCCTGCAGGGCTTCTGGTCCAGCTGACATTGCTGGTCCTGCAAAATGTTTGGATGGCTGAAAGTAAGACGGAACTGGCTGTCGAGCCTGTCAAGTCCGTCTCGTGAGTCTGTCCTGTTGCAGCACAACAAGATGTCGTGCAATGACTGGCTGGACTGCTTCTCCGATTCTCCTGTCTTGTCTGGGCGTGGCCAAAATGGCTTGCCGAGCAGCAAATATTGATTTAATCAATACAACAAATGTCGCTGACTGACTGTCGAGCCTGAGGTCTGCCCAAACGAGGCAGGCTGGCTGTCTGGTCTGTCTACAGCCGGAACGGCTGCGCAGGAATTGCTCGCTGTTGACTTGTCTGACTGTCTGACTGTAATTAGTTATTTACTAACTACGTGGATGCCTCATTAAGTATTCCTGTGAGTCCGACTCATACCCGCAGGACCCGAAACCCCCCCTAATATAAAAACTAAACCTCCGAATTCCAGTTTTTATATTAGGGGGGGGGGGGAGCGGTTTAATATTAGGGGGAAAGGGATTAACTTCTCTGGACGCGGGTAACACCGCTCAGCACCTGGTGAACATCCAGATCGGAACAGTCAACGATGTCGGGGGACGCCCTGGCAGGACTGAGGAAGCCGTGGGTGCGCCCACGCCGGCTCCACAGGTGGCGGCAAGCCCCGCACCTCGAGCTGAAGGCCCTGGAGGGGCCACCTCGCATCAGACTGGAGCGAGGCACCGGATCAACAGGCCAACTCCGGACAGACGCGTCTTTGTGACAGGTCAAGGAACTCATTACCACAAGAACTCCTGTGGTGACCTCCGTCGTGCTCAAAGGCTAAACCCTGCGAGCATAGTTTGCCTTCCCACCCAGGAAGCCCAAGCAAGAGGCTACACTGCGTGTGGGAACTGCGGCGGTTGAGAACATATCCCGCCAACCTCTGTGCAGAGCACGAGGCTACATCCACGGTTTGGCAAGCATCCCTAAAGGACACGTGCCATGGAGGGGTGTTAGGATGTATAGCCTATGCCTAGCACGTTTCTGCATATGCTTGCATAAGCTTGAGCATAAGGGATTTGCGCAGCCCCTTCTTGCCCGAGTGTGAGCAAAATAAGTAGCACCGGGCGTCAGGCGACAGGTTTATAGGGTACCTCAAACCCTTGCATTTAGGCTTAGGGGCTTAGTAGATTTAGGGGTTCAGGGTTTGGGAGATTTTGGGTAGGGCTTTAGGGGTTTAGCGTTTAGCCTGGAGGGTTCTAGGTAGAGTTTAGGATGTATGGTTTTGGGTTTGGAGCTTAGCAGGGATTTGGAGTTTAGTCGGGTCTAGGGACGTTTAGGGCGCAGCAGTAAATCCTGGGTCAGAGGAAAAGAGATATTTGGGGGCTTGGTGCAATAAGGTGTTTTGATTTTGTAGGGTTGCTATGAGGTGTTTAGGATGTTGATCGTGTCTTGTCGTTTGCATATTGTTGTGGTTTCTTGAGGGCTTGTATGGTTCAGAGTCCAGGGTTACTTCTTGTGGCTTTCTGGGTTTGATTCGGGACTTCTCGCAGTCTCTAGATGTGTTGTTCCCTTCATGATCACGGCAGCCTTAGCCGTAACCCTACTCATACCTACCCTAAGGCTCCATAGTAGTTCCTTTTGCGGTTCATATATAGAATCCTATAAGGTAATCCTAAAAAGGTACTATGTTGGAGCCTCTGGGTAAACCCTAAACCTAAAACGCCTAAAGCCTACTCAGAGCATATTTGCCCAGGGCCCCAGAGTCTCGAAGTAGGGAATTTGGTGTTCGAAATACTGTAGACCCATGATTCAGTAAATAAAACCTCCCATAACTACGGCTTAGGGTTTAGGGCATATCATGATGCAAATAGCTGGCAGGGCCTTTAAAGCAAAGGGGCTGATTCATCAAGGGCTCTGGGGTTGTGTGGTATTGTCTTCTGGCCTGTTGATTCAGATGCATAGTATATAGTAGAGGGGCTAGGGAGAGGGTGTTCTCTTATATTCCCTATAGATTTACACTTCATGACTCATCAGCATTGCGTTATTCGTGCGATATTAGTCAACTTTCTTATGTTTTTCTTGTTGCAGCCACTCAAGTCACCACAATCGTTACTGTCGAAGCCCTTTCAATTACTGTTACTATGGATATGTGTTGTTATCGTGTTTGTTACCTGCAGACCAACATGTTCGCATCCAGACACTTTGATCTTGAAGGTTTCGGCTAGTGGCCTTAAGTGTGATAGTGCTGGCCGGCATGCAGTTCAGGGCTTACTATATTCTATTGAAATATGTGTATGTAACGGTGTCCCTATACAGTTGTGGCACACTATATACGCCTCTAGGACTCGAGGACCACTTGCCCCTAAGCCCGCAGGGGAATTTTCTAAACCGGATTGGCCAATGCCCTCCAGCAGAGACAACTCCTATAATAATAATAATGATACTAGTAATAATATAGTAATAACTCTTCTTGTAAATCCCCAAATATTCAGCCCGAGCCCCAGCCCTAACAGAACCAAAAAACAACCAACGAAACAAAGCAAAGATTTTCGCACTAGTCTGAATCCGTTTGGCTAGCAGCCCGAAAGCCTTAAAACCTGAACCCGAATCGTGCCCAACAGCCCCAGTATGACAGTGAAACTTGTAGTATCCCTCATCTGAAGTAGCCCTCATCAAAGTATCCAAGCCTGAAAAGCCCGCACAGGCTCCGTCGGTCGCGCATGGAAAGCGGCTCAGGCATAAGCTGGAGGAGACAACTGAGGCTTCTGAAGGGGTTCTTGGAGGGCTCCTGCAATCGGATGCCCAGGGACCTAGGAATAAAAAGGGCTCCCTTTTTGGTATTGGGTAACTCTACAAGGAGCCTAGGACTACAAAAAGGGAATAAGGGTTCTTGGAGGGCTCCTGAAAACGGGCTCCTTCAGGGTGCATGATTCAAAATTGTATCTCCTCAGGGGTTCCACAAGGGTATTGGCAGTCCTTTATAATAGGGGGTCTTGGAAGGTTGTGTAAAGATAGATCTCGGTGAATAAGAAGATGGAAGTCTACACAATTAGTAGTGGCATTCCCCGGGACTGCTGCATGTGAATCTAAAAATCTAGAGACAAGCTTTTGCATCATTCGCAGTAGTGCTCAGAAGGGTTTAGGGGTATACGGTTTCTAGGATGCCCAGTAGTACCCTTATTCCCTTTTTGTAGTCCTAGGTTCCCCATAAAGTTACCCAATACCGAAAACGGAGCCCTTCTTATTCCTGGGTTGTTGTGCATCCTAGGAATGTACAGAAGGCCAGCAAACCCTAAACCCTAAACCGTTTAGGGACAGACGGTTTGGGGTTTAGCAGCCTTCTCGCCCGATGCGAACTCCGGCCACAAAGGATATGGCTCCCATGTACATATAGCCCTAAGGCTCCCTGTTGCCATACAGTATTCACTTAGGCCTTAAAGTAGCTATTTAGGAAAACCACTTTAAGGCCTAAGTATGTACTGTATGGGTGCATGGAGCCTTAGGGTAGCTAACGAGGAGCAGTGCGCAATGGTCTTTGCGAGTGGCAGAGCGCGCACGCGAAATGGGATTGGCTTGAGGGCTCTTCGGGCTTCAGAAGGAGCATTGCAATTTAACTACATCCCTTAAGTCAGGACTATGCATGAAACTGTAGTACAACATAAGGATACCAAGTTTGAGTTGAGGTATGCTCCTTGATTAAGGGATTTTTGGAAGGTCTTCCTCTGCAGAGTTATTTGCCGGGTCCTTTCAGTAGGGTGGGGGCGGCTAGGGCAAATCTATTTTGGGTCTTGAGAGTCTTTGGCCTTCGGGCACCGAGCTAGGGGTTATATAGTATAAGGATCCTACTATTGAGGCCACCAGATTAGGGTCCTCTATTTTCGAAAACTCCCATATTTTCAGTTTTCAGGTTTTGGGGTTGAGGGGTTTAGGGTTTGCGTTTTCGGGTTTTGGAACCCAGGGACTATGCTAAATCGGGCGTTTGGGTTGAGTGTGCTGAGAGCCGGGGTGAAGCACTTCCGGGCCTAAGTAGCGACTGTTCCGCCAAAAGTCCAAAGGTACTACAAGTAATTATGAAATTAGACCCCCAAAAGCCAGAAGAACATTCCAATCATGGATTTACGGGGTCCTAATTCCACAATAGTAGTGTTTTCTGGATTCTGGACACTCCTAATTCCATAACAGTAGTGTATAAATCCTCTTAGGTTTTAAGGCCTCAACCTTAAACCGTAATTGCATAGTAGTAGTGTGTACGGACCCTCCGGGTTTTGAATGCATGTCACACGCGCCAGCACACCGCAGCATGGTCGGCTTCTCGAGCCTCAGTATCTTAGGCTTACCTTGAAGAGCTACCTATTGGTTCGCAGAGGCTCCAAAACCCCTTAACCAAGCAAGAAACCTGACACTATGGTAGGATCCTAGTATAAATTAGAGGGTATACTCCTTGAGAGTGAGAGATATTTGGAAGGTCTGGGAATGCTGATAGTAGCCCCTACGCGCCCCTTCCGAGATAACTCTGCTAGGTAGGTTGCCTTTAGCTCCCAGAAAGCCCCAAAAATTTGATATTATGGATGGTAGACCCTAAGTGCCTTGTGGAAATTTCCCGAAGTACGTACTACTTGTCGTTTTGAGACCCAAAGTCTGCATTTTTGAGCCTTAGGGTAACTTCAGACCCCGAAGTGATTCGGCCTGAAACTGCGCCCGCGACCGGCTATGGCATCTTTGCGCCATAGTGCAGGGGCACCCGGATTCCCAGAGAGCCCAATACCCCTTAATTAAGGAATATGGCTTAAACTATAGAGGGCTTCATATTATGGTTTAAGCTATATTCCTTAATAAGGGGTATTGGGCTCTCTGGATTGAGGCTTTGTTCTTGACTGAAACCGCCCAGCTACCCTCCGTTATTTCTCCAATATCCACCACTGGGGACCACCAGGACTTGAGGGGGATCCTGGTAGAGCCAAGGATTTAGGGTTTAAGGTTTGCTCGAGGCACTTGAGTTTGACCGTAGTCTATTGAAGGCTGACGAATGGGCTTTACAGTTCATGCTCGCATGTCACAACAACAGACCCTAAACCCTAAACCCGCCCTAAACCCTAAAGTGGTGGTTTTTCGAGCGAGCGCAGGAAGACTCTTCAATACCAAAAACACCTTGACAGGCAGCCCACCGGAACCCAAGAATGAACTTTACTATCACGTACACCCTTTGTAGCACAACTAAACACTATGAAGTCTCGTGAAGCCCTTTATTGAATCACGGCTGAGTCCTCCTGTTGATGATATAAACCCTGCATGACCCATAATTAGGAATATAGCAAAATTCCCATAGTTTCGGGTCCTTAAGGTAATGCCGGATTTATGTCATCAACCGTCGCATGTGTTTAAAAGCCTCCCCATGGGATGTTACCTCGCACGGCTAGGTTTAGCTGCTCTCCAGGAAGCTCCTCCACTAGACTTATAGAGCTCAAGGACAACCAAGAGGGCCCATTTAGGGGTTAGGGGTTTAGGGGTTCAGGGTTTAGGGGTTTAGGGGTATGTGTTACTATGACGGAGTTTTCGACGATGAAAAGACCATGATTAGAAGGGTCTTTTGGTGCTTCATTAATTCCATGGTGGTAGTATCCTTGGACCCGCTGGACAATGAATGCTTGCTCCACTTGCCCGCGTTGTCACATCTAACGATGTTCAGTCCTTCTTGCGGAGGATTTGGAGATGAATTTGGGGCTTGAACAATTACCAGGACATAACTTTACCACGAGATGCACCCAGACCGATTCGAAACCCGAACCTAACCCCTGGGAAACCCCCACCGACAAGGTGCACCGATTGCTGCGGCCGCAGGCTGCAAAGAAGGCGATATTGGGTCGTCGGGCGATTTGCTTAGACTTTGGGCCGTACCACGGCCCTACTGGCCCTTAGGGCTAGGTAGGGCTTGGGTTTGGGTCTGTCGGGCTCGTGGTCTAATACTGCAATACTGCGGTTAGTAGATTGTGTTCCTGCCCCTTTCGGAGTACTCTTCATTGCATTCCGGGGCAGGGCGCCCCGATGATAATATTAGCTAATTATGTCTGGCTTTAAAAACCTTAATCTTAAGAGGAAGAATTATTCTGATGAACATACTGCTGGCCCGTGATTTCTTAGCCGAGCGAATCGCTGGCCTGAAACCCTAAATCCTAAATCTTAAACCCTGGACCCCTAAACCTGAAGCCCAACCATCCCCAAACCCAAAGCCCAAACCCGGCAGGCCATATCCAGATGTGCCGTCAGGAACTTTAACGCCTCGCTGCCAGCACGGAAGGAGCGGAGGGACTGTGCGGTGCCTGCGTGGGGAAACAATGTCGAATCGATTTATAAGGGTCTGGGTGATTGAGGGTTTAGAGTTTTGATGGGTCTTGGGGGGCGTTTCGGGTAGGGTGTGGTGGTCAACGGTGCCGGAACTGGTGTTTTGAGTCCAGTCAGTGCATGGTTTGTTTTGGTTTTTGGTTGTGCAGCTTCAACAGCTTGCCTTTTTGACCTTGAACTTGTTTGTCTCCCAGACTGGATGTTCATCGTTTCCGCCCAGAACATCGGGCTGTTACTGATTGGTGTTATTTTCAATTTTCGTGCATTTGTATTGAAGCATTGCTTCTCACTCGATTCAATTCATGACGTGCCGAGCCCGCTTCAAAACGCCTTTGTTTCCTGTACAAAGCTTCGCTTTCCTTCATTCACAACTCCCGCATGCGTAGAGCTTGGCCGTGCAACTTTACTGTAATTGTTGAACATCCGCGGAACCATGCTTAACATGTGGGCGCTACACCCAATGTCGCCAAGTTATCGTTATCAGTCTGTTTGGATTCACTTGGGTGGTTATCAGAGTTAGGGTCCCTTTTTGTGTCCTTATTATAATACGGCACCTATTATTTAGGGTACCCCAAAAAAGGCCCACTTGTTTTGATGGGTCCTTGGGACCCTAAGGGGGAAGCAGCGCCAAAACCTAAACCGTACTCCGATTTCTTGTTTTTGGGTCGAGTACTACAGGGGCCTGAATCACTGCCTATACTATTGTCGGGTTTCCTGATTCTGATTATAGTGTAATGGGCCTCAAAACCCTATTCTAACTACATATACTATTCTGGGGGTTCCTTATTCTGATTATGGTATAATGGGCCCCAAAACCCTATTCTAATCACTAAGGCCCCTACAGTACCGAAGTCAGCGTTTGAAAATGCAGAGGAGTGGTCGATCGACGAGCTCATAAACTGCAATGAGGACGCAGCTGAACGTTCAACTTTGGGATCCTTACGGTGAAGGGCCCAAACCGACCGAGCGTATATCATAATCATCTCTTATTCTCCCTAGCTTCCCTTGAAGGTTCTCTGCCCTCCAAACGTTTCAAAATCCCTGAGCTGAGGAATATGCCTTAAACAATATTAGGGACCCTAATAAAGTTCAATGTAGTTTCCTCAATTAACGATTGTTTGCAAGGTCTGGCTTTAGTGCTATTCCTAAACCACCGAACAACCTGAGTTTTTGAGGAGGTATACAAGGAAACCATAATAAGGAACCCTGTAGGTTTCTTAGGATCCAGGTAAGGGTTGTAGGAGATGAGGGTCTCAAATCTCAAGCTTCAAGTAAAGGCTCGGCTGGTCCTCTTGGATTGATGTTGCGGGGCTTAGTGTTTATGATTTATGACTCTTGTTACAGGGTTTAAGGTTTTAAGGTGTTTTAAGTCACGAAATTGCTTCCAGTACCTGCCGGTTTGAGACGTCGTGCTGGCATACAAGCTGTACGAGACGGAGTCCCCGCATGGTTCCCGTGAAAACCCCTCTGCGGGGTGGTGCCGCGCGAGCTGGAGGAGCCTTTGGAGAGACCGTCGGCAAACGGCACCATGTGGGTAGTTCTCAAAATTCTGATCCTTTTGGGGGTCCTTAATGTATACAATACGGCACCTAGTATTTAGGGTACCTAAAAGCGACCCTAATTTTGACAACTACCCATGTTCTGGCACTGGGCTCATGGTCGTCACCCCCTGGAATCATGGCAAGGGGGAGCCGGGGAGCCTTTGCACAGGGTTTAGGGTTTAGGATTGAGGGTTAGGATTTTAGGGTTTAGGGGTTTCGGGTTTAGGGTTTAAGGTTCAGGGTTTAGGGGTTTAGCGTTTAGGGTTGCGGCAGGGATGGGTGATGGCAAGTGCATACCCTAACTATAAAGGCCCCCCATCGTATCTTGAGGGCTCTCAAGACTTGAGGGCCTTCAGCGCCCAAGTTTGCTTTGTTGGGCTCCGAACCGTGAACACCAATCCCTTGTCCCTGTAAACCCTAACCTGGCCTCAGCCCTAAGCCCTAATCCCAAACCCCTACCCTAAGGCTCCTGGACCCTCGTAGTGAAATCCCAAACCTTAGCCCCCAAAGCCCAAACCCTTCCCCCAGAAAGCCCATGACCCCTTTGGGAGCCTTAGGGTAAACCCTAAACCCAAATCCCAAACACGAAGCCTGAAAATGTAAGAGATTGAGATTCTCCGGCTGCCAGGAGTGGCGGCAAGGAGTCATGGAGAAAGACCCTGAGTTCTTCAAGAACCAGGCTCAACCCTAAAACCCTAAACCAGGCTGTTAAAGAGTGAATGATGGAGGGGGCAGGAGTTTTTTACAGGGTTGCAGCGGGTGTTATTGGGTGTTGCGGTTCTCGATTTAGGTTCGCACCAGTTCAGTGGTTAGGTGCTTCAACTGGGAAGCCCAGATGATGTATGCATAGCATGCGCTCTTGTTTGCTCCGCATCTGTCGTCCCTGCAGTTGCTGATGACTCGTTAGTTCTCTAGGGTATCGGCTTTGCGGGTTTACATTTAGATGATCCTTCACGGGAGTTGCAGATGCCCTCCACCCATACAAAGAGTCCAAATAAGCAAGTACTGATGTGATTACATCAGTTGTCTGTCAGTGGGGCCTTGTTCCTTATTTTGATCTTATCAGTGGGGCCTTTTTCCTTATTTGATCTTATACAAGAATAAGACCACCTACCCAATATCAAAGAGGGAGCCCTTTTTAATCGTAGGTATTACTGGGATCCTAGCAGCACATTCGCTTCGTGCTGAGTTACAAGTGCCGTCGCTAGTTACTTCACTTTGATGACTCGATGACTGTAGGGCTCTTTCTTGGGTGACAGTCTGTAACTTAAAATTGTCCGTGACGTTTAGCTTAGGACATCCCCAATTGGGGTGCTTGTACGTAAGCCAAGTATAACCTTTTTCCTAAATTTCCTGACCCTGTGCGCAACATGCAGAATAGTTGACCAAAACGCGTACCGAAACCCCGAAGTCCCTGTCAAGTCATTGACATTTACAGCCCCGAACCCACATGTTCCCTGAAGTCCTCCTCTCCTAAACACTACATCCTAAAAGTAGGTTGTAAGTATAGTTAGAAGTACCCTAAATGGAGTTACCCAAATCATAACCCTGCTTATAAACGACTTACTAAGTCCCCTGCCCCTCCAAGTAGGGGTGTCGGTCCCGAGAACTATGCTAACCCCCCTAAACCTTGAATAACCTACCTTTTTAGCAGGGTTCCTTTTACGATTTCCATACATACGTCCTTAGAAGGGTAGGTTATTCCGGGCTACGGCAAACCCTAAACCCTAAACGTCCTACTAGCCAAAGCATCCCAAAACCTTCGCAAGTAATCTCAGGCGACATCGCAGAGCCCGCGGTACCTATGGATAGGCCGGCTTGACATGCATAGAGCCCTGACTCGTTGCAAACCGGAATGGGATGGATGCTCTTCAGATTCATTGCTTTCTCTAGGACGGCCTGAGCTCAAACAGTCTGCCATAAGCCCTAAGCTCTTGCTACGTACCTCTACTCCAAGGGCAAAAGGAGGGACTCTTGCTAAGGACACCTAGGTATATACGCTTAATATAGCTTTTATATACCCATTATATAGCCCATTATAGGGTAGGGGTCCCCATTAAGGGTCCCTCCTTTTCCCCTTTTGATCTACGGTTCCAGAGGACCCGATGGTTCGGTACTTGGGCTTGGGATAGCCGTGATGTCAACTCCTGCACGCGCAAAAAGATGAGATAAAGCCGAAAACCCGACTTCAGGAATAAGCGTATCCAAGAATCCCTAAAAACCTCTCAACATACGCACATACAGTTTTTGCTCTATCCTTCAACCGAAATGCATACTTTTTTTGAGCCGTAGGGACGCCTCCAAGCGCCCTTTGATTGAGCCAATAGGGTTCTTAAAATGGGTATTCAGGGTATAATGAAGGGTACTTGGAGGATCGTGGGCCTTAGTAAGTAAGGTTATAAGTACCTTAACTGGGGTTATAAGTAGTTATTTGTTTAGTTAACCTACTTATAACCCTAGTTACTAAGTCCCATGATCCTTTAAGTAGTTGGGGTCTTGGTAGGGGCACCCAAAGAGGCTGCAGCGACAGCCGCGTAGCACCTGGCAGCATCTGCGGTTCTCCGCTCAGCTGCCAGATGCTCCCAGGGTTGAGGCTTTACGGCTTCGGGTTTAAGGGTTTAGGGCTTAAAGGGAACTCCAGAAAGTTGGAATATTGATTATGGTAGGATCCCCTATAATTTACCTAAAAGGGTTTACGATAATGAAAGACCAACCGTCTGGCTTCTAGTGTAGAGCGGTGGATCAATTTAGAACGGTGGATCGATTATCTGGTTTATCTGTGTAACGGCTTTAACGTTTCATGTTTTAGAGCGCGTGAGGACAACAATTTCCCTTTTGGGGGCGCCCTTCTGGTCCTTTATTGGGTAATTTAGGGCATACCTTAACCCTGGAGAACCTGCCTTTTTAAGGACTCATATAAGGAAATCATAGTAGGGGACCCTAAAAAGGTAGGTTCTTCAGGGTTAAGGTAGGGTATAGTAGAGACAGCAGTTGGAGCTTCCAGGGAAGGGTGAAGCTTTCGGGAAGTCTTGATTCTTATCTGCTTCAATCAGGATTTGAGTGTTTCAGAGGGTTTCTGTGAGGCTTTTTCAATACTGTGTAGGACTTCGGGTTTAAGGGCTACTGCCGCGGGGCTTGTATCTCAAGACCAATGATGGTCCATCCCAGTGCTAGTTTGGGCGCTGGCTGAAGCATTGCCGAAAGGGCACATCATGAGAAACCATGTGGGGGATCTCCTTTCTTAGTAGACAGATGTTCGTTGGAGTGCTTACATGGGTTAGCAATAGGGCTAGAAAGAAGGGACAACCTTGATCCTTGAAGTATGCCCTAAACCCGCCAGGGCTTGTTGCAAAACCGTCTTATAACCTTGTAAATCACGTTCTGAACAAGCAGGCCCAAGAAACCCTCATACATCCTGGCACCCGCTTTTACAGTTTTGCCACCCGCAAACCTTAAACCTGAATCCCCAAACCCAAAGCTACTATAGGGGACGAATTAATGACTTACACTGTAGTATACTGGGCCCCAAAACTCTATTCGAACTACTAAAGCCCCTATGCTATAGTACCCTTATAGATCCCATATGGTATCCCTTATAGACCCCTTTAAAGGAACCCTATTCGACTTATTAACCCTAAGGCTCCATGTACCCTTATAGTATCTACTTAGGCCTTAAAGTACCTATACAGGGACCCCTTTAAGACCTAAGTATCTACTATAAAGGTACACGGAGCCTTTGGGTAAGGCCACTACGGTTGATGATATAAATTCTGCATTACCCATAATGCGGAATATACCATAATTGCCATGGCTTAGGGTCCTTAAGGTAATGCAGGATTTATATCATCAACCGTATGTTCGCCTGTTTCTGTTCATCAAGGTCTCCCGCCCGGCAGCCTTTTTGTTCACAGGCCGGATCCCTGGTTCCTTCAAGGGCTCCTTTAAGGGATCTGTAGGGTTTAGGGTTTAGGGTATTTAAGGGATCTGTAGGGTTTAGAAGGTTTAGAATTTAGGGTATTTAAAGGATCTGCAGGGTTTAAAGTGTAGGGTATTGAAGGGTTTGGGTGAAGGGTATTCAGGGGATCTATGAGATGTTCTCGGGGTTAAGGTTCCGGGTTAGGGTTCCGTTAAAGGAACTTGTATGGCTTACTGGGTCTATGGGGTTGGGGTCATAGGGTCAGGAGTTTGGCATTTAGGTTGGGTGTTTTCGTGTTAAGCTGTGGTTGGGTTGACATAAAGTTCGAAGTGTAGGGCTCCGCAGGGGTTTCTTTCAGCATTCTACCAGGATTGCTTCAGGCTCTTACTCCCTTAACCCTGCCCCAAAACCCCTAAACCCCTAAACCCCGAAACCCTCAGCCCCAAACCTTAAACCCTAAACCCCTCAACCCCTAAACCCTCAACCCCTAAACCCTCAACCCCAAACCTTAAACCCTAAACCCCTCAACCCCTAAACCCTCAACCCCAAACCCTAACCCTAAACTTTTCAACCCTCAAAGAGGTACCGGTTCTTCAAAACCGCACCACAGATGGAACTTCGAGTCCCTAAATTCGGACCTAGAGTCTGAGTTCGAGCTTCCCAGCACCTTTACGATAAGGGTTACTGTTACTGTTGAGGGGTTTAGGGGTTTGGGGTTTAAGGGTTAAGGGTTTAGGGGTTTAGAGGTTTGGGGTTTGAGGGTTAAGGGTTTAGGGGTTTGGTTTGAGGGCTTCGGAGACTACTGCTTCTGCTGGTCCTGGTGTAACAGTGTTACAGGGTGCAGGGTGTACGTGGTGAGTTCCGAGCTTGCCTCCATCTCTTACTGGGTTTGTTGGGGCTTGGGTCTCCGAACCGTAAGCCCTAAACCCGATGCCCTAAAACCCAAAACCCTACCAAGCAGGAAGCCCAATCCTTGCTGGATGCTTGCCTGCTGCTGCACTTGCAAGCTGACTCGAAGCTGGCCACGCTTGCAGTAGATGCTGGTGAGTGCCCGGTCCGAAATGCATCGGACTCGGTGATTTAAGTTCGCAGCTACAGCATTTTCATGAAATATTTTTATCCGAGGATCGCCTAGCAGATGCGGCCAAAGCATCACATGATGCATCACCTGGGATTGGACATGCTGGAGCAGCTCTACTCATGCAAGTTTTATCACTGCTTCCGCGACGAAGCAGCCATCATATATGGGTGGTTGTCAAAATTATGGTCCCTAGATATTAGGTGCCGTACTATAAAAGGGACCCTAATTTTGACAACTACCCATATGCCAAGCGGATCTCGGCGAAGCTACGCATGACGGGGCGAGCAAGGGTGTCCGCATTCCTCGACTTGGGCATAGGGTATCGTGGACTTCGGTACGAGATCATATTCAGACTTTGGGTAAAAAGTCATCACCGGGTCTGTCGTATTATGAGTTTCCTCTTCGAGTTGGATTTGTCGTCAATGAAGTGGGCCACACCCAAACTTTCCCGCTCCACTTGAGTGCCCTGCCATCACTCGTGGCTAAACAGTTTAGTGTTCAGGTCGTAGGGCTCAGGAGATAAAGTTGATGTCTCGTTGCTTATCGGATATTTGAGGTCCCTGATTTTCCTTTAACATAGCTTAAGAATGCAATTTTCATTCTGGCTCGAAGGGCGGCTAAGCGAAAGTAGGCAAGTTCTCAACCTATTCGACTTGATTACAGAAAGCCCAGTCCTGGTCTGAAAGTTGTTAGCCCTTCCCGCTTTTCTATGGACTGCGGGATCAGGTATCTGTTTAATGTGTATATATATATATATATATATGTGTATGTGTATATATATTCCTTCATAGATGTGCACTCACAGATAGGTATAGACACAGATATAGATATTGATATACACGTAGTTGTAGATGTAGATGTGCATACAGAAAAAGATATAGAAACAGTCCAGATGTAGGTCTAGGTCCAAGAGTAGCTATAGAGGTAGATGTAGACATAGATGTAGGGATGTAGATGCAGATACAGATACAACTATAGATGCACTCATAGATGTAGATAGATCTATAGTTTCTTGATACTTAGGCCTTGAGACAGGTTCTTACATCAGCACTGTCGAATGGACCCTGTCAGGGTCGTTTGACTTTCTCTACAACCGGTTCTACACCAGAACTGTGTAACTGAAGGAGTTGGGAGTTTTTATAGGGGCCTTACTGTGTTTTTGACGGTGTTCCTGTCGCTCATTGGGTTTTGGTTTTGGCCGGAGACTTGGACGAGTGCACAGGGTTGGAATTATGGGCTTGGGGATTCAGCGTTTAGCTTATTGTTTAGAGTCTCGGGTTTAGGGCGTTAGAGTTTTGGCCACCTGCCCGGTCCCATGCCACAGGAACATCGCGAACTTGGTCAACAACACAGACACCTCTGCAATGAGTGTGATCCAGTATGCCGTGGGCATTCTTAAGGCCCCGCTTCAGTGGGAGGGCACTGTCGGATCCTAGACCACCCAGTCCTGAGCACCCGAGAAACCCTACATGGGGGAAACTCCACAAGTTAGGGTACCTTATTTGGGGGTCCTGCATGATAATGAGGATCCTACTATTTAGGATACTATATTAGGGTCCCCTAATTTCGGAAACTCCCACATCGTTTAATCCCACAAGCTACCGCCGGCAGTTCGTTCGAATTCGGGCGAATGTCTTCGGGGTAGAATCGGAGGGGCGTGAACTTCATGAACTACAGAAAAGAACTACACGACGGCTTAGCGAGATCTGTACTGCCTCCAGAGTGCATCGAAATCTTCTAACAGTAGGGACACGCCGTGCTTTTAGCAATTAAATGTTACCAAGAGGTTTTGGGTAGGGGTTTTGCTACAGAAGTGAGCTTTGCTGAGTGCCTCGCATCCGAAAGCAAACCCGAACTGTCCAAAGGACCCAATAATCAGGTACTTTGATTACGGAGAGTAGTAAGTGAGGCTAAACTTTGGAAGGGTATATGGGCAGTTCTCCAAATTAGGGCCCCTCTTTAAAATCTTTAGGTCCTCAGCACCCTTATAAACAAGGACCCTAAAAGGGACCCTAATTTAGAGAACTACCCATATATTAAGTACTTGAACCTTTGGGTTAAAGGGAGCCAAGGCAAGGAGGGCAACTGAGCGCGTGGACTTCTCAGGGTAATATAGAGGCCTTCATAATTTACCTAGGGGTTCTTTTTAAAGGGGTCCTTGAAGGGGTCTATAAGGGATCTATAATAGGGTTCTATATTACGGGCCTTTAAATAATTACATGTACTATTTTGGGAGGCTCCTTATTATATGTTCGTACAATATACCCCATAACCCCAGTCTAATTATCAAGGCCCCTATCTTATGGGGCTCTTTTGAGTCCACGAATACGAATATGTGTTGCTTATCTGCATGCACTGTACTGCGTTTTTATGCTGTGGCAGGGCTATTAACTCTCGTGTGTACTTGCACTAAGCACATACTTCCAGCCTGATCCTCCACGAGCCCTATGCAATCTGAAACCCCCAGCCACCACACGCAGAAACTCCCTAACACCCATACTATAGATCCTCAGCCCTAAACCCTACACAGCTGCTGGCGGAAGGGTATAACGCTCAACAGCGGTTTTGCAATCCAGATCGGAACTTGATTGCTACGACGGCCAAGTTACTGAAAGCACGTGACGCCAAGAATCTCCGTATTATTACTGCTGCGACACACCTTCGAAACGCCATGGATGAGTTCTGATTGCCGCAGCCTAGTTTGTTCACTGCTAGGTTCCATCTCTGCATGCACAAGTCATCATGGTGGTCTCACGTATTCGTACCGGAGTCTGCAAAGAGAAACTCGCTATCTCAACTCACCACGCCCGGATCAAGCAGCAAGACGAAGCCACAGTCCACGCCCGAACCCCAACTTGGGCCTGCGGCCAAGCCCGAGCCCGGACCCCGCCGACAATACCCAAAGGGGTTGGTTTAGTAGTTTCGGTTTCGGGTTTGGGGTTTAGGGTAGTGTTCTGCTGTAGGGTTTTATGGCTTACTGTTCAAGATTTTATGTTAACCGGAGCTGCGAAGGTTCAGCACATCGTTCTCTGTGGTCACTACGACTGCGGCGGCATCAATGCCGCGGTGCGCAACGACTGCCTGGCCTGTTGCGGTTGTTTCGAGTCCGAGACTCACCAAGGTACGATAGGGACCTTAATGCTTGCCTGTACTATTTTGAGGGTTCCGTAGTCTAATTATGGCATAATGGGCCCCAAAACCCTACTCTAGCTAATTATTAAGGCCCTGGGCGGTAATTTGTCGCGGTCCCACGGGTTAATTCAATGGGCACGAAAAAGATGCTTGACTACGATAGAAGCCTTCAAGAGCGCCGGTGCCATTTTGGGGTCCGAGTTGATAAGGCCCGAATGGTGTCCGTGTCTGGTGGGTTCAAACTACAGGCTCTGGGCTTCAAGTCCCGATGCTGCTTAAATGTCAAGCACATCCATATGCAGGCGTGCGTTTCTCTGTGAGTTCCTGGATGTGTTTTCGAACGGTCCATTTGCTTTGCATAGTTCGTGTTTTGTATTGCTTGGTCCTGGTCTTTTGTATCAACAGTCCCGTCCCCCTAATCATCGCAAGGCTTACATTTCCCAAGTGCTATACTCCAAATGGCTCTTGGTATCCAGACCATACTTGTTGGGCACTTGGACCCTTAGGGTTTTATCTCTGGACGGCAAATGGGAGTTTCCGAAAATAGGGGGCCCTAATAGACTACCCTGAATAGTAGGATCCTTCTTGCAAGAATCCCAAAATAAGGCACCCCTAACTTTCGGAAGCTCCCAAATGGACTTGTAAAATTTACTTCTGTCCAGTGAAGTTTGTTTCGGAGGAGTTTGTGGGAGGAAACTGAGAGGTCTAGAGGTTTGTAATGATGTCTTTTCCTAGTTCTTTATGTGTAAGAGTTTAGGATTTAAGGTTTATTATTTAGGGTTAAGGGTTTCGGGTTCATTTAGGGTGTACGGTGCAGGGTTGATTTAGGGTTCAGAGTTTAGGCTTTAGGGTACTTCTGCATCGGTCTTTCGCTGTGTGCCTCTTCGTATGTTTGTCTCGGTGTCCTACATTCGCCTTGGCATTAAGCCCCGTGTTGCTAGGGACCGGACCCCCTGAACTCAAAACCGTCTGTAAGTGCATTAGCCCATAGCCCATAAGCCTATTCTAATAATTTAGGTACCGATACTACTGTGGCAGAAAGTACGCTAACCGTCCAAAAAGACCCAATAAACAGGTACTTGGGTTTTGGATAGTCGTTATGCAGGCGAAATTTGCGAGAGTATAAGGCTACTAGCCACTTAGACCCTCAGCGCTGTGGCCAGGACTACCACTCTAAGCCCGAAACCCCAGAAATCCTAAAGACTACCTCAAGCCGGAATAACCTACCTTTTTAGGGTTCCTTATTATGACTTCCTTATATAAGTCCTTAAAAAGGTAGGTTATTCCGGCTCAAGGTAGACCATCCTAAACCCCAAATCATCAGCCAGGGTTCCTTTAAAAAAAGGGATCCTCTAAGGCCTGAGAGGGCTCCTTCAAAGGGATGCCTAAAGCTCCCCTGAGGCCCCTAGGGCTCCTTTAAAGGGACCCCCTAAACCCCAAAATCCCAAGGCCGAAGCCCCAAGATCCCTTATGGATCCCTTTAAAGGAGCCTTTATAGAACCCTGAAAGCAATTCTTACAGATCCCTTTAAAGGAACCCTAGGGATCCTAAGCCAGGACGATCACCCCTCCCTTAAACCCCAAACCCTATACCCTTATGGTAGCCTTATAGGAACCATTAAATGAACCCTATTTGTGGCCCTTGGTGATCCTGAGCCAGGACGATCACCCCTCAATTAAGGAATATACTTCAATATTCAATCATAGTAGGATCCCTTGCATGATTTAAGGGATAATTCCTTCTTTAAGGGATACTGGAGTCCCCTAAACCCAAAGCCCTATAGATCCCTGTCACAGGAACTAGGAATTTTGAGGGAGCCCTTACAGATCCCTTTAAAGGAACCTTAGCATTCTTAGAGTCCGCGGGAAGCCAGGGCGATCGCCGCTCAACCCTAAACCCCTAAACCCCGAAACCCTAAGCCCTTAAAACCCTAAACCCCTAAAGCCCTAAACCCCTAAACCCCTACACCCTAAACTCCTTAACACTAAACTCTAAACAATGAACCCCTAAAGCCCTAAGCCCTTAAACCCCTAAGCCAGGACGATCGCCCCTCCCTCAAACCCCAAACCGTATGCTCTTATGGTACCTCTACAGAATCCTTAAACGAACCCTCAAATGAACCCTATTTGTGCCCTTAGTGATCCTGATGGTATCCTTGCAGAACCCTTATAGGAACCCCTAAAGGAACCCTTATGGCTCCCTTTACAGGAAGCCTTACCAACCCTGAAATGAACCCTATTTGGACCCTAAGGGATCCTGAGCCAGGACGATCACCCCTCCCCTTTGTCCAACTGGCTGCGGCACGTCCGAGATGTGTGCCTCGTCTTCTCCCAAGGCTTCTGGGGATGCTCGAATAAGATGCTGATACGATAGTATAATATGATGCAGCATAAGAATATAGCAAAATATAGTGCTATGGCATAATACAGTAGAAGATAGTATGATGTAATACTATATTATGTTCATTTACATTTTAGTATATGAGTTGGTATGATGATGGCCTCGAGGTTAAGGTTCGGAGTTTGGGTTCGCGGACTTCGGGGCTCGGGGCATAGGGCATTGAGTTTAGGGGAAATTCAGGGCTTTCGGTTTTAGGGTTTAGTGTTTTAGGGTTTATGGTCTTAGGGTTTAGGGTTTTGCCTGCTTTAGGATTTATGGTTTTGGGGTTTAGGGTTTATATTTGGTGTTTGTGGTCTTAGGGTTTGGTGTTTTAGGGTTTAGGGTTTTAGGGTTCAGGGTTTAGTGTTTGAGGGTGTATGATGTTCGGGTTTGAGGGCTCTAGGGTTTAGGCATGGAGCCTTGGGGTTCGCAACATAAACAACATAAGTACATAAACGCTTGAGATTAAAGAAAGGGCCTTATAACTGAAATGGGGTCTCGGGCAGTTTATAGTATGCTTATTACAAGGAGCCCGCAATAATTTGCATAATTATTTAGGCTTCCATGTTATGGGCTGAGCCCAAAACCTAAACCCTACCCCTAAGGCTCAAAATGGCCCAGAAGCCTTATATAATAGAGCCTTTAGGCCCAAAAGCCTCAAAATGTGAGTCCTTAGAGCCTTGGGGTACGCCTTTAGGGCTTCAGGGTTTCACAGGGCTCTTGGCAGCTCTGGCTTGCGTGAGGTACCGCCTGCATCGGGAGGAGCTCAGCGCGATTCCGGACAGATGGCGACCTGCACCGAGGGTTTTGTACCTGTTGTTTATCGCGGTATCCATTTGGCCACTTTCTTTATCGATCTATCTATCTAACTATATATCTCCTTATCTATCTATCTATCTATCTACCTACCTGTCCATGTTACTAACTCATGTTTAAATCCTATCTATCTATCCACCAATCCGTCCGGGGTCTGTCAGGCTGCGCCTGTCCGTACATGTCCGGGCTCCGAACAAGCCATTGGGAGTAGAAGCCTTGCATACTGGGGTTCGATAGGCAGTACGGCGCAGCAATGCCGAACACGTAGCCTGGCATGTACACTTACTTAGAAGGTCAGGGGACTTAATAAGTAGGTTAGAGTTACTGCAACTGTTATCCTACTTATAACCGATGTACTAAGTCCCCTGTGGTTTCCATTTCTCTGATGAGTGGTAACCCTAAGGCCTAAGCCCCTAAACCCCTTAACCCCTTATATGACCCTCAACCCTAAATCGCTGTAAGACCAGCGCAACTGTGAAATTTGATGTTGAGTCCAGCATTGCTGCAATCCGACTCCAGGCGGGCGAGACCTTGGTCGTTGGAGCTTTCTAGTTGTATTATAGGGGCCTTAACAATTACCTAGGGTTAGGGTTTAGGGGTTCAGGGTTAAGGGAATAATTGCCACAACCCAAACCCTAAACCCCTAAGTCTTTAGGGATCCTTAGGGGGCCAGGCATCAAGCTATGGAAAGACTTTGTCATACTGCTGATGGACAAAATCCTGCATGACCCTAAACTATGGGAACTATGGTATGTTCCTTATAATGGGTAATGCAGGATTTTGTCCATCAACAGTAGCACCCATGCCTTTGGCAAGCAACAGTGCAGTTTCAATATGGAGCGCGTTGCATGCTCACCCAATGGTGAAGATGCTGCTGTATTCTGTGCAAAAGATCTGCACAGCTGCTCGCTTTGGATGCATCTTGCACGAGGCAGACGGTCACCTGTCCAACGAGAAGCTCCACGCCCACGTCTGTCAGCAAGAGAAAGCACATAGATCAACAAAATGAGCTTCCATTGTTGAGGGAGCTGCTGCTGTGCAACAACCACCAAGTGAACCTGGTGCTTGTTGAGGCAGTCAACAACGTCCCGAAGAGCGCACGGTTGGGGTTTAGGGTTGAGGGTTTAAAGTTTACCTGTAGCCGAAAAGACCTACCTTTTTAAGGAACGATATATAGACAGCATAGTAAGGAACCCTAAAAAGGTGGGTCTTGTCGGCTACAGGTAGGGGTTGGGGGTTTAGGATTTACGAGCCCCAGGCCCCGAACAGTAAAAGCAGAGTAGAACAAGCAAGCAGAATACACACAAGAGACTTAGCTTATCTTTATGATTTATGAAACTACAGGCACCTACACAAAGAAGCCAAAGATTGTGGAACCACATAAGAAAGAACATGCCCAACGCCCAAACCCCTAAAGCCCTAAAACACTACAGCCCCGAACCCTTTAAACCCAACCCGTAAACTCTAACCCACCAAGCTGTAAACCGTGGAGTAGAGAGGACCAGACAGTCCGGGCGCGACGGCTTGTCGAGATCAACGTGATAGAGCAGGCGCCCAGTTCCCGAAGGCTAAATGATGCCCTCATCTGGTACAGTTTTTCTTTGATTTCCGGGCGTAGGGTTTTGATGCTTAGCGTCTTGGGTTTCAGCGGTTCCTATAACTATACAGCTACCCTACAGGCCAAAGTACGGTTGCGAGACTTTTTGAAGGTTCGGCCGTTCCGGGCTTGGTGGAGTCTGGGCGTGGGTATTTGGGTGTTTGTAAGGAAGGTGTGTAGCCTGGGATTTGGGGGTTTCGCTGTTACAGATGTGGAGGGGAGATAACGTTAAGGCTTTGTGGGGTCTAGGGCTTACAGGAATGAGAGGGTTGAGGGCTTTGGATTTAGGGGTTTTGCAGGTTTTAAAGTTTTTAGGGTCTGAAGAAACACCAGTCACCCGTCTCTTTCCTGCTCATGTTCCTACCAGAACTAATTGATATATCATACCCCCACCTTAACCCTGAATAACCTACCTTTCTAGGGTTCCTTTTTATGATTTCCTTATAAAAGGGTAGGTTATTCCAGCTTAAGGCAACACCTCATTCTACGGATTGTGGTTCCCATATTAGGTCCGAGTGCTAGGGTCGCCATTCCGACTTCCAGCATGTAGCATGCTCCCCCGGCATCTATGACTTTAACTTATATGTACCTAGAAATATTTTTACATTTTTGTTTATTATAATCCTTAAGAAACAGCTGAAATTCTAAGTTCAGTATAGTTAAGGGTCCTTCATGTTCTCCCCGACTACTAAGCTACATTAACTGCTCTCCTAAGCCCAAGTACCTTGTTTGGGTTCTTTGCAGGCTTAGGGCGCTTTCCGCGCATTTAAACACGATGGCATGATGCTTGGCTGATGCTCATCAGCCGAACTTGCGCATGTCACGCTAGAGAATTCCTGTCGAATACTAAGAATTTGGGAATTGTAGGGTAGGGATTATAGTAGGGTCCAGGGGTTAGGAGGTTCAGGGCTTTCAGTGCTGTAGTGGATATAGTGATTTTGCTGCTGAGGGAGCGGATTGCAATGATTTCGGGCTCCTCAATCACAACAAGCACATGAAACAGCAGCAAGCCTACTACTACTACTACTGCTGCTGCTACTGCTACTACTACTACGACTACTACTACTACTACTACTACTACTACTACTACTACTACTACTACTACTACTACTACTACTACTAGTACCACTGCTACTAGTACTACCACTGCTACTACTGCTACTACCACTGCTACAACTACTGCTACTACTGCTACTATTGCCAATACTGCTACTACTACTGCCTAAACGCAAACACCTAAATCCCGCTCACAGTGAGCTTCCCGGAACTGGAACCCTGGAATCTGGCGCAAGAAATTGCCTCTACCAAGGGTTAAGGGTTAAGGGGTTCTATAAGAGTTCCTTTAAAGAGATCTATAAGGGATCTATAAGGGGTTTAGGGTTTAAGTTTTAGGCCTTACACCTACAGATTGAGGATTCTGAGTTTTCAAGTTTTGAGCAGTCACCTCAGATTGATGAAGCCTTGAATACCAGAGCCCCATGAAACTAAAGAGCCCCTAAACCCTAAGTCCTCGATCCTTAAATTAAACCCTAAGCCCTAAACCCTTTAACCCTAAACCCTATACCTTAGAAGGGGCCCCCACGCTATAATAGTAGTATAATTTTGGAATATAATAGGGCTCTAATATAATCCTTTCAGTCACTATTACCCGAAAGCCAAAGGACCAAAGCCGCCGAAACCCGACACCCGAAAGCGAAGCCCCAGGCGATCAATTTGTACAAAACCCGGATCGTCCAACAGCGACGAGTTGAGACCTACCAGAACTTGGAGGCTGAGACGACATACTACAGGGTCGAAATAATTACGTATACTAGTTTCGGGGTTCCTTATTATAGTTATGGTATAATGGCCCCTAAGCCAAATTCTAAGGACTAGAGTATGAGGGTATAAGTTATATCAGGGTTTAGGGTTTCGGGTAAAGTAAAACAAGAGTAAAAGGCTACAAGTTATATAACTGTATAGGGGTAAGGTACATAAGGGCTTAGGGTTAAGGGGTAAAGTGCACAGCATGCCTGTGAAAAACAGCTAACATTTGATTGAGCATATCGCTTCTCGATTCTAAGTAAGGTCAACATTTAGCATAGGGAAGGATTGTCTCGGGTAGAGTTTCTGAGCACCCTCCACGGGTGGCAAGCAAAGCCACGCTTGCCGCGAAATCTGCTACTGGCGTTGCCCTGCAGGGCCGATCGACATTCTGCTCCGCCCACGGCCAGCTCCGGTACCAATGGTCGGCAGAAGGACCGGCAGGTACGTTACTGGAATGGGTGGACCGAGGACAAGACCGTGCGGCATACCAATCCAACAGCATGATCCTCAAGCTTTCCCAGCAAAACCAGGACTGGGAAATGGAGCTTGCGCAGAAGCTCCCAGGGATCGCCGCCAAGGTCTTCTGGACTGAACAAGTGGAGCTAAACACTTTTACAGTAAAAGCCAGAAAGTTGGAATATGATTATCGTAACCCTTTTAAGGATCCCACCATTAATCCATATTCCACCTTTGTGGAGTTCCGTTTAGCCCAAAATTGTTGTGATCCTCCGCTTCAGAGCCGTCTAGATTCTAGCACAAAACAAGGGTTAAGGGCTCGTTTGGGGTTTAGGCATACAGCCCTCGCAGCTATACGCTAATTTAATGGAAGACCAAACAACCCCAGACGACATTTCGTTGAGGAACATTCGCAACATGGGTATTTGTTAATATAATGCCTTTCTTGGGGCACCTCCTTCTAGGTTGTGGTTGTTGTTGTTGTTGTTGCAAGAATCCTTCTGGTTAATGTAGGAAACTGATTAAGAAACCCTGGGCCTATAACTCCAAAACAGTAGGATTCATACAAGGAACCCTAATAAAGGCCCAGGGTTTCTTAATCAGGTTCTTACATTAGCCTATGTAGTGGGATCTCTCAGTTTCAGAAGCAAGCTCTGTGTAGCTGAAGCTTGGTTCAACACTTGGAGGGGTATGAAGCTGTCTGGACCAAACCACCTAAACTGAAACCACCCAAACCCAAAGCTCTCTAAACCCTAAATCCAAAGCCCCCTTTGCCCCAAACCCTGAAACGCAAAAGCCACGAACTGAACCTCCGGGGCGCTTCAAGCAAAGTGAGCCTGCTTAGGTGGCGTACCCAGCGAGTCCAACATACCACTTTTTTAGCGAATCTACCAGTATTGTGGTAAACTCCTTGATTGAGAGCAATCCGACCTTTCTGCTAAGAATCGCACAAAAAATAGTAAGGAGCCCTGGCTTAGGCAGGATTCCGGTTGGTGTTAAGTGGGTATCGGGGTTTCGGCATCCAACTCGGGTGCTGGTCGCCCCATTCCGACCACCAAGTCCTCTGCTCCCAGTAAGCATGACACTTTAAACCATACAACCCTAAACCCTTAGCAAAAAGCCCTAAAGCCGAAAAGCCCTAGGCCCAAACCCAAAACGCCCTAAACCCTGAACTCTATAGACCCTAAACCCCTAAACCCTGAACACCGAAACCCTAAACCCCTAAACCCGCCTTCAGAGTGTGCCAGGAGCATGGCTTCGTTCAGCCAAAGATCCATCCCTGTGTCAGCTTCTGAGCCCTCTTTCGGGACTTACCCAGAGCCTCCAAAACCCCTCTATTAAGGATTACACCTTAGGGTTCCTTAACGGGATCTATAAGGGTTCTACACGGGAATTTAAAGAATATACCTTAAAGTATAGTAGGATCCATAATATGATCTAAACCTTCATTAAGGGGTTTCAGAAGCTCTGGGTAGCAACGACCTTCGAACCTCAACTGTAGTAATCAAAATAGCCATAATCATCGTCATCGTAAGAAGTTAAGAGAACAGAACCATAAAGATCATTATCGTATTAATATTCCCGTATCCCCAAACCCTACAAAAATAGTAGGTGATGGCCCCTTAGTTAGAGGGTATGACCCTTAAAACGATAGGTTTTTGGATCCACAGGTTGGTTTTACAAGCCCTAAACCCTAAACCCTAAACCTGTTTTTGGGCTTCGGGTCTAGGGGCTTTAGAGTGGGGAGGTTAGGGCCATAGCTCAGGGCTTCCTAGGTTTGCAGGGCTTTTAGGGTTTAGGGGTCTCAGGGCTTACTTACGCCGCTTTAGGACTTTAGGGGTGACGATTCAGGGTCTTTCGGGCTTAGGGCTTAAGGCTGGCAGGGTTTAGGGGTCTCAGGGCTTACTTACGCCGCTTTAGGATTCTAGGACCCGGAGTAGGCCCTTATTCCCTTTTTTAGGGTTCAGGTTCCCTTATAAGCCCCTTTAAACCAAGAAGGGCATCCTTTTTATGCCTGGGTTACTCTGGGGTCTAGGATTTTAGGGGTGACGATTCAGGGTCTTTCGGGCTTAAAGGGCTTAAGGCTGGCAGGGTTTAGGGTACGCTTCGCGATTTGAATACAGTTCCTCGTTATGATGATGACTTAGAAGCTGTGTGAGTGCACCTTACACTTTTTGGGATAGTATTTATTATCCCTGAACTGAAAGGGTACACGTCTTTGACTGATGAACTCAGCAACTAAGATGAGGGCTTAGGACCAAGGGAGGTTTTTATTTTCGCAGTACAGCTCTACTTCTGGCTTATGAGCTGGACAACGACAACTAACGATGGAGGAGTTTCAATACTAAGCTGTAGTCTAATAGTATCCCTAATCCGACATTCAGAGCTTGCCACTGTATTCCCAACGAGTGATACCTGTGTTTTTCATTCAGCACAGTACAGCTCCCACCGGCAAGTGCCATCGTTTGCACGACTATTTGCGGCGCTCATCACTGGCCGGATCGCCTGTGGCGCATTTCGACGACAAATGCGACCATCGTTTGCACGACGATTTGCGGCACTCATCACTGGCCGGCTCGCCTGTGGCGCACTTCGACGACAGGTGCGGCGACGACATCTTGCATGAAGTGGTGGTGGCTGGCCGGGCAAGGACCATTTGACCTACCTCCATGCAATGGACTGAGTTCGAGTGGACGATGCCTATTGTGCACGAGCTTGATGCATTCGGTCGGTGGCTATCGGCGGAGCTTGGGGGCTGAACATTAAACTTTGAACGTTTTGGGTTTTATACAAAAAACAACTACTAAAGGTTAGTCGTCTAAGAACCATTTTCTCTCCCAAATAACAGTATTATCCTAAACCCCAGTACCTCATTATGGGATCCTCTGGATCCTCAAGACCTCTCTAGAAGCCTACATACCCTTATATATCCCTTATTGAACCCTTATACAACCCTGTACTATTGGGATCCTTGGCACCTTAGCTCAGGCCCTCAGAAAAGAGCTACGGCTGATGATATAAATCCTGCATTACCCATCGTAAGGAATATACCATAATTCCCATAGTTTAGGGTCCTTAAGGTAATGCAGGATTTATATCATCAACCGTAGTGAGAGGGTTTTCCGAAAAGGCTTTGTCAGTGAGGGTCATTCTAGCTACAGTAGAAGCCGGAAAGTTGGAATATCATTGAATCATTATCATAATCTTTTTAAGGTAAGTTATAGCCTATTCCAACTTTCTGGAGTTCCCTGTGGGGTTGCTCATGAGCGACTCGGACCCCGGAAAGTCGATGAGCTATGACCATCTTTCTATCCTTCGGCCGTTAACCCCAAGGGTCCAAAGGACCCAATCATTAGGTACTTATAGGTTTCGGATAGTAGTTATGTAGGTTACTATTTGGGAGAGTATATGATTATTAGGTACTTGGACCCTTAGGGTTAACAGCCCTAACCCCCAATTTCTGAGCTTGAGCCTTCGGTTGTATGTAGATTTGTAGGGGGTTTAGAAAATGGCAATCCGCTAAACCTCAAGTTCCTGACCCCCAAGCCCGAAACGCATAATCCCGAAGCCAACATCCTTAACACAACCCACATCCCTAAAGCCCACATCCCTAACTAGACCGACCTCCGAAGTGGGTTATAGACCGACCTCCGAAGTGGGTTAGAAGTAAGAGCAGAATTCATTGAGAGACCGTCTGCTAGTTGACAAATGAAACCATTAGCATATGGGGTAGCTAGGGTAATGTAGGGTGGCTTTGCTGTTAACAGTTAGCGTTCAGGGTGTAGAGTTGCTTGAAATGAGACGGTTCTTATATCATTCAACGGAAACCTTCACGACGAGTCCCTAAACCCCAAATTCAAACCTTTCGAACTCTTGCAGTTGGAAAAAGGTGTGGACAAAGTCCTAAACCCTAACAAAATCGTAAGCTGTGAGAAAGGGAGCCTCCAACAAATGCAAAACTTAAGCCCTAAACCCTAAACACCTAAGTTCTCAAGATCAGGTCTATGACCCGGCTACGGGGAAGCTGGTGCGTCTCGATGCCGGGGATCTCGGCACTTTCAGAGGCATGTGCCCTATTTAGAGGCACCTGCCCTAAATCTTAAGCTTGGGGCGAAGTAAGGCTTCTATTGAAGGGTTCCTTTCAGGATTGTGATAAGGATTCTATAAGGAGTCTATAGTACTTAGAGTCCCAGGGGGCTTAGTATGTCGGTTATAAGTAGGGTTATAATGGTTATAATTGGGGTAATTGAATTTAGGGGACTTGTAACTCTACTTACAACCTACTTACGGAGTCCCCGGGCCTCCAAGTAAATCTTAAGCTTGGGGTCATGAAGGATGACTTTTCCAAGGGTTTTGCAAGGTCTCGCAGTGTGCCCTTTTTCCCTAGTCTTACAGAAAACTGATTTAGATCCCCAATACCTAACCTTTAAACGTTGTTGGGTTCTTATAGTTTAGTAGGAATCGGAAAGTTTAACCTCTCATTTCTGTGGCTTATTGGGGTAGTAAGAACCCTAAACCCTAAACCCCTAAATCCTAAACCCTGGCCCTAAACCCTAAACCCCTAAACCTTCAGTCCTAAGCTACCCTAAGGCTCCATGTACCCATATAGTATATACTTGGGCATTCAAGTACCTATATAGGGACTTCGTTAAGGCCTAAGTATCTACTGTAATGGTACATAGAGCCTTTGGGACAGTCTAAACCCTAAAAACCCTAAAGCTAATGTGCATACTATGCCTAGAGTCTACCCTACCCCTTGTTCCGGGCACCTATACTCAATGGCAAGAGGGGAGGCCTTTTCGTCCCAGGTTTCTGGGCATCGCAGTCTGGGACTGAATCTGAATATGGGAGTTTCGGAAAATTCGGGGTACCTTTAAAGGGATCCTTTAAGGGTTCCTTTATTAAAGGGATCTATAAGGGTTCTTTCTATAAAGGGTTTAGGGTTTAGAGTTTCCGAAAATTAGGGGTACTTTGTTTTGGGTCCTTATAATAAGGGTCTTACTAGTTAGGGTACTATGCTAGGGTCCCCTATTTTCGGAAACCCTCATATCGAAGCGCTCATGAAGGTTCGTGGTAAAGGGCGGCTAAAGTTCTTGGGATGAAAAGGGGCTTACTTGTGATAACTTATAAACAAGGCTTTAGAAGGGATGTGTAAGGCTGCAACCTCTACGTCCCTAGACCCTCAACCCCTAGACCCCTAAACTCCAAAACCCCTAGACCCCTAAACTCCAAAACCCCTAAACCCCTAAACTCCTAAACCCCTAGATGCCTGAACTCCTAAACCCCAAAGCCCACGGTTGTTGCGAGGCTCACAAGGAAGGGATCTAAGCCTTCAGGGGCTCTGGAGTTTCGGGGTTTTAGGAGTTTTGGGCTGCAGGCTTAGGGTTTAGATGGGTAGTGGTCAAAATGATGGCTCCCTTTTTGGGTACCCTAAATATCTAGGGTTTAGGATTTAGGGTCTAGGTGCAGTGCTATAGTAAGGACCCAAAAAGGGACCATAATTGTGACAACCACCCCTATGAGCGGCAGGGGTTAGTACAAGGCTTGAAGCCATTAGGATGTTTATCACATATCTGATCCAGTGAGTCTTGCTGCTTTGCTAGCTTCTTATTGTCGTATCTAAATGCTAGCCACACTCAGGTCAAGCAACAAAGAGATAAACTGGACTTGAGTGCGATTGGTATAACCGCAAGGGTCCAAAGGACCCTATAATCAGGTACTCGGTTTTAGGATCGTAGTTATGCAGGTTAGGATTTCGGACAGTATATGATTACTAGGTACTTCGGTTGATGATATAGATCCTGCATGACCTTAAGGACCCTAAACTATGGGAATTATGGTAAATTCCTCATTATGGGTCATGCAGGATTTATATCATCAACCGTTGGAAATTTTGGGGTAACACCTACTGCCCAGACCTGAGACTGTAAACTGTAAACCCAAGTGGACGTGCCTAACTCCGAGTTCGCAAGATCATCTCTGCACACTACACCCTAAGGCTCTAAACCCCAAACCCCTAAGCCCTGAACCCTAAACCCTTAAATCCTAAGGCCCTAGTCTCGAAACCCCAGCCCACCCTAGAGCCCCGACACAAGTGGACTTGACCAAAACCCTCCCCATCCCCTCACTCCGACATCCGAAGGGACCCCAAAAACGAAGATAGAGGTCTGAATGATTGGTAGTAGTATCGCCTTCAATTCCCTTAACAGACCAAACAGCCCCTTGTCATTAATAACGATTCTGGTCAACACGGCTCCCGTGCTGCCCAGCTGGCTCCATTAGAAGCTTGCAGTGGAGAAGTATACAGAGACAGTTTAGGATATTGGGGGTTTTACGGGTTTAGGATATAGGGCTGTGTTGTGGATTGCGGGTTCAGGGCTTCGGATTGGTCGTGGGTTGTGGGGTCGAGAAGTCAGTCACACGTGTCCCAACAGACTCCAACAACTCTACCACCACAGAGTTTTGAAGAACTGCCATAATACATATATATATATATATATATATGTATATATATATAATCATATATATTAGGACCTTAGTAGTAGCCCTATTATAGACTCTTCTGTAAAGGGGCAGTACCTACGGTCTAGCAAGCATTCCCGGCTTCCAGCAATGCTTTACGTCTGGAGCATCTCCGGAGACCAGCTCGCGGCTATGTCAAGCGCAGATGTTGAGGACGTGCGGAGACTTGGCCAGCAGGACAGCTCAAACCTTCCAGGATGCCTTGATTATACCTTAAAAACTCCTATTTAGGGAGCCCTCTACCATATTGCAGTTAGAGTTTTTAAGGACTATACTTTCGATCATATTTGGGATCCTTCTACAACTGAAGGTAGATTCCTTAATTGCACGACTTTGGAAGGTCTACCCAGAGGCCCCATAGTAGTTCCTTTTTGGGATTACCTTATAGGATTCTATATATGAACCCTAAAGAGGAACTACTTTGGGGGCCTCTGGGTAGGTAGCTCAGTCCCTACACTCGAGCCTTGAAGCTGCTAAGGATTCAGCTTGCAGGTTTAGGGTTTTAGGATTTTCGGGATTTAGGGTTTAAGGCTTCTAGGGTATTAGGGTTTAAGGTTAGCGGTGTGGGGAGTTTGTGTTTAGGGTTTAGGGATAAGGGTTTATAAGGCACAAAGACCGCACTGTAAAAGCATGTTGGGCCATTTTCTTGAGCCTCAGGGTAAGCCCTAAGCCCTAAACGCGTTTAAAACACGCAAGCTCTTAAACCCAGAAACCTAAGCCCTAGCCCCTAAATCCGTAAACCTAAACCCAATAGATCCCTTATGGAGCCCTTATGGATGCCTTTAAGCCCTAAACCCTATAAGCCCGAGACCGTACAGGCTTCGCGCCTTTTTTGATGGTGGGGACTGAACCTGTCGGAGAGCTTTTTGCTGACGGTTTAGGGTTCGGGATCCAATGGAGTTCAATAGTGCTGAGTCTAGGGTTTAGGGTTTAGGGTTCGGGATCCAATGGGGTGGTTGTAAAAATGATGGTTCCTTTTTGGATCCCTTAAATATTAGGTGCCGTATTTTAATAAGGACCCAAAAGGGGACCCTAATTTTGTCAACCTCCCAATGGATTTCAATATTGCTGGGTTTAGGGTTTAGGGTTCTGGTTAAGGAACTAGTAATAAGCTTTACTGCAAGCCTGTTGCTTTACACTTCAGATCACAAAAATAGCGCATGAACAAGAGCACGATGTGCTACCTGCAGGTAAGCCATAGTAAGCCATAGTAGCTATAGTTGTCTTAATCAGCTGTGATCTGCAAGTGTCCGCCAAGGACAGTCAAAGCAGAACTGTACCGATTGCACGGATGGTCGCGATTTCGACAGAGGCTCCTTCACGATGGTTGTGTTTTGGAGAACACTGCCAGTTTGGATGGTCGCGTCGATGTTCAAATGCTTCTCGTGGATTTTGCATCTACCAGCTGGAATCAGGCAGACTCACTGACCAAAGCTGTCACGTCGGGCAATGTGGGTTTCTTAGTAGCTGAGTGGATACACTTTACACTTTTGGGATAGTATTACCCACTATAAAGCAGAAAGTGTAGTTTTTTTGGGGCTTATGACCCTAAACCCTAAACCCTAAGCCCTAAACCCTAAACCCAACTCAGCAACTAAGGTTTGGTGTCGGAGATCTTGGATAGGCCACAAGATCCAAACTACGCCGACACACGGGGCCGCAAGCCGCTGAGCTTGGCACTGCGTTGCGGTCACATTGGCAGCTGGGCTCTTGTTTAGGGTTTAGGTAGGGTTTGTTCAATGTATATATGGACTTGAAATGTGTAGGTCCCCGCTAGCGGGCAGCGGGCACCATTACTGCTAAGCTATGCTTGTTCGGATAAGAAACCCTTAAAAACAAGAAACCTAAAAACCCTAAACCCAGGCATTGCGCAGTTGCTGTTGGAGGCTGGGGCAGGCAGGGATTTCATCGGCCAGAGCCGGCAGGAAGCCTTTGAGGAGGCCATCATGCGAGGACAGGCGGAAGCTGGTCTTCGGAGTACCACACTGTTATATTTTTTCTCAAAGGAACCATTATGAAAATACACGTTTATGCTTTTTCTCCCTGGTTGTTTACAAGCCCAGGAAGTGGTTCAACTGCTGCTAGAGGTCGGAGCGCACAAGCCTTGGGCGACTCACGATCGTGATATGCTTCCATTTGCCGTGCAATGTGGTCGGACTGACATTGTGTCAATGCTGCTGGCTGCTGGGTTCAAAGAAGTCATGATTAAGGCCCTCCTGTTTGCCATCATTAAGCATCGCGCCGACATGCTGCGGCTGCTGCTAGATTCTGGTGTCCAGCGCAGAGACATGGCAATTGCATGCCAGGCCGCTTCAAACGAGCAAAAGCATGATCTCGTTCAAGTGCTGCTGTGCTCTTGTTAATGAAGTTAGTTTGTGTTACTCTAGTAGGCATATATGGTAATTACTGTAAATAATATTGAACTGAGTTCTGCACCAAGAGCCCAGGCTAGTGGAAGCTGGGGCAAGCTCACCGGTTGCTGCCACTGCACCACGTCTGGACACAGACAAATTTCATGCTGCTGCGCGTGCTATAGTGATGCGAGGTCTAGATGCCGCACAGACGACAGCTGCTATCCGGGATTTGTTTTATTCTTCGCTATCTTCTTCGATTCCCCCTCCCCCTACTACTCCCCCTCCTCCCTCACGTGCCGCTCCCTTGCCTCCTGTTCCACCATTCCGACCCCCACCACCTCCACCAACCTCTCCCTTGCCACAGCCCGACGCTGCGGCCCCAAAGATGCGACCCTGCCACCGCAGAGGCTTCCATGACTCTTGGGTGTTCCTTAGGAGCGATTTTTTATGTTTTACAGCCCCGGCAAACCAATGAGATGTTGAAGATAATCCTACAACTGACCTGAACCCTGATTCCCTAGATCCTAAACCCTATAGTTAAACCCTCGACCCTGAACCCCTTACCTGAACCTCTAAACCTTGAGCCGTAAACTAAACCCTGAACACTAAACCCTGACCTCATAAACCCCTAAACCCTGAACCCCCACAGATACCTTTAAAGGAACCCTATAGATCCCTTTCAAGGAACCCTATAGATCCCGCTACAGGAACCCTATAGATCGCTTTAAAAGAACCCTATAGATCCCGCTACAGGAACCCTATAGATCCCTTTAAAGGGAACCCTATAGATCCCTTTAAAGCATCCCTATAGATCCCTTCAAAGGAACCCTATAGATCCCTTTAAAGGAACGCTATAGATCCCTTAAAGAGAACCCCCCAAGGATTGCGGTTGCTTCAGCATGCTGGCCTTGGGACGCAGGGCCGAGTGAAAGATTCCGCGCTATGAAAAAGGGAGCACTTGCAGGATTCCTTTAAAGGTTCTACAGGGGTTCCTTTTAAGGGATCTATAGGGGTTTAGGGTTTGGGATGGAGAGTTTAAGGTTCAGGGGCACTGTGAGGGATCTGTTAAGGGATTCTCGAAGGGTACGTTTGGGCTCCTTTAAGGGTTTCTATAGAGGGTGCCACGTACCTATTTATAGGGACCACGTCAAGGTCAAAGTATATACCAACCATGAGTACTTGGACACTTAGCGCTTATAGGGTTGAGGATCTTTGTTTTAGCAGCACAGCGGAATGTATGACAGGCCAAACCTAGATAGTCGGAAGCCTTCAAGCTTTGACGTCATAGGCCGATAGGCTGGTAATGATCAGGTTTACGGATTGGATTAGATAGCGGTTCAGAGCGTGGACTGACAAACACTGGTGCTGCAATACAACGGTCCTGGTGACACTACTTGAAGGCCCAGTGGACTGTGTAACTCGGTTGCAAGTAGGGTCATAATCGAGATAACTTCATAATAGGGAATTTATAACTCTACTTATCATCTACTTACTAAGTGCCCTGGGCCTCCAACCCCAAGGGTACAGGTCCTAATAATCAGATGCTCTCCAAGATCCTAACCTACATAACTACTATCCCAAAAGCGAGCACCTAATTATTGGGTCCTTTGGACCGTTGGGGCTACTTATCACCTACTTACTAAGTCCCCTGGGACCCTAAGTAGCAGTAGCTCAAGCTGGAGCCTCTGTGCAAAGACCTTCTCTTTGAGCTTTACTCAGGTGGGTAGTTGTCAAAATTATGGTCCCTTTTTGGGACCCTAAAAAGTAGGTGCCGTACTGTATTAAGGACCCAAAAAGGGACAACACTTTTTTGACAACCACTCAGGTGGAGATGCAGGATTATCTCCACGAGCTCAAAGAGATCTACAACCTGCACCTTCGCCACGGTTTAAGAGTTTAAGGTTTCTGCGACGTTAGGTGCGCTTTAGGGTGAAACCTTTAAGCCCGAAGCGTTAAACCCCAAACCCTAAACCCTAAACTGGACCTTCAGTCCCTAAGCCCTAAACCCTAAAATGGACTGTTAGTCCCTTTTGCCCTAAACCTCTCAGGTTTAGGTGTGCAGGACTCCTCCGGTCTCGAAAGGTAGCTTGTAATAGAGAGGGGCCGAAGTAATCGCAAATACTATATTTGGGCGTTCCTCATTATGGATATAGCATAATGGGCCCCGAAACCCTATTGAAATTATGCAGGCCCGTACGTTAGATTGTGGATGCCGGTCTGCGGGAAGGCGATCGGCCATCCGTTTCGGCGGCATCCTTTGAGGGTTTAGGGTTTAGGGGTTTAGGGTTTAGGGTTTAAGGCGCGCTGAAGTGCCATCAGAAGGGGCTCCTGGGTCTTTTCTGGAGCTTTATAACTGCAGGCCTGTCTTGGGGCTAACATATAGAAGATCCGATAGTACGAAAGCAAGGTTACCAAGTGAAGGCTCTACAATCCGGGGCCTAATGCAGGAACCTGAATGATTTCATATTTTTAGGGTTTCTTGCCGCATTCTCGTTTGCCCTCCGGGGATGTACATCTGTACTCACCTCCTGGGGTTTCCTTTCTTACTATACCATTACATTATGGTTATAAGTGCAGTACAATATACCCCAAGTTCAATTCTAATCATTGTAAGGGTACTCGTAACGGTGTAGCAGGGTGCTATGGGCGTTTGTAAGGTTTCGAAGGCTTGTGCGTAGGCCCCTGATTCCCAGAGACTCCAATATCCCTTAATTAAGGAATATTCCTTAAGTTACAGTAGGATCCCTAATATGATTTAAGGAATATTCCTTAATTAAGGGATATTGGAGTCTCTGGGTTCATACCGCCCCTTTGGACTTCCAGGACCTTAGTACGGGCAAGCTGTTGAAAATTCAGACTGCGATCCGTGTTAAGCCGTTGAGCGCACTCGTGAACTAGCGGATTAGATTGTAGCTCTGGGTTTCGGGTGTTCGAGATTTGGGTTCTAGAGATTAAAATCATTCACCCATTACCCCAACCCTAGGGTCGCTCTACTTGATAATCTTATTTATACCCCCCCAAACTACGAGCCTACATAACTACTATCCTGAGCCCGGTACCCAATTACGTTTGCCTACAGAGAGCATGGATGAACTTGCTGGGAGGGCCAAGGCCGGAGTGGTCACTGAGTATCCGTGTGACAATGCGGAGTGCCGCTCCAGAACCAAGTTCACCGATGAGAACGCAAAAAAGAAGGAAAGAAAAGAAAAGGAAGCAAAGGCGGCAGCAGGCAGTCCTGTTATTTAGGGTGCTATGCAACGGTCCCCTATTTTCGGAAACCCCCCCATCTAGAATACAGTATTTACTTGGGCCTTTGAGTAGTCCCTAGTATATATGTTTGTTTTGAATCCGCCCTTGTCGTAGATACTTAGGCCTTGAAGTAGTCCCTAAAATGTACTTTTAGGACCAAAGTATATACTGTACGAGTCCATGGACCCTTAGGGACTTCTGAAAGGCCGGCCTTGGTCAGAGCCCTAAACCCTAAACCCTAGTTTCTAGTTTTCCTGAAGCCCTCATTGGACATGCAATGTCTAACAGGTCTACGTGCTCAGACCTCGTAAGATATAGCATAAACCCTAAATCCCAAACCCCGAAACCCCCAACCTTAAACCCTGAAGACTCCAAAATTCTGAACGCCAGAATTCACGAAGGTACAGCGTCAGTGCAGATGAAGATGATTTGGACCTGCTTGTCGCGGGTTTAGGGCTTAGGGTGTAGTGTAAGTGTAGGGCAGATGAAAATGATTTGGACCTGCTTGTCGAGGGGGTGTTGTGTGAATCAATCCGTGTGTCCTCAGTAGTGATGCCGTTGCTATGCGGTTTCGGATGTTAAGGTGTTCGAGTTGTTTCTTACGTAGCAGTGTGACAGCACTATAAATCACCTCGACTACCTGCAACCCTGGTGTGCCCTTGAATTTAGCTGACGACTTTCTGACGATCCTAACCCATCTCTGCCGGGTCCAATGAGCCTCCCCCGAAAGCCTGAACCCAAAACCCTAAAGCCTACTTGGAGGGGCAGGGGACCTAGTGAGTAGGTTATAAGTAGAGTTATAAGTACACTAAATGGAGTTACCCCGATTGTAGCACTATTTACAAACGACTTACTAAGTCCCCTGCCCCTCCAAGTAGACCCAGCATCCTAAACACTAAACCCCCAAAGTAGTGGGGTCGGATTTGAGCTCGGGGCTCTGAGCCTTTGGGCGCAAAATGTTTGGACTGACTTGTGTTTAGGGCTTAGGGTTTAGTGTTTAGGGTTTAAGGGTTTAGGGTTTAGGGTTTCGGGTTTTAGGGTCTAGGGTTTAGGGTTTTAGGGTTTAGGGTTTAGGGCTTCTTCAACGGTTTAGGGTTTAGGGCTTCTTCGGCTTGGGGGAAAGGCTTGAGGGCTCAGGGTTTTGGAGTCAAGTTTGAGTCTTGGGTTTCGGAAGTTTATGCAAGGTTTAGGGTTTGGGGCTTCTGGAGTAGAGCTCGGGAGATGTTGAACCTCCCAAGACACTAAAGCCGCAACCCACCAATATAGAAGCCGAAATAGTTGCCAATATTCCAAGGGTAAAAGGAGGGACCCTTAAGAAGGACCCCTAGGTATATACCCTTAACATAGCTATTATATACCCGTTATATAGCCCATTATAGGGTAGGGGTCCCCATTAAGGGTCCCTCCTTTTCCCCTTTGAAATATTATTCCTTAGGTCCCTGGGGCTCCTTATTGTAAATACCCTTACCCTAAGGGTCCAAGTACCTAATAATCATATACTCTCCAAAATAGTAACCTACATAACTACTATCCGAAACCTAAGTACCTAATTGGGTCCTTTGGACCCTTGGGGCTACTCTATCTTAGTCTTGTTCAAGCCCCTACACTACATCCTTATCTCTTTGAGCCCTCTTACAGGAGCCCTTTCAACGGACTCTTTCAACGGAGCCGACCAAAGTTCTAAAGTGACCCTCCTAAACCCTAAATCCCTAAAACCTAAACCCTAAAGCAACCTAAACCCTAAAGCCTAAATCCCAAACCCTAAACTTCTAAACCCTAAACCCTCCCTAAAACCCCAGCAAAGCATCGCTTTGCAGGAAGTCGGATGGGACGGGATGGGCCCATCGGCCGGGTAACTCAGTGAGCTTCGTGAGGGCTCAAGACTCTCTTAAGCCTTTCGGACTAGGGTTATCAGGGCTTCTTGAAAGGTTCTTTAGGGTTTGAGGTCTATAGCTTAGGGTTTAGGGGCTCTTGAACTGGTTCACTGAGTTGAGGGTTGAGTTGAAGGCTTTGTGGGCTTCGGGCCGTAAGGTTTCGATTATCATGTAGGCTGTCGAATTTATTGGCTCTTTGGACGCAGTATGTAGTCAGTAAGAAAATGCCGACATGAAGGATGATCACCCAAGCTTCATTTTCAGACACGGTAGGCCAACTACCATTGCTTTCATGGGTTGTGTACGGTTCAGAACCCTAAGCCAGAGACCCTAAGGCCATCTCCGACCTCCTGCTCCGGCGGTTCATGACGTCATCAGACAAAGCTAACACTCAGCCCTGAGATAGACATTCCATCTCGAGCAACCTAGAGACTCCAATACCCCTTAAATAAGGAATATTCCTTAAATTTTGTAGGATCCTCAATATTGATTTAAGGAATATTCCTTAATTAAGGGATATTGGAGTCTCTGGGAACTACGAACATGTAGGAGCTGCTTATGGCTACTGCTGATGGACAAAATCCTGCATGACCCATTATAAGGAAGATACCATGGTTCCCATAGTTTAGAGTCCTTAGGGCCTTAGGGGCATGCAGGATTTTGTCCATCAGCAGTATCATGGTAGAGGCCTAGCACTGGCAATGTCAGCATCTGGAGTCCAAGTTGATTTTCAACAAGACACCCAAGAGGCCCCCGAAATGGCGAGCTTTTCAGGGAGACCGGTATCTTAGTAGCCGATGAATAAGTAACCTTTAACCTTTCGGTGTTTATACAGTATAATATACAGTCCCACCATACTTGAAAAGGTCAACCCTTTTCGGCTAGGGTACTCGGCTAAGACTTGAGAGCGGCCCTTCCAAGTTTACCCTTGAATCCCGAACCTTCAACTCGGCATCTCGGAGCCTTCACCCTAAACCTTCAAACCCCAAACCCTAATGCCTGCCCCTAAACCCTGAACCTTCAAACCCAAACCCCCAAACGGCGGTTTCTTTTCCTAGCAGCAGAGTAAATAACCTTTAACCTTTTTGGGGTATATAACCCATATAGTCAAACAGGTTAACCTTCAGTTCCCCATGATACCCGACAAGTAGGTTTTGCTATGAACTCAGGTGGTGCTCCCCCCCTGAAGAGCTCGGGTCGGACTCTCAGCTTAGTCGGGTTTCTCTCGGGGGTTGAAGAGGGGTTTGGGGTTTCGGAGTTTTGGGTTTTGGGGTTTTGGGGTGTTGGGGGTTTAGGGTTTAGGCTTAGCGTAGTATGCCTAAGGCTTAGACTAGTGATACGTGGGTTCCTTTAAGATCCTTCTTAGAGGCCCAGGGGACTTAAGGGTTCCTTTAAAGGGTCCCCTGAAGTTCTTTAAGGATTCTTTGGGGGTTCTAATTGTAGTACTTAGAGGCCCAGGGACTTAGTATTTAGTAAGTAGGTTATAAGTAGAGTCATAAGTAACCGACTTACTAAGGCCCCCTGGGCCTCTAAGTAAGGCTTAGTTTAGTGATGTTCTCGAGGACTCTTTTAAGGGTTCCCTTGCAGGGTTCAGTGTTGAGGGTTCCTTGAAGGGTTTGTTTGGAGGCCTAGGATTCAGTGGTGTAGGGTTTAAGGTTTAGTAGGGTTCGATGCGGGATCTAGCCGGGTGTAAAGTATAGGCTTCAGAGGTGTCTGGGTTTTTGGAATTATGGGGTTTAGGTTCTGGCGTCAGGGATTTGGACTCTCGGTCTCTGCAACAAGCCCGGCGGTGCCGTCAATAGAGCCAGTGTTTGTCTTGTTACTGATTGTTAGTTTGAAGATTTCCGCAGGGGAGTGGCTGTGGGCTTTGTAGGATTTGATGGATCAGAATTTCTAAACATTGACAAACCCTATACCAGTAGTGTCTTCGCTTCAACTTGGAAGTGCAGGCTGGATAGCATTACGGTGAGCACCACAGGTCCTAGTCGCATTATTTCCAGCCTTGGTGTCATGGTTTCGGGATCCTCGCCAGGTCTTGGTTCCCAAACGCATCATTACCAATATGGTCTATGTGATTCGGGCCTTCCTTGATTCGTGAGCAAAGGCGCCCAAGACGACCAGTCCATTGCAATTCGCAGTTCTCCCTGGCAGTGGGTCAGTTTGAAATCGCGCCTTTAGACGTACTTCATGTTTCGCAAGCGAAGTCGGCTAGTTGGGACGAGATTTTCGAAGGCTGTTGGAGAAGTTGCCGAATAGACGGACCTGGTCATCGGACGGTACCCACGAGGTTCTGGATGCTGAGACATTTTGGGATCTAATTTATGGAAGGGAAGTTGAGTCCTGTGAGCATTGCAGGCTTGCAAATCCTCTAGGTGCTATGGATCGTCACAGAACCCTATGGATCCTGATAGAACCCTTGAAGGAGCTCTTATGAAAGCCCTCAGCCTGTCGGCCTCAGCGTGAACCGCTTCAGATCTTGAAATGAATCCTCTAACCCCAAAACTCTACAAACCTAAACCCCTAAACAGGAGAAGCTCCCAAATCTTAAATCCTAAACCCTAAACCCTAAACCCTAAACCCTACACCCTTAGCCTCGAAACCCAAAGCCCCAAAAACTCACCAACCCTAATTCTAAACTAGAACCCTAGAACCTGAACAGTCTTAAACCCATGTACCCAGGCCTTAGAGAGCGTAGGGCCGGCAGCTGTGTATGGCTACGTGAAAATTAGGGATCCTTTTGTGAGTACCCTAAATAACAGGTGCCGTACTATAATGGGTTAGGGTTACCATAGAGAAGGTAACTAGAGTTACAAGTACACATAACTCCAAGTAAGATACGTAAACCCTTACCTACTGAGTACCAAGATCCTCCAAGTTGGGTTTTGGAGTGTGGGGTGTCAGGATCTTGTTTTGCGACTAAATGACTCACAGTCTGTAGATCAGTCTTTCTCAAGAACCCCCAAACCCATTGTATAGACCACGGACCCTAACCTCAGGATTATGGCCACCGAGCTTCAGCTCAAACAACCTAAACTGGCTTGGTTCAGAAGGGGCCAGATGTTAAGAGGGTCTGTTGTACCGGGCATAGCAGGATTCTCATAAAGAACCCTTAGATTAGGTGCCGCCAAGAAGCCCACACATACTCGCCCTTGCCGCTTCAAGCACATACCCGAACAAGATGTAGATCATTTCTCGAACTACCTTCATATAAACCCTAGACACCGTATGCAGAGGTGTCCGCGCCGCAGTGATGTCAGCATTGTATTCCTCTGCCCTGGCTGGACGTGTTTTATTGTTGGTAATGGCTAGGCGCTCTGAATGTCGTATATTAGTACCCCAAGGGTCCAAAGGACCCAATAATTAGGTACTTGGTTTTGGGATAGTAGTTCTGTAGGTTAGGATTTTTGAGAGTATATGATTATTAGCTACTTGGACCCTTGGGAGTAGGAAGAGTAGTTCTGGCACTAGTGGTCGTCGTAGTAGTAGGTAGTCGTAGTCTTTGTTGCAGTCGTCGTCCTAAGTCGCAGTTGTAATAGTCCTAGATGTGGTAGTTGTGGTAATCGTCGTTGTCGTCGTCGTAGTCGTCGCCGTAGCCGCAGGATGCAGGAGGAGCAGTCACCTATTTAGGGTTTAGGAGGAGTTGCAGCGGTTCTGTTTGTAAGCTGGGAGTATGTAGCTTAGAGTCCAGGTAGGGCTCGACTTCAAGACATTCGTTTGTCTACGAAGCGAGAGAGGAGCAAACAGAGGAGTAAGATATCTTTCAAGACTCTTGCGACGCAAACCGTAAACTGTAAGCGCTAGGGCCTTGACAGCTTGCTTTTGCAAGGTTCCCTAAACACTAAACCTCGGAATCCTAAACCCCTAAAGCCCTAAACCTTCAAACCCAAGACCCTAAACCCTAAACCACTAAAGCCCTAAACCCCTGAATCCTAAACCCTCAATTCTGCGGCTTTAGCCGGAGCTCTCCTTTGACATGTCGATGCTATCGATTGTGGGAGTCCTCACTCAGCCCCAAGCAAATCATGGGTAGTTCTAAAAGTTTTCGGCCCCTTAGAGGGTTCAGGAAGTTTAGGTTTTAGGGATTAAGGTTGAGGGTGAAGGTAGTTCTCTAAATTAGGGTTCCCTTTTAGGGTCCTTCTTGGAAGGATGCCGTACTAATTTGGGGAATGGAGCCGGGGACCCTAAATCAGAGAACTATACGCATACCGTGCATACCGTAGATGCCTGAATGATTAGCAACCCTAAGCCCTAAGTGTCCATGTATTCATATGGGTGGTTGTCGAAATTAGGGTCCCTTCTTGGGTCCTTATTTTAATACAGCACCTATTATTCAGGCTACCCAAAACATGGATCATAATTTTGATAACGCCCATATAGTATGTACTTTGAACCTCTATGCGAACTACTTTGAGGCTTCAGTTTCGATTGTATGGGCACATGGACCCTCAGTATAGTTTTTTATTTCTGATATGACCCCGCTGTAGTAGCCATTAGTAGCGCCTATGATAGTGACACGAAATATATTAATCCTTAACAGCCTAGCAAGCCCTGCAAAATCCGAAACATAGCCTATAAACCATTGGACAGCCTTTCAGTTTGCGCAAAGTGTGTCCACCTAAAGTGCGATGGGTCTTTCCCAGACAACCCCGGAAGTCTTGATGAATGATGCACCTGGCCGCAAGCAATGCATCCAGCAATGCTTCAAACGGAGGGTTTGATACAAGGGTGTCTAGGGCTTTCCTTGTTTGCGGCGCTGCTACAGGATCTATGAGTTGTTGTAGGTTTTACTGGTTTAACATACAGGTCTGAATAATTCGTACGGGGCCCTGGTGTGGAATAGCTGATGCGATCATGGACATCCCAGGAATCGTGTTGATTCATGCTCATTCGGACCCTTTACCATCCCTAAACCCTAAACCCTAAACCCTAAAACCCTAAACCCTAAAGCCTAAAACCCTAAACCCTAAAACCCTAAAACCCTAAAACCCTAAACCCTAAACCCTAAAACCTAAAACCGTAAACCCTAAAACCCTAAACCCTAAACCCTAAAACCCTAAGCCCTTAAACCCTAATCCGGGTAGGTTTCAGTTGGTGGCACGGACTTCCTTGAGCTCGCTCTAGGCCCCAAGCTGGAGAGTTCTGAAGCCCTTCAACCCACCATAACGCCTTCCCACAAGGTTTGATTATGCACCACCCTAAACCCCTAAACCCTAAACCCCTAACCTTTAAACCGTATAAACCCTAAACTCCCAACCTTTAAACCCTATACACCCTAAACCCCGACTCTGCGAAGAACGGCCTTTAGGGTTTAAAGTTTAAAGGTTAGGGGGTTGGGGTCTAGGGTTCAAAAAGTTAGGGGCAGGTGTTTAGAAAGGGCTCAAGGTTTAAAGGTTGGGGGCTTAGGGTTTATAGGATTTAAAAGGTTAGGGGCTTAAAAAGGGTGTTAAGTTTACAGGTTACGGGCTCAGGGTTTAGGGTTTCAAAGGTAAGGGGTGTATAGAGGGTTTAAAATTTAAGGTTTAAATCCAGGTTTAAAGGTTGGGCGGGTTCAGGGTTTAGGGTCTTATCCCCGACTTAGATCCCCAATACCTAGCCTTTAAGCTTTTCAGGTTCTTATAGTTTAGTAGTAAACGGAAGGTTTAGCTGTTTATTTCTGTGGGTTTTTGGGGTAGTAAGCCGAGCCCTTAAGACTTTAGCCAGGGCCCCAAGTTTCGTCTAAAACCCCAAAATCCGATTCTTTCCAAGTGTTTGAAACCCCCAAAACCGACTCCAAGGGAGGGAGGTACCCATGACTACCCAGAGAGCCCAATACCCCTTGACTAGGGAGTATAGCTCAAATCATAATATGAAACCCCTAATGATGTAAATTATATTCCTTAGTTAAGGGGTATTGGGCTCTCTGGGTAAAGACTTCTATCTCCTGCAGTGTTTAATGCACCTTTGCAGAGTCCCCAGATGTGTAAGCCACCCGGAACTGCTGCTTTCTTGCCCACAGGTCCACTTGTAGTGTGCGAATTCATCGTAATCCCTGCCCCGGGGTTCAGCATTTGCGTTTAGGCCTCTTGGCCTTGAGGAATTAGAGCTCGGCAGTTTCAGGGTTGAAGGTTTGGGCTATTGGGCTTCAGGGTGTCGGAGGTGCACATTGGGAGTGCAGGCTTCCCAAAATCTGATGCTTCAAAGCCCAACCCAGGCCACGAACAAGCACCCTCACACCTTGTCTCCCCGAAAGCCGCGAGGAGGACATTTAGAAGCTCAAAGCTTTTAAGATCGCGATCCTGTCGGAATACCCGGGGGTAGGAAGCATCCGTCCCTAGCGGCCGATGGTGGTGTCGCCCTGAAATCCCATGGCGGGCAGCTCTCAAGGAGAAGATGGGTTGACTTTGCGAGAAAAGACATAGGTGGGGGTGGGGTTGGGGGGTGGGGGTCACGGGGGTCGGGGTGGGGATGGGGGTGGGGGTGGGGGTTGGTCAACAAAGTACTATAGCTATAAACCCTAAACTAACCCCAAAACCAAAGTCCTAAGCCCTAGACCCTAAACCTAAGGGCCTTTATCATCGGGATCCGATTAAGTCTTTTGTTGACGCTCCTACGCAGTGCTAAGCTGCCGCAGACCGTGGAGCCCGGCTACCTTCGGATGACTCGCCCGAGAGTTTATACAGTGTAGTTTGAACTAAAAGCCGTATGTATTCTATGCTAATGGCTGCTATTAAGAACGTACAAACAGGTAGGTTACGGTAGCTTAAGGTAAGATGTATATACGGAGGCCCTCAGCCCTGAACCATGAGCCTTTTGTTCCTCTGGAAGAAGGTGAAGGGTGCCAACAGAATCAACTCGGACGTTTAAGGTTGACCACCTTGCACTTGGGCGGAAAGGAAGTGTAGGATCTTCGGATGTGTGGGTTTTGAAGGCACGTATGTACAGGCGTTGTGAAAGCAGCATGTTCCAACAAAGACAAGGAGCCGGTAGCGTGGTGAGCGAGTCGAAATGTAAGGGCCCTCAGCAACGGCATTCCTAGAGACTTCAAGACCCCTTAATCAAGGATATTCCTTTAATATTTGGGATCCTACTATAATGTATATAAGATATATTCCTTAAGTTAATTCCCTTATAGATCCCCTATAGACCCCTTTAAGGAACCCTTTAAGGAACCCCTTTAAGGAACCCTTTCAGGAACCCTAAGAAGTAGTCCTTGCTTAACGGATTCTGGGATTTCGCTGAGATCCCAACTTCACTGGCCACCCTCAGAGCGCAAGAATGTGTGCCACCGGCACTGTCAGGGTTTAGGGCTTAAAAAGGGTTTAGGGTTTAGGGTACACCCTGTGGGAACTCTAAACCACCCAGACGTTTATATAGGGAGCCTCACTAATTGCCAAAACTACTTTGGGCATTCCCTATTCTTTGTCATTGTTGGGCAACAAACATTCTACATGTTTATGGGTACTTTAACCCAAGAAGGAATAAAAACTTACATGTTTAATCCAATCCCAACCATGAACTCGTATATAAGTACACTGCTGTAGAAACTCTGAATCTGAACCCTCTTTTGCTTGAACCCTGTGCTAAAGGAAAAGAGGGCTCAACAAAACAAACCTCTAAACCCAACCCTACGTTTGATTTAGGCCTTAGGCCCCAAACCAAAATCCCAAGAATCTACTTGGAAGGACCTGCTTGCAGAGGAAACCGATTCTTGCACAGTTGGCTCCGGTCTCAGTCTGTGATGCAGTGGTTCAGGCTAATGTAGGAACCTGATTAAGAAACCTTGGGCCTTTAATAGGGTTCCTTATATATGAATCCTACCATCTTGGGGTTCTAGGCCCAGGGTTTCTTAATCAAGTTCCTACATCAGCAGTATTACTCAGGATTAGCAAGTAGGGTTTAGGGTTCAGGACTCAGGGTTTTTTTCATTTGTGAGAGCCCTACTGCGAAAGTACTATTAAGAATTGGACAAAGCAGGCTGCGCGCGAGTGGTTTGATCTGGAAGCAAAAAATGCACACCGTTCGAGGTAAGAATTCATGCAGAAGCTTTGTGATACTGCTGATGGACAAAATCCTGCATTACCCATTATAAGGAATATACCATAGTTCCCGTAGTTTAGATTTTGTCCATCAACAGTAGTTTAGGACTATTTGTGTCCGGTCGAGGAGTTAAGTGGCCACCGCTTAGGCCTCATTAATCATGCGAGATGGTTCCAGTAAGCAGTGGTCTACTATTTCTATCTCTTAAGGCCCCTGCATTAAATCCTCATAACAGCCCTTACAGTAGCCTTGAAAGGGACGCTGAAAGGAACCCTGAAAGCAACCCTTCTAGGGCCCCTACAACTATAGTAAACCCCCATAATAGCCCTTATAGTAATCCTTAGCGACCCCGTTGAAAGGGAACCCAAAGTCCTATACTACGGAGTGCTTGGACCCTTAAGGGTTAGGAACCCTTAGGGTTTATAGGGTTTAGGAAGGAGTACGTGGACCCTTAAGGCTCAGTAACCCTTGTAAGGCCCCCAGAGACTCCAATAGCCCTTAATTAAGGAATATTCCTTAAATCATATTAAGGATCCTGGTATAACTTAAGGTATATTCCTTAATTAAGGGCTATTGGAGTCTCTGGGCCCTACTATATACTATGGTCCTTGGGTCCAAAAGCCTTAAAATATGAGTCCTTAGATCCCTAGGGTAGGCCCTACATTATACCCTAAACCCCAAACCCCTAAACCCTAAACCCCTTATAAGGCCCTGCCGACATTTCATGACCTCTCAGGTGCTTGCTTTCTGCTTGCGCATGGCTCCTCGAAGCGCGGGATGCCAAGGAGAGCGTCAGGATTTGGCTGTGAAGGGTTTAGATCCCTTTAAAGGAACCCTTATAGATCTGCTTAAAGGGAACACTTGTGAGGGGTTAGGGTTCAGTACCGCAAATGCTTGGTGTAATATAGAAGCCTCGATAGGTACCAATATCATTCTTTGTTTCAGTGTTCCTTCGCCTGGCTGGGAATATCAAGCGTTCGGGGAAAAGGGCAATAGAGAAGCCTAGATAGTTTTCAATAATTTATCCTTGTGTCAGGGTTCCTTCGTAGGAGTGCATGAATCCCAAGAATATGTTCTATTTTTTTAGGCTTCAGTATTACCGAATGGGGCTTCTGGGTTGTAGGGTTGAGGGAGCTGGGAAGTTCGAAGCTTTCAGTGCAAGCAGCTTTCGAAAGCTATAAGGCCGGAACAAACAGCAAGAGTATATTCCTTCGGGTCACTTCTCAAGGTTAGAGCCCCCCCCAAAGGCAAGCCCCAGCTTGCTTCTCAGGTTGAACCTTAGAGCGTATAAAGCCAATCCCTAAACCCCCGCACCCTCAAGCCGAGGCTTTGAAACCTAAACCCTAGCCTAGAGGCACCATATATATATATATATATATATATTTATTTATTTATTTATTTGTATTTATATTTATATTTAAATTTATATTTATATTTATATTTATATTTATATTTTATTTTTGATTTTTTAATGTGTGGAATTTGGTCCAGAAAGAACCATTCCTCTGATGGTTTTGGGGACCTAGTTCCATAATGGTAGTACATTGGTACATATGGAGCCTCTGGGTAGCAGAAGACGAGCTTCCAGGATCATTCCGAGCACATGTTGCTCCCAGAGCCCGAAGATCGTGCAGAGAGGCTTTGGGCATCTAGGGGGTTCTTTCGGGTTTAGCGGTACTTGTGTTTCTCGCTTCCTCTGTTCGGGAAGTGCACATACTAACCCTAAACCCGAAACCCTGCATGATACTTTTGAACGACATGCTAGTCTGCTTTGTTCGGTGTTCCCAATCCTAACAGGCCAAGCATACCACTACTGACCCTAAACCCGGCATCCTGCATCCTAAGCTACGGCTTTCAGCGACATACATGATCACTTGTGTTTCTCGGCTCCTATTCCCGAAGGTTTCAAGTACGCACACCCATACCCTAAACCCTGAGCCTGAACCCTAGCGAAGATTCTAAGACTCTCAGCTAGATACATGTTTGATTTTCGTTCCGGGGTTCCCAATCACTAACAGCCCAAGTATCCAAACAAACCCTAAACCCTTAGGCCCTAAGCCCTAAGCCCTAAGCCCCATAGTAGTTCCTTCTTGGGATTGCCCAAAAGGCTTCTATATATGGGAGTTTCCGAAAATTAGGGGTACCTTATTCTAAAAACCTTATAATAAGGATCCTACTATTTAGGGTACTATATTAGGGTCCCCTATTTTCGGAAACTCCCATATATGAACTCTAAATAGGAACCCTAAACTCTAAACCCCTAAACCCTAAACCCCAAACCCCTAAACCCTAAACCCCAAGCCCCGCAACCAACCTAAACCCTAAACCCTAAACCCTAAACCCCTAAACCCCTAAACCATAAAAACCCCTAAACCCCTAAACCCTAAACCCCTAAACCCCTAAACCCTAAACCCCTAAACCCCTAAACCCTAAACCCCAAAACCCTAAACCCCTAAACCCTAAACCCTAAACCCTAAACCCTAAACCCCTAAACCCCTAAACCCTAAACCCCTAAACCCCTAAACCCTAAACCCCTAAAACCCTAAACCCTAAACCGAACCACTCTGGGGCCTCCGGCCCTGGGCCTTGGTTCCCCAACTTTGATTTTCAATGACTAGGATGCCCAGTAGTACCCTTATTCCCTTTAAAGGGAGCTATAAGGGTTCCTTAAAGGGATCTATAAGGGTTCCTTAAAGGGAGCTATAAGGGTTCTATAAAGGGTTTAGGGTTTCCGAAAATTAGGGGCTAGGATGCCCAGTAGTACCCTTATTCCCTTTTTGTAGTCCTACTGCTGATGGACAAAATCCTGCATGACCCTAAGGACTCTAAACTATGGGAACTATGGTATATTCCTTATAATGGGTCATGCAGGATTTTGTCCATCAACAGTAGGTTCCTTATAAAGTTACCCAATACCAAAAAGAGAGGCTTTTCTATTCTTAGGTTACTGGGTATCCTAGATGACAGGCTTGGTTGCTTGTGTTTCTTGGTTCCTAGTCCTTACCCAAGGGGTTCCCAAGGTACCTGTATAGTAGGATGTAGGGTGTCCGTATTAGGAATTACTATTATGATTTGGGGAAGTATCCCCCATAAGAATACCGAGCACCCTTTGGGCTAAGATTCTGAGTGTACGAATGTTTCCTACTTTGAGATCTAGCAGTACTCACGCTGGCCTATGTGGAGTCTTGGGGATTGAAGTCCATATTTTGCCCAAGAGGCATAAGAACCTTTTCGGGTACTGAACAGCCTGGTAAACCCTCAACCTCACAATTGCAGTGCAGGCAGCTCTCTCAGCTTGGCAGGGATGAAGACATGACCACAGAGACCGGGAAGCAGGGCATCATGCGCACCCTGCTCGCAGTCCGAACTTCGGATTTGGGGATATGGGATTGGGTTTAGGGTTCAGGGTTCCGGATTTACCGGGGTGCAGACAGCGCTCTTGGTTGCCTTACTGTTATTGCGCCATCTAACCTAAATTTCGCAACACATAGACTACTCAACTTGTTTCCCCGCATACACTTCGAAGCCTCGAACCCCGGGCGGGAATTGAACTCCGCCTCGTCCCGCCCCTACATCCTGCAGCCGAAACCTGTAACCCTAAGCCCTGACTATCCCTTGCAGAGTAAGTAGGTTTTAAGTCGAGTCATAAGTACCCTGATTGGAGTTGCCCCAATTATCCCTGCTTATAACTGACTTACTGAATCCCCTGGGCCTCCAAGTAGACAAGAAGACTCTAAACCCTAAACACATCCTAAACCCTAAACCCCCTCAACCCCTAAATGCTACAGCCCAAACCCTATGTAGACCCTAAGCCCTTAACCCTTAAAGCCCTAAAACCCTAAACCCTCAAAGAAACTCCTCAGAGAGGAAGGCGGCAGGTACTGTAGGGGCCTTAATAGTTAGAATAGGGTTTTGGGGCCAATTGTACTATAGTTATAATAAAGAATCTCAACCCCAGGTCGGGAAGTGAGCTCTGCCTCATCTCTGGAGAACGTCTCACTCTGGCGGAGTTGCCGTGAACTGGATCTCGCCGACTGCTGCCGCGTGGGTCTGCTACGGGTGAACGACGGGCAGGACCCTGGGTTTAGGGCGTTCGGGTTAGGGCTTTAGGGGTCAGGCTTGGGTTTAGGGCTTAGGGAACCCTAACCCCCACCTGCAGGGTGGAGGGCTTAGGGTTAAGAGCTTTAGGGATCAGGGTTTAGGGCCTGGGGGCCTGGGGGTTTATGAGGTTTTATGTAAGACGTCAGGGGTAAGGGCCCAGGAGGATCCACGGCAGGCGTGCTGGATTCGCATTTAGGTTTTAGGGCTTTAAGGTGGGTTTAGGTTGTAGGGCTTGAGGCTTTTATTGGGCCTCTTACAACTTGAGAGTATTTGAGACTCCCAAACCGAAGAGTCAAAGAGTCCTAAACGGAGGCAACTGTTCTGACAGAAGTGCATGGCTTGTTTAAGGATCCGCTCTTCGTACGAAGCTTTGCTAGAACCTCCGGAGCAACTTGAGAGCCCCAAACCCTGTTTAGGGTTTACCTTAACTCCATAAACCTACAATCATATCCAAACCCTGTTTAGGGTTTAGGGTTTACATTTAAACACCATAAAACCTACCCTTCTAAAGATTTAGATAAGGAAATCATATGAAGGAACCCTGAAAAGGTAGGTTTCTTGGGGTCCAGGCAGGGTTCCAAACCCTGAGCCCATCACCCCAAACCGAAGAGCCTGAAGCGTTCAGGAGGGGCCTTAGACTGTTCGGTTCTTAGTAGGGAATGAGGGAATGGATTATGGAGACTATTATTGGGGATTAGGGTTTAGGGTTTGTGGATTATGGAGACTACTATTAGGGATTAGGGTTTAGGGTTTAGGGGTTTAGGGTTTGGGTTTTTATGGAGATCGTTATTGGGGATTATATAGGGACTACTATAGGGATCCATTCCCCCATTCCCTACTTAGCACCAGGCAGTAGAACTTGACCTCTGGGTTTCGCTGGTCCTAGCTCAGCCCGAAAAGCATGTCGGGGATTCTCAGGTCTGGGGTTTAAGCTTTGTGGTTTAGGGCTTCAGGGTTTACCCATGGGCCCCAAAGTAGCTCCTTTTTGGGACTACCTTATAGGATTCTATATATGAACCCCAAAAAGGAACTACTTTGGGGCCTATGGGTAGGGTTTAGGATTATGGCTCAGGTTTTGTGGCAGATTTAGGAGGGTTTCGTCAGGATTCAGGATGCACCCCTAAGCCGTAAAGCCGAAGCTCTGGACCCCCCTACACTCGGGAAAGGCTGCAAGGCTTCGAAAAACTCGAAGACTTTGAGCGTGTGTAAATGGGAGTTTCCGGAAATTAGGGGTACCGTATTTTGGGGCCCGTATACTAAGGATCTACTATTTAGGGTACTACATTAGGGTCCCGTATTTTCGGAAACTCCCAAATCTGACATCCCGAACCATGAACCCTGAACTCTGCGACACCCCAAGCAACCTTGAGCCCAAAAAGGGAACCCTACGACACCCGGGCAAGCTCCGAACCGTGAATGCTAATATCGTAAACTCTGAACCATTCTAGATCCCTTTGAAGGAACCCTTGAAGGTACCGTTTCAGGGTGCTTGAACCCTAGCTAAATACCGAAAGCCCCAGAAACCAGCAACCTAAACTGGGTGCTTGTGAAGGAGTTTTATTTAAGTAACCATTTAAAAGGATCAAACGAAATTGCATGGTTTCTTCATGTTTCTTTACTTTTGCAGCAACTTAAGCCCAGAATCTTGGTTGATGTAAGGATGAGACTAGCGTCCCTACACAGGGTTTCCTCTAAACGGTTCTATAATACCCTAAGGCTCCATGTACCCTTATAGTATATACTTAGGCCGACCCTTTAAGGCTTAAGATAACGGTACATGGAACCTTTGGGATACCTATAAACCCTAAACCCTAAACTGTAAACCCTTCGCAGGGCAGCTGTCGCTGCGCCAATGCCTCGGACCCAGCGGGTGCCAAGCGGAAGGCGACCATCTGCGACCCGATCCTATACCTAGAGGCTCATTCAGGGTTTTGGGTTTGGAGGTTTCGGGTTTTGGAGGGTTACTTGAAGGTTCAGCTTCAGGATTCCTTCGCAGGGTTTTCTGTTGTTGTTTTTTTCATTTTCCCGTAGCGCTTTGTAGGGTGTTCTACAGGGACCCGCAATCCTAAGCCAAGAGTCTACCAGCCGAGGCTCCCTTCGCTGGCAAGCTTGCAGCGAACTCCAGAAGGTGCGCAAGTTTTTTCGGGTTTAGTGATTGGTGTAATGTAGGAACCTGATGGATAAAGAACCTTGGGCCTCTATTAGGGTTCCTTATATGAATCCTACTTTTTTTGGGGGGGTATAGGCCCAGGGCCAAGGGTTTCTTAATATGTGGAAACGGGTACTCTCACGATCGTCTGGCCCCTCGGGGGTGCGCCCGGCCTGGCTGTCTGGACTGCGGGTGTACCAAACTTAAGCCAAAAACGGTATGGAAAGGAGCAACAAGGCTCTGTAGCTTCTCTTGTTTTGGCTCTTGAGAGTTGAAAAGAGGGCAGAATATCTCCTTCAAGCAGGTCAGCTTGAAGGCGCTGGCATGCCAGGCTTCTGCCATCGCAGCTGCCATCGCGGCCATCGGCTCCGGCTTCTTTTGCCAAACGCCGAGAAAGACGTGGTGATTTTCGGCCAGGTCTTCGATTCTTCGAGATTCTTTGCCAAGGCCTCCCTTGCCAAGAATGTTGTCACGCTGCGCCCCATTCGGATGGCACAGGCGGCACCGGCCCAGCCGGCCCCCTTCCCGATACATTACTTAGGTTGTAAGTTTAGGGTGAAAAGTTCGGATGCTGGGGGTGAACCTTGAGGTAGAGATTGGGTTCGTGGTTTTGGGGGTTGGGGTTTAGGGTGTCTCGTCTTGGAGTGAAGGTTCAGGGTGTAGGAGACCAGGTGTTAGCGTGGGTCTTGGGATCAATTTTTAGGATTTAGGAGGGCCGGCAAGGAGAAGTATGAGGTCAGGGGCAGCGGTAGCAGGAAGAGGAGGAGGGAGTGCGGCATGCTAGCCCAGTCAAACACCTGTCAAGGCTATGGTCCAGAACGATAGAACTTTTCGAACATGGTACAGATCCTCTGCACTCGGCTTTTGGGTTGTGGGCCGGGGGTCGACTACGGTCTGAGCGCCCAAGTTCATGAACTTAATTCAGAGGCCTTCATAAGTAGAAGCGGGCTTTGGTGCCCAGTATGCTATGAGCCCCCAACATCGTATAGATAAGTGTTCAGGCACCAATATTATGAACTTGCACCAGAGGCTCCCTCTCTCCCCAGGGAGTCTCTCATGTTTCTTTACCTGGACACCAGATGACTTCTTCATATGACGCCCCGCAAATCCGGGAGCCGAACTTGACCCTCACGCCTTCAAGCCCACCCTAACCCTAAACCCTATGTAAGCCCTAAACCCTAACCCTAAACCCGAACGCTACCCCAAAAAACTTCACGCACACGTCCCTTGCCCTGAGCTCAAGAGTCCCTTAAAAAAGGAACCCTACTATAGATCCCTTGCAGACCCCTTTCAAGGAACCCTACAGGACCCTTTTTTGGACCCTTTCAAGGAACCCTAAAGGACCCTTTTTTATTCTAAACTATTAAGGCCCGCGCCCTATTTGCTTTTGTTCAGGAGTCTTGCTGCCACATGACTCCCGCCTCACTGCTCGTGGCTTTTGGGACCCTCTGACGACAAATGCAGATAGGGTTCCTAAAAAGGGCCCCTTAAAGGGTTCTATAAGGGTTTCAAGAAGGAACATTTCGTTCGGGGCCTGACTAATTATCTTTACTATTCTGTGATGCTTTAGGGCCTCCTTACTATAAGTATAATATGCCCCGAAATCCTATTCTAATTATTACGGCCCCCTTTTTACGTTCTTGTGGGGTCTTTGTGGTCTTGAAGCGGTTCGATGGAGGGCCATGAAAACGGACAACTCAACTAAAATTCGTCTTAAAACGGTTCAGCTCTAAACCCTTGGGCCATTTTAACTCTTTTCCCCAAGGGTCCACATAGTACTTAATGTATTTTGGGGCCCAAAGGGGGGCCCAAAATCCTGTAATAGAGAGTGTGTGCTTGGATTTGGGTTGGGGTGGTAGAACCCCCTGTGAACCCTGATAGAAGTGACCTGAATAGTCGGTTACTACTTAACATATATATTTTGTACCCCAGTAGCCTACTATTTAGGTAGCTAGAGCTCTAGGGGAACACAAAGTTTTACACCGCCGCCTTCACCCCAGTTCGTCAGGTCTAGTGCTGTCGGTCTTTGGGATGCGGGCTTAGAGACCGGTTCAGGGTATGGAATTAGTATAGGGTTTAGGCCCTAGCCGGTTTAGGGACTACTACGTGTGCTTGAAGAACGAGTTTAGGGTGCAGGCATTAGGATTATGGGGATCGCAGGGATTACAAACCGGCAAAACGCATCGGCTTCAGCCAACATGCTTCAAATCCAGAGCGCTTCAGGGGTCAAAGTCGGAACTCTTCGGGACATTTTCCCGGAGAGCCCAATACACCTTAATTAAGGAATATGGTTTACATTATATAGGGCTTCATACCACAAGCTATATTCCTTAATTAAGGGGTATTGGGCTCTTTGGGATGGTGGGTATTAGTGGCTGACCTTCTTCATCGATAAACCGTAAACACTCGACCCCCAAAGCCCAAAAAGACACCATTTGGAGGGGCTTAAATAAATACTATAATACTATTTCTGGTGGTTCCTTTTTGTAACTATAGCAAAATGGGCCCCAAAACCCTATTCCAACATTTATAAGCCCCCTATAGTGAAAGCTCCTTGAGCCTGAACACGCAAGTCCGAATATTCCCGATCTCCTGAACACCTACCTGGAGGCCCAGGGATTGGGGTAACTCCATTTAGCGGACTTATAACTCTAGTTATAAGCTGCGTACTATGTCCCCTGGGCCTCTAAGTAAGCCTAGTTGGTTTAGCTAGGACCCAGAGTAAGCCGTTATTCCCTTTTTTTAGGGTTCAGGTACCCTTCTATTTTCCTTTAAACCAAAAAGGGCGCCCTTTGTATTCCTAGGTTACTCTTGGGTCTAGTTAGGGTTTAGGGTTATAAGCCCTAAAATAAAACACCATCATGGAGACTTGTATAACCCTGGCCTTACATAACCCCTACAAGATTTCTCATATAACCCTTTCATCGACGGCGAACCCCAAAGTCTAAACGCCAAACTGCAAACCCTGCCTACACCCTCAACCCTACAACCCTAACTTTGGGTTCTACACCCGATACCCTAACCGCAAACCTTCAAAGCCCAATCCCTACCCTAAACAAAAAAGCCCAGGGATAGCCCGGCCTCGAAAAGGAGCCCTCCAAGGAGCCCTTTTGGGAACCTGAAGTGGAACCCCTTAGGCCTTCAAGGAACCCTTAAAGGAACGTTTTAGGGTTCAGGGGTTTAGGGTTTAATTATAGGGGTTTAGGGGTTAGGGGTTTAAGGTTTATAGGGTTTAGGGTTTAATTATAGGGGTTTAGGGGCTAGGGGTTTAAGGTTTATAGGGTTTAGGGTTTAGGGTTTAGGAACCCTAAGCCAGGAATAGCTCGGCCTCTGGGTACTCCAGCCACTGCGCCTGTGCCAATGCCAGCTTTTTTGGGCTCTCGCAAGAATCTCGGCAATTGAGTTTATAGATTTTCTGGGGTTTAGGGTTTACAGTCGTTTCGTTTGTAGACATTATTGGGTTTAGGGTTACAACCAATGGTCCCGGCCAACAAGTAATAGACTCCAGTAGTTGAGTTTGCAGACTTCATAGACTGTTTCCCAGCGTCTAGAATACCTGTTTATAAATTAAGGACAGTTTACGGCTGATTGATTGTCCAGGCTTCTTGGACTGTCGTTGATTGTCCAGAAACTCCATTGAAATTAGTAGCCGAGTAGGTAACCTTTACATGCATTGGTGTGCTATAGCGCGTCTGTAACCCCAATAGGTTTCCAGAGGCCTACGTAACTCCAGGGTTAAAGGTTTAGGGGTTCAGGGTTTAGAGGTTTAGGGTTTTAGGGTTTAGGGTTCCTTTAAGGGTTCTATGAGGGTTTAGGGCCTTAGGGGTTTAGGAGTTTAGGGTTTCGAGGCCTGCGTAACTCCAAAAACTCCTTATGCACAAGTGCAGGCCCCAGGATCGACCCTTCTCATGGGTTACTTGGAGGATCATGGGACTTAGTAAGTAAGGTTATAAGTACCTTAATTGGGGTTTTAAGTAGTTATAAGTATAGTTACCCTAATTATAACCCTAGTTACTAAGTCCCATGATGCTTTAAGTAAGCTTTAGTTCGCCTAGAATGCTGGACGGGTCAGTTATCGTTCTGTTATACACCCGAAGCCCCAAGCCCCAGATCCGAAGCCCTAAGGGTCCAAAGGACCCAAGAATTAGGTACTTAGGTTTCGGGTAGTAGTTATGTAGGTTACTATTTTGGAGAGTGTATGGTAATTAGCTACTTGGACTCTTAGGGAAGGCCTTATATACTCTTATAGATCCCTTCAAGGTTCCCTGAAAAGATCCCCAAGCTAAGATCAAGCGACCCTGAAAACAACAAACTAGGGAAAGTGTTGTAAGGTTCTGCGGGCCTGTGAACTCCACCCTGAACCCCTACCCTGAACCCTAAACCCTGAACCGCCAACCCTAAACCCTTAACCCGAAACCCTCAACCCTGAACCCTAAACCCCCAACCCTAAACCCTGAACCCTACCCCCAAAACCCTAAACCCTGAACCCTACCCCCAAAACCCTAATCCCTGAACCCTAAACCCCCAAAGCCCTTCCCCTGAACCCTCAACCCCCAACCCTAAACCCCGATCCCTCAACCCCCAACCCTAAACCCCGATCCCTCAACCCCCAACCCTAAACCCCGATCCCTAAACCCCCAACCCTAAACCCCTGAACACCGTTACTCTGTGGACTCCACAGCTAAGGAAGCGGTGGGGAGACAGTGTGGGGTGGACAGGGAGGCTGGGCGTCGATGCGGGGCCAGGCTTCCTTTTCAGGGATCCGTAAGGGTGGGCTCTTTAGGGTTCAGGTTTTAGGTTTAGGGATCTATACGGGCTCTTTTGAGGGATCCTTGAAGGGTAGCATGGGGCTTCGTTTAAGCAGGTCACTACGGGCTTCCTTCTTCGGGTAGTATAAGGCTTCCCTTACGGCATTGTAGAGGTTCTTTCCTCCCTTCAGGGGTCCATACGAGTTTAGATGCGGGTGTAGCGCTCATAGGGTTTCGGGAGAGGTTTCTTGCGCGCTCAAGGTTTCAGGACGTCAGGATTAAACTCGCAGGGTTGAATGCCTTAGGTTTAGGGCTCAGGCTTTCACAGAAGTTTAGGAGTTAATTACGAACTATAGGGTGTGACAAGGTTTTTTTGTGGGATATTTTGGGAGTGTTCGGCTTGTTGGTATACGGAGTTCAGATGGTTATTGTTTCATTGTTTCACTGTTGGCTTCTACTGCAATGGGCCAGGGAATATGGTAAGTAGGGTAGAAGATTAGCTTGCTGAGTACCCTGAATCAATTGCGCTTGGCATGTTCATAAACTTGCTAGACACATACGGTAGACACATATGGTCATACCTGACCTACTCGGTTCAGGGGCTATAGTGCTCCAGATTTTAGGAAGAGGGGACTGGTCTTCATATCTTCCTATAAATCCCGCCTGTTTGTTCACTTGCGCCTTCTATGTTTCTGCGTGTCTCCAGCTTTAATGACCTCAAAGCTTATTCAAACTGCTTAGGCATCTCATGACAGGCAGAGAGCTGCGGAGGTGCCAGCCTCTTCTTCGCGCCTCTCGTGTCGCGGCGAACAGGGACATCCTCACATGAAAGGGTACCATGGGGCTCTATAATAGGCTTCCCTTTAATCGAAGAGTTCCCATGATTGTTGATTTTTGGTTTGCTTTGACGGCTTGCGGTGAAGGTTTCACTGTTTTCGGTGAAATAAGGCGTCTCATTGTTGTCGACGTGTGTGTGTGTGTGTGTGTGTGTGTGTGTGTGTGTGTTGTCGTTTTCTCGTCGTAGCAGTAGTTCAGTACTGAAATTACCAGTGGAGGCAGTTGCAGCACACAGATGACAGCAACAGCAGGCAGACCCACCAAGGAAGACTGCAGCAGTAGCCTGTGCGACATGGCTACCGACTGTGACTACAATGATATCCTTGAGCTCTACCATCGGTTTGACGCAGAAGTAGATGTGCGCTTGCGTGTGTGTGTGTGTGTGTGTGTGTGTGTGTGTGTGTGTGTGTGTGTGTGTGTGTGTGTGTGTGTGTGTGTGTGTGTGTGTGTGTGTGTGTGTGTGTGTGTGTGTTGTGTGTGTGTGTGTGTCTGTGTGTGTGTCTGTGTCTGTGTCTGTGTCTGTGTCTGTGTCTGTGTCTGTGTCTGTGTCTGTGTCTGTGTCTGTGTCTGTGTCTGTGTCTGTGTCTGTGTCTGTGTCTGTGTCTGTGTCTGTGTCTGTGTCTGTGTCTGTGTCTGTGTCTGTGTCTGTGTGTGTGTGTTCTGTGTGTCTGTGTGTCTGTGTGTCTGTGTGTCTGCGTGTGTGTGTGTGTGTGTGTGTGTGTGTGAGTCTGCGCAAGAAGATGTATGTAGACTTTACACATAGTGTGGTTTCCCCTTATCTCGCGTTGGTGTTATCGCTCTGCATGTTCATCTGGATCTGGAGCTAGCTGGATCTCGATTTGGATCTGGATGTGGATGTGTATGTCTATGAGTATGTGTCTCTGCGTCTCTGTGTGTGTGTCTGCGGAAACTATATATGTGCAGGCAGACGAACGACCAAGACCCGATCTGAGGCCAATGTGTCCGCTCGAATCGGGCGGAAGCACTTCCACAGCGTGCCTTGACCGAACTCTGATAGCTTGGCCTGCACCCCAAAGAGTCCTAAGTAGGCATCTGTAAGGGGTCCCTTTTAAGGATGCCTTTAAGGGGTCACGAGGGGTACGATTATGGGGATACTTACCCAAACTATTGTAGTCATTCCTATTACAGAACTCTTTCTTTCTACTATCCATTGTATCAACTAGAAAGTGGGCTGCTTTGCCTTCTGCCTGATATGACACAAGCCTATAGTACCAAGTATTTTAATAACCCGAAGACATAAGTAACTGGACCCCCTCAAGGCCGCGATGGGCTCAGGATTTACGATGTGGGGCTCTGGGTCCATGATCGAGGGCTTTTTGGAGGGTTTAGGGTCCAGCTAGGGGTGTAGGGGTTTTAGGGTTGAAGGTTTGTTGTATAGGGTTTAGGATTATGTAGGGGGTTTAGGCTTTAGGGTCTAGCATGTAGGTTCAACGGTTCTCGGCTTTACGGATACAGGGCTTAGGGCTTAGGTTGACAGTGAGTGTTGGGGCCGAAGGTCCGCGTGTAGGTTTCCAGGCTTTAGAGGGCACTAAGGCTTCAGGCGTTTTTTTTTTTTTTTTGCTATCTTGCCCTAAGGGTCCATGTGCCCAAACAATATAGTTTGGCCTTTAAGTACGCTCTACATTGGGCCCTAAGTATATACTATTTGGGTACATGAACCCTCTGGGTTGAGTACATATACTCTAGGGGCCGAAATAATCCCTAAGGCTCCATGTACCCATATAGTAGGTACTTAGGCCTTAAAGTCCCTACATAGGGCCCCTTTAAGGCTTAAGTATCTACTATAATGGTACATGGAGCCTTTGGGAATTACCAATAACATATTTTGGGGGGTTCCTTATGATAAGTATACTACAATGAGCCCAAAACCCTATTCTAATTATTAGGCCCCTATATTGCCAGTTCCAGCTGGGTTCTCGGAACTCAGCCCTCTTCTGGCATTTGACCTTTGACTTCCTTGATGCTACGGTGCCAAATACGCGGCTGCAGTGAAAGAGAAGTCCCACACCCAGAATGCCTGCTTATTTAGTGGGACTTTAATCGTTATTTGCTAGGCCTTAGCCCCAAAAATCTCTAAATTGTTCCCCGACCTGACGCCCGCGCCATGGGCTCCCAGAACAACCGGAAGACTATGCCCAGGATATCCCGGGATTGACGAATTCCGTCTCTGTTGGCCTACAACCCAGCACGCCAGAATCCTAAGACCATAAGCTCCAAGACCGTACATAAAGCCATAAGCCCCAAAATCCTGCAACCATAAGCCCCCAAAATCCTAAAACCATAGGCCCCAAAGTCCTAAAACCATAAGGCCCAAAAATCCTAAAGCCATAAGCCCCCAAACCAGAAAGCCAATTCAAGGACGGGAGCAGCCGCCTCTGGTCCTTTGAGAACCGAAGCTGTCCCAGCAGTGCTTCGGTCCACTTCACTGCACCCGTGTCGGAGGCTTTGTCATAGTTGGGTAACATTTTACAATGTTTTATGGGTACTTACATTTGGTAACATTTTACATTCTTATGGGTACTTAAACCCAATAAGGAATATGAAAATGTACATTTTTAATCCTATCCCAACCATGAACTAGGAGGGGCGAGACTACGTGCTCCGCATGGAGGCCGGCACAGGCTTTAGGGTTTAGGTTGCAGGGTTAGTTTTCATAGGGCTTATGGTTTCGTTGTATAATGGATAAGTTTTGATAAGGTTAAGATTGGGGCAAGAACAACATCAATGATGCGAACAAACAAACATGCAGCATACTGGTTCTAGCCATTGCAACCGCAGCTAGCGTCATGGCATTGTAGTACGGGGTTTTCGGCAGCTGGTGACTGGTCCTGCGTGTCTAGGAGTGCGGCGGAAGCGAAGTGCCGATGAAGCAGTGCACCCCTACTGCTCCCAACATGGGCTGAAAGCACCTAAGAGAAACGTGAGGGCCCAAATAGTTACCAATACTGTTTTGGGTGTTCCTCATAGTTTTGTAATCATACTACGTTCCTTATAATATTGTAATCATACTACATTATACCCCAAAGCCCTGTTCCAGATAGTAAGGCCCGTACATTAGGCAGTCGGGCTGGGAATGGTAGGCTAGCAGTAGTTGTGGTCAGTTTGCGTTGGTGGGGGCAAGGGAGAAGGGGGCGAACCTTTAGCAAACCTCTACACCTAACAAAAATTGATAGGTCTTTGAGCGGTAAATGCTCCGGGACACTGACACTGACCCGTCTCAGCAAAAGGGGCAGAAGCCAGTCTGGTCAAACCATGCCTGGGGGACTTTGGGTTTTGCGGCTGTTGGGTTTCGGGTGCAAAAGGGGTTCAATTCGGGTTGAGTGTTTAGGGGGGTGTAGAGGGTTGCAATGATACTGGTGTTTGACATCAATGCTGGGACATCAGTATTCAACAGAACCCGGCTCTTGAAACCCCAAACCCGAGGTAGGATTGGAGGCTGTTACCCTACTCCACCCACATTTGGAGAAGGAGAGGACCCTTTTGTTTCCCTGTGGCCATGTGCTCTTTGTCCTGGCGCAAGGCACGAAGATCCTTGCGGCCAGAGTCCGGACGTCCAGCTCCGGTTCTGCAGCTGACGAGTCTTAACGATGTTCTTTCTGTGTTGTCTCTTTAGGCTTTATGGCACTTGATGGTTTAGGGCTGAGGTTTTAGGGTATAGTGTTGGGGGTTTAGGGTTTATGAAGTGTCCCAGAACCGGTGGAACCTCAAAGCCCTAAGGCCTTGAATCCTGAACCGCCAACTTGCTGAGGAGCTTTATAAACCTTTAGCCTTTGGGTTCAGGGCTTACCATAACCCCTGAAAAACCTACCTCTTTGGCGCTCCTTGTCATGATTTCTTGGTGTAACTCCCTGATTAAGATGTGGTTTCGGTGGTTAAGGTAGGGGTTACTGTAACCCTGAACCACAACTGCAGAGGTTGCAGAACCAATGCATATGTCTCTGGTACCACAGCCTAGCAACAAGCACCCGCCACGTACCAATACTTTCCCTCCGTCTTCACCAGAAATCCCACCATGATAGCATTACAAGCGTCCCCACTGCAACTTAGCTGGAGGTCAATGCTATCTTTGCAGTATCTCCATCCAAAAAGGAGTTGCCTGGCCCGTAATCCCCTCGTAGTAAACCACGACGACCATCTGCAAGCACTATGCAAAATAGGAGCGTACTGCTGATGGACAAAATCCTGTATGACCCTAAGGACTCTAAACTATGGGAACTATGGTATCTTCCTTCTAATGGGTAATGCAGGATTTTGTCCATCCGCAGTATGACTACCAGACATCCTATATGTGAGACCCATAACCGGTCGTCCGACAGGTCATTTTGGAAATCCCACTAAGGCCCTAGTTATAGAAATCAGACCCCGGAGTGGGTGCTGTGTGTATACTTCCAGGGGACTTCGTAAGTCGGGTATGATTAAAAGTAGGGTTGTAATTGGGGTAACTCCGTTCGGGGTACTTATAACGATGGTACTTATAACCTACTTACTAAGTCCCTTGGGCCTCTAAGTAGTCCTACAAATTTGAACCCTATAGATCCCTGTAAGGAACCCTAAAGATCCCTATAAGGAACCCTAAAGATCCCTTTCCGGAACCCCATAGATTCCTTTAAGGAACCCTATAGATCCCTTTAAGGAGCCCTATAGATCCCTTTAAGGAGCCCTTTAAAGGAAGCCTAAGTCGGGATCTGTGAGGATCGGCAACAGCAGCTTCGAGAAGCCCGTGCAAGCGCAGCCCATGCAGCGGTGGCACTGGCTCCAGCAGCAGTCACTCGCTTCGGTTTAGGGTTCAGGGTTAGGGATTGGGGTTCTGGGTTTAGGGATAAGGGTTTGGGGGTTAGGGGTTAGGGTTTAGGGTTTATGGCTCCAGCAGCAGTCACTTGGGTGGTTGTCAGTATTACGGTCCTTTTTTGGGTCCTTATTATAATACGGCACCTAGTATGTAGGGTACCCAAAAAGGGACCCTAATTTTGACAACTACCCACTTGCTTCGGTGTTCAGGGTTTATGGCCTGGGATCGATAGCATCCGACTCCGACCCTCGTGTACCGGGCCGCGACGAATTCCCTGTGACATAAGAAGCCGCGGTATTTTTTACGACGGATTATTCTAAACCTTTAAACTTTGGGATCAAGGTTTACGGGGCTGGCTTTCATGCTTGTTGTCATGTACCACCGCGACCCTCCTTACGGCTTCGTTGTCCTGTACACGGATACCTTCTGCGGGGCTCCAAAGCGCAACAGGCTGTAACAAACCGTAAAGCCTAAATCCCACACCCTACACACCCTAAGCCACAAATACTATGCCTTAAACACCCGACACCCGATAAATTCTACACCCTACACATCGTAAACCCCCTTTTTCTTACACCTTCAACACCGTAAACCCCTTAAATCCGACTCCCCAAACACCGCAAACCCCTTAAATCCTACACCCTAAACATCGTAAACCCCTTAAATCCTACACCCTACTGAGTTGTATATTCAGACCCGAAGCGATGTCAGATGTTCCGACGCGGAGCTCGCCCTGACCCTTTGACTTTAGTTTGCAACCCCTAATAAGGGGACTAAAGGGTTCCTTTAAAGGGTTCCTTTAAGGGTTTCTATAAGGATTCTGAAAGGGTTCTAAGTTCTAACTATAGTCCTTAGAGGCCCAGCGGATTTAGTACGTAGATTATAAGTAGAGTTAGAGGTACCCTAAATGGAGATACCCCAATCATAACGCTACTTATTACCGACTTACTTAGTCGCCTGGGCCTCCAAGTAGAGATTCAAAGAGCTTGTTTCTTGCTGCGCTCGTATAGGGTTTCGGGGCTGAGATAAGGTATGATTGGCCTTGAGCCCAACAGCCCCAGATAGAAACTTTATCGCTTGGACCAGTCCACGAAAACCCTTCAGCCAAATCCCAAACCCGTAAGGCTTAAACCAAAATTCCCAAGGCCGAAACACAAAACCGACTAAACCCAAAAATCCTACAACCCGAAACCCTATCCCGGACCATTTACAGGAACCTTATCCAAGCTTCAACACTGCAACAGAGAAGGTTTCGAGGCATCTCGCAGGGGATGGAGATCAGGATGCTCGGCTGTACCGATTCGTCTATCTCGTGGAGGGTTTAGGGTTTGGAGTTTTATTGTTTACAGCTTCTCCAATACATGATTTAGGTTTGAAAGAAAATTCTGACCCCATATGCAGCCCAAGGGTAAATTAATTGATTTGAGACTGTGCTGTGATAGGCCCTAAAAACCTCTTCCAACTAGCCCCATAGACTAAATTGTATTCGCCACCTTGAAGATACAGAGCATGGCATGTTACAGGGCTCTACAAGGGTTTCGGGTTGTCGCGATCAGGTTTAGGGCGCAGGCTAGGTTTCTGCAGTGGTTTGTTGAAGGTTGAAAACCCTGAACGCTAAACCCTAAACCACTGAACATCCCCAAACCTAAAGCCCTAAACCCTAAGCCCCTAGCCCCTTAGCCCCTAAACCCTTCAATCCCCAAACCCCCAAGCCCTAAGTGGTAGAAAGCCAAGCGAGGATTCGCCTCGAGCCCGATACCTGCGTGGACCTCGGGCGTGTTGAACTGGCAGCCTGTCCCGAGCCTTTGCAGCAAGGGGCCATAATCTGCGTTGTCCTTTCGGATCTACTTTCATTTCGACTATTTTTTGTAGAGAACCTTAATAGCAAAAACAAATCAAAGGGCTTGATGGACAACTCAGTAATCAGAATATGGTGTTCAGGCTCGGTTTCGGGTGGTTTCAGGGTTTGGGGTTTATAGAGTCTTCGGGTTGAGAGAGAAGGAACTTGGAGTTCCGGCCTTTGAGTTTTGATATGTGAGGGTCAGGGCCTTCGAGTTTCGGAGTGTTGGGGTTAAGCCCGAGGCCCCATAGTAGTTCCTTTTTGGGATTGCCTTATAGGGTTCTATATATGAAACCTAAAACGGAACTACTTTGGGGCCTTTGGGTAGAGCCTTCCAGTGTGGCGTTTAGGGCCTCGGTGTTTCCGCGTTCGAACTGACGGCCCAAGTTCGGGGTTTAGGGTTTAGGGTTCGACATGCGTGGACATGGACAGGAAGAAGGTTATAAGTAGGGTTATAACTGGGGTAACTCCATTCAGGATACTCAGAGCTCAGAACTCTTCGTGTGAATGGTATGACCGAGACGAAGGCTGACACTCAAACTGCTGGTCTGGAGAATGCCCTACAGAAACCCTGCAACTCTGTGCCCTAGCCCTAAGACAGCAGCACTTTCGACCTGAACCACTTCAAGGCAACACCTTAGACATAATCTTGCGACGAACCCTAAACCCTAAACCCTAAACCTAACCAGGGTCCGGTTCTCAGCCCTAGGGATTTTGGAAACTTGAAATAGGGTTTAGGGTTTAGAGTTTGCGGTATAGGGGATCAGGGTTTAGGGGATCAGGGTTTAGGAGCCCTTGGTCCTTGAAGGAACCGCTAAGCCTAAGCCCTTCTCCCCAAACCCCAGGCTCTGAACCGCAAACTCCAAGATAGGGTCCGACACCTTATAATCCTCAAATCAAAGGGGAAAAGGAGGGACCCTTAATGGTGACCCTTACCGTATAATGGGCTTTATAATGGGTATATAATAGCTATATCAAGGGTATATACCTAGGGGTCCTTATTAAGGGTCCGTCCTTTTGCCCTTGGATTAGAGCTTAAACCCTCACACAAAACTCTAAACCCCAATTAGAAGCCAGGATCCTAAACCCCCAAACAACCTCAAAGCTCGGAAAACCCAAAAAACCTACGGGTCCAGAGGAAGAAGTACTTGGACCCTTACCCTAAACCCTAAACCCCTAAACCCCTAAAGCCCTAAACCCTAAATCCCTAAACCCCTAAACCCCTAAACCCTAAACCCTGAACCCCTAAACCCTAAACCCTGAACCCCTAAACCCCTACACCCCCAAACCCCGAAACCCGAAACCCTAAACCCCTAAACCCTGAACCCCTAAACCCCTACACCCCCAAACCCTGAACCCCTAAACCCCTACACCCAAACCCCGAAACCCTTAACCTCTAAATCCCTAAACCCCTAAACCCCTAGGGCAAGACGAAACCCAGGATCGGTCCCTTCAGTCCGAAAAGATCTCGGCTTTTGCCCTTTCCACAGCCGCTCACCTGGCCCTGGCTTCCCGCTTCTTGGAGGGTTAAGGGTTATATGGGAGTTTCCGAAAATAGGGGACCTTAATATAGTACCCTAAATAGTAAAAAATAAGGTACACCTAATTTTCGGAAACTCCCATATACTTTAATCTGCAAGCCCTAAACTCTAAAACCCTACCTACGTTTTTGTATGGTCCCTGTTACTCCCATATTAAGGTGTATATTGGACCAATTTTTCGCGATTCAAGGTTTGGGGTTGAGGGACTTACAGCTTTAATTTGGTGTTAAGCGATTTAGGGTTTAGGGGTTGTGGGTTCAAGAGTACGGTTTAGGGATTCGGGGTTCATTTTCAGGGATTTGGTTGTAGGTACATAGGGCTTTCAGATTTAGGGCATTTAGGGTTGAGGATGGGGCTTAGGCTGCACCTTACCCCAAGGGTCCAAAGGACCCAATAATAAGGTACACGGTTTTAGGATAGTAGTTATGTAGGCTAGGATTTTGGAGAGTATATGATTATTGGGTACTTGGACCCTTGGGGCTAGAACTATAGGCTTGAGGGCCCAGAGTGGGTATTGTTGACACCTCAGTAGCCTCAGGGCTCGGGAGTTTTGGACTAAACTCGACACTCCTTCTCCCCAAGCCTTCGAAGCAATGGTAATAGCAATAATCATCATAAAAATTTCAATACATTAATAATAATAAAATAGTAATAGTAATAATAGTAATATAAATATTAATACCATTAAACTTAAACAAGATGTCCTCGGCCCAGTACCTCGCGGGGTTCTGGGTCGAAGAGGGAGTCGGGCCCTGGAGCTCGGGAACTCGTAGGGTTTGTTACTTTAGGGTTCAGGGTCAAGGGTTTATAATTAGAATCTGTTTTTACTTAAAAACTGGATTTGATTAAAAACTGTTTAGTTGTTAATTAAAAACTGTTTTTTAATTGAAAACAGTTGTCAAAATTAAGGCCCCTTTTTGGGTCCCTACTATAATGCGGTACCTATTATTTAGGGTACCCAAAAAGTTACATTAATGTTTTACAGCCACCAATATGATTTGGAGTCCATGGTTTCTGGCATTGTGCGCCAAGAATACGCAGGCCTAGCATGCTTTTCGCCTTGCATTCGAACTGCCGTGCATATTGACATGATGATACTGTTGATGGACAAACTCCTGCATGACACATTATTAGGAATATACCATAGTTCCCATAGTTTAGAGTCCTTAGGGTCATGCAGGATTTTGTCCATCAACAGTAGGGTACCTATACGTCTTCTTATAACCTACTAAGTCCGCTGGGCCTCCAAGTAGAGACTCACCATTGACCCTGCAATATTGCTTTGATCACAGACAGGCTCGAGGTGTCGACATGTAGAGGTGCTTCAAGCGATCATTTGTAATCATGTCCCCGAAAGCTCACTAGATGCCTACCCGTATGACGCTGCGAGAGTATACCCCAAAACCCTTTGTCTACTTTTTGTGATCAATGAATCACCCCAGCATGCGCTTCTTCATCAGGTACCAAGTTTGGCCGAACGCCTATGGGGCACACCATTAACAACTTATTGGTTCTGCTAAGGATCAACGCGGACTAAGTGGCAGTCAGAGGTTGTAATTTAGCTGGGTTGATAAGCACCCAATTGCTGTTGTGACGTGTAATTATACCCCAGCTCAGATCCTCATAGCGAAGTCCCCGTGTTCAATTGAAATACAGCACACAACTACAACTTTTGCAACAGCCGTGTGCAAGATTGCATGAAGCCCTATCGAATGCCGTAGTCCTCAATGAAACCTTCGATACCCTGTGCCAAGGATCACACGAACAAAGGCTGGCCGACACTTGCTTTTAGGATAGTAATTGTTAATTTAAGTTAGCAATTCGGGGAGTATATGGTCATTAGGCATTTGCACCCGCAGGGTTTTGTCTGCTGAAAAAAGTGCAGTTTGATTTTTGCTGTGTAGGGTTCGGGGCTTAACTATTTCAGTCGACTTGTGCATGCAGCCGTCGATGCCACGTGGACCCGTAGCTGGGCCTTCCTCAGACCCTTATGCAGGATCCTGATTCAGAAACCTTGGGCCTTCATTAGGGTTCCTTAAATGAATCCTACTACATTGGGGGTGATAGGTGGGCCTTTATTAGGGTTCCTTATGTGAACCCTACTACATTGGGGGTTATAGGGCCAGGGTTTCTTCATCAGGTTCCTACATTAATAGTCCTTCGCATTTCCAAGCTTGGTTGAACCCTCCAAGCTTCAAATCTGAGGAACAGGGACCCCAAGGGTCCAAAGGACCCGATTATTGGGTACTCGGTTCTAGGATACTAGCTATGTAGGTTAGGATTTTGGTGAGTATATGATTATTAGGTACTTGGACCCTTAGAGGGTGTCACGAACAATTTGTGAAAAGTCTGCAAAGTCCAACCTTCTAGAATGGAAGCCGTACCCGGCATCTTAAGCCCCTGCCTTCTTGCATTGATTATGGGGACTTTCAGTGCGGTTTGCACGACAATATGTTCAACAGTCATTTTTAATTGGGGTACCCAAAAAGCACTTATGTGCTGTTTGGGGGCCCCAATTTGGTGCTTGCAGAGACGAGTCCGCCAAACAGATCGAGTTGCCGCTGTTGCAATTCCACATCAGGTCTACTACAATCAACCGTGGCCTTTCCGCAATGCGGGACATCGCTATGAAGTCTTTTTGGAAGGTGCAAATGTCTGATTCTGGCTGCGACCAGCTCGTTGACATAACCTCGGTAGCCAAAACACTCCTACGAACCCTGCAAAGCTGGCTTTTGTATGCCCTTTCAAAACCCACCTTCATGCAACTGTAGGCCTTCACTATTGTGGAATTCGGCCCCCACGAATCCATGATCGGAAGTGTCTTGATCGTAACATCTTTGGGGCTCTCTGGCTCTGGGTCATCCCCAAACCCTAAGCCGATGTCGGATGCATGTGGCCTTAAGCCCCTGAACTTGACAAAGCTCTGCAAACCCAGAGTGTTTAAACTCCATGGTGCAAGGTTCAGGGTGAGGTTTTAGGGACACCATAGCCGAGTAGCCGCGTTAATGCTGATATTCGTAAGATTAGAAAGAGCACTAGTAAAATAATGCACAGTTTAGGCCATGAGTCCGCACCTACGCGCTGAAAGCATGAAGCTGAAAACTGAGCACCAAATTCTCAACCACCGTAAACCACCCTAAACCGTCCTAAAATAAGCCATCCCAAACCACCCCAGACCAAACCACCCGACCACGCTCCTTCAAAAAAACACATTTAAAAGAAAAAAGCCTAGCAGGCTCAGAGGAGGAACCCACCTCTGACTCGGCCCAGGACAGGATCCCCAAAGAGCTACCTCATAGTATAGGGTCCTTACGGGTGTAATGTAGGAACCTGATTAAGAAACCCTGGCCCTACAACCCCAAAATACTTGGATTCATTTTAGGAACCCTTTTAAAGCCCCAAGGTTTCTTAATCAGGTTCCTACATTGGGGTTATAAGTAATATAGCGGCCTTAAGGGCTTAGGGTTTAGGGTTGAGGATATAGGGTAATATAGGGGGCCTTAGTAGTTACCAATTTTGGGGGAATGGGGTTTTAGGGGCATCAATAATCACCTGTTTTTTGGGGGGTTCCTCTTTATGGTTAAAGTATATGGGGGACTTAAGGGTTAAGGGTGAAGCAATCTAGGTAGGCGCTTTAAAAATTGAAAAAACGGGTGTTCCTTTCTATGGCAGTAGAAAGATATGTCCCAAAAGAGTCTACAAACCTACCTTTTCTGTAAAGTTTCTGTTGATTCCATATCAGGGCTTCTGATCAGAGCCTACCGAAAGAGCAGGTTATGGTAGTTTAAGATATGAAGCCTTTGTGATGTGGGGTCCGCGGTTTGGGTCATGTTAGGGTTTCAGGTTTCAGATTTTAGGGTATGGTTTGGGTTTTATGCAGCGCCACCGCGACTGGGGCCAAGAGAGCATTTACCCCAAGGGTCCAAGCACTTCATAATCATATACCCTCCAAAATCCTAACCTACACACCTACTATCCGAAAACCGAGTACCTAATCATTTGGTCCTTTGGACCCTTAGGGTCTGAAGATAGTACCCTTCAGCCCTAGACTGCAAGCACTAGACCCTGAAATTCCCGAACCCCAAACCCCCAAACCCTTAAACCCGTAAACCCTAAACCCCTAATCACCCTAATCCCTAAACTCCTAATCCCTCAAGCTAGCACTGACGAGCTTCTTTCCACGTTGTCTGTCTGTCTGCACACCACATCGGCGGCCATGGCTGCTTCTGCGAACCGCTTCAAGGCTTTGGAGCAAAGCGACAGCAGGAGTTGAGCACAGGTCCTACGCCTGGAAACCTGACAGCAAGCAGATAGTGAGGACCAAGAGGACAGCCCAGCAGAGACCTACGACAATGGCCGCAAGTGGTACCAAAAGTACGCGGTCCCAGCTGAAAGTTCGAGCCCACGAGACAGAGACGACTGAGCCCAGGGTCTTGCACGATAGGAGTGTTCTCAGAACGAACAGCAGAGTTTGAAGCTGACAAAACGACCAAGGCCTCGCCTGACAATGTATGCGTTGCTTTTGTGCTGGTGTTTGCCTCAACCCTAGGCCTCAGTCAGGGCATGTCCACCAGGGGTCCAGCTGCTATAATTAAATGATACTCACTTTGCATACCTTGCTCCGATTTGCTCCGTGTTTGCAGCTTACCCTGGCAGAGGAAAATCCGTAATCTGAGACATCGTCGTTATAACCTTTTTTCCCTTGGCAAGGCTTCGATGGTTCAGTGTTCTGTCTATGTTAGTTACGGCCTCGGTAATGTAACTGTGGTGTTGTCAGCTGCTGTCAAAGGGGAAAAGGAGGGACCCTTAATGGGGACCCCTACCCTATAGTGGGCTATATAATGGGTATATACTAGCTATATTAGGGGTATATACCTAGAGGTCCTTATTAAGGGTCCCTTCTTTTACCCTTGGATTCTGTTCTTGAAGTCAAGCCTGCATCATCTCGTTTGGGCCTCAGTCTCAGCAAACCTGTGTAAGTGAGAACTTCATGTCTTTGCAGAGGTCCCAGCAACAGGCAGATCCTGGTAAAGGCTTCTACCTGTCATGCAGATAGAAAAAGGCCTGCCAAAAAAATCCCGATCCCCTAAACCACTAAACCCGTAAACTCTGAAAACTAAACTCACTGAACCCGGAGCTGAGCTCAGGTCCTCAATGTCGTTGGACCTTCATCCCAGCCCAGGGTTTAAGGTTCATAGGGTCTGGGGCCCGAGACCACAATACATCAAAATTGAAGCCGGGGTAGATACAATACTATTCCATAGGCCTCATACCATGACTCATACTTTTTGTGATAAACTACACCCCCCAACCCTATTCCTAAGTATTAAAACCCATATTATATACTAGATGATCCCCGACTGCATCTTCCTGAGATCCCCTAAACCCTACACCCTAAACCCTGAACCCTAAACCCTAAACCCTGAACCCTAAACCCTGAACCCTAAACCCTCGTCCCTGAACCCCAAACCCTGAACCCTGAACCCGATCCCGAGATGCCCAGCAGGACACCGAAGAGTCATCAGAGGACCAGGCTCCAAAGTCCCACCTTGCAAGGGCAACAGAGAGAGGGTTTAGTGTTTAGGATTTGGGGTTTAGGATATTCGGGGTTCGGGATTTTAGGGTTTAGGGTCTAGGGTTTAGGATTTAGAGTTTAGTATTTGAGGGTTTAGGGTTTAGGATTTAGTAATTCAGGGTTTAGGATTTAGGGTCTAGGGTTCAGTATGTAGCGTTTTGAATTTAAGGTTTATGAATTCGGATGCATCGGTCGGTTTCAAGCTGGAACCTGTTCTCTGTAGCCACTCATTAGCATCGTTGGTTGTGCTGTGTGGGGCTTAAGTGTATTACTATACTATGCTGCGGATTGCACCGTTTCTTTGAAGACAATAGTCTGCTGCCATCGAATGAAGGAAAGACTCAATGATACTTCTTACATGCTTCTTTCTGACCTCAGAAGAGGTTTGAGGAGCAATGGTGTTGGACAGTCATCTTCTTCATAGCACGCGCACACACGCACACACATATTGTAATATCCATATTAATATACACACATTTTTTTGACGAAGATACACACCCAATTAGACGGTGTTTGTTTATGCTTGCTTCTGTACCGTCGTATGTACATGTTTCTTGTCTACAGAGTTTATATTTGAATCAGCAGACGCTAGCTTGCATGAAGCGCAGACTGGGTAGGCGTTTGACCCTGCCCTCCAGCCCATGGGCTCCATGACTGCCAGCCGTATCGTATCACTGATGAGACAATCTCAAAGTTTTCGCCTTCAATGCTGTAGAATCCTATTCCGGCATGTCAAACACTGGTACCTGCAAAACCCAAGCCTTCATGTTCAAACCGTATATCCCCCAGCAAACACAAAGTCCTGAACAGAAAGCTCTAAATCATAGGTGCCCCGGTGCAGTAGACAGTAGACAGTTGGCTGCTAATCCAAATGGGAATCCCTTTTCGAATTTTGGGGGGATCCTGGCTTCAAAGAAGTGGAGTTTGGAGCCCTCTTTGCAGGGCGCGCAGTAGTGGAACCAGCCATGCGCCAAACCCCAAACGCAGCCAATCGCCTGAAGCCTAATCCGTGAACCTGAAACTCTGCACGACAAACTATAGATGGTCTTTGAGCCCAAAAGCCTTAATATATGAGTCCTTGGAGTCTCGATGTTGTAGCTTCTGGTTACAACAACGCTCACATTGGATGCCTCACCACAGGAATTAGAGATCAAGGACCTGAGGAAGCAAGTTCAGAAGGCGAGTTATTTTTTCTCTGGCGGGGGTTTAGGAATTATTGGGCGCTCCTTCAAGGGGAAGAAACAGGGTACTATACGGGTTCTTTGTGGATTCCATTTCGAATCTAGATTGTCAGAGGTTCATCATGCAACAATTTAAATTCTGAGGGCTCATTATTATAACTATTCTGTGCCATACGCCATGGTCCTTTTCTGATCCCCGATGGTACTTTTCAAGTACCTAGTGGCTTTCAGGGGTGAAGTCCCGGTTTGCACACGCTTGCCGGCGAAAGTATGAGAAGCCCGAGCCCTGAAACCTTAGGGGTACTTAGAAATACTTTTTAGTTTTTGGTTATTATAATCCCTAAGAAGCACCTGAATTTGTAATTTCTGCTAGGGTTCTAAGTTCAGTATAGTCATGATGCGATAGAGATCCTAAACCTTGACATCGGGCCTGGCAGGATTCAGGCGTGTTGATGCTGAGGCGTAGGAATGCTAAACTGCTAAACCCTAAACCCTAACCCCTAAACCCTAAACCCTAAACCCTAACCCTGCCTAAACCCTAAACCCTTGTAGAAGGCCTCAGCAGGTGTCGGGTTTAGGACGTAGGCTGTATGTTATGTCAGGACATGCAGGCATGTGCTGCAGGTTCTACCCTGAAGCGCCCAGTTCCCAAGACCCTAGACCCAAACCCCAACGCGGAATCTCTGTTTCTGACCAGGGCTCCCCAAGCATCCTGTAAGAGGGATTTTGGCAATTAGGGGTATCATTATAATACTGTTGATGGACAAAATCCTGCATTACCCATTATAAGGAATATACCATAGTTCCCACAGTTTAGAGTCCTTAGGGTCATGCAGGATTTTGTCCATCAACAGTATTTCTCCTTGCTTAAGAGGTAATCGTGGGCTACATGCAGGGCAGTTTGGGTGTTCAGCTCAGGGATGATGAAAACCGATACTTGACCTGTTACGCGGTAAGTCAGGGATGCAAAACAGGCTAGCCGGGGTGTGTAGGGATCATGTAGGACCTAAATCCTAAACCCGGAGACCCAAATCCTAAACTCGAAACACCCCAATGACCCAAAACATAAACCCTTTAGAACGCATATGGAACCCGTAAAGAAACCGGTAAGAACCCCCTTTAAAAGGTACACGAAGCGTTACTTACAGGAGGGGAACTAGTAAGTCGGTTCTAATTGGGGTAACTCCACTTAGGGGACTTAGAACTCTACTTGGGTAGTTGTCAAAATTAAGGTCCCTTTTGGGGTACCCTAAATATTGGGTGCCGTAGTATAACAGGGACCCAAACAGGGACCTTAATTTTGACAACTACCCACTTATAACCTACTTGTTAAGTCCCCTGGGCCAACCCTAAACCCTAAAGCCCAAACCGTAAACTATCGCAGGACCAGGAGAAGATGGAGGAACTTGAGAGCCAAGCTCAGGTCGCTGAGGCCCAGAAGGAGGTGGGGAAGCCCGAAAAATGTGGTCGGGTTTAGGGCTTAGGGAGGGAAGCCCGAAAAGTCTACTGTAGTTGCAGTATAGGATTATACAGTACAGTAGAGGTATAGTATAGCTTAGTATGGTATAGTACAGTGTTGTGTACTGTGGTATAGCATAGTATAGTACAATATAGCATAGTATAGGTTAGTATATAAGATGGTATGGTAGTATAGTAGAGAATAGTGATTCCCGAGCCCTCAACAACATGCTAAACTAGTTCCCGAAACTCTGGGCTGGAAGAGCCCAATAGGATCTATGGGATTTTAGGTGTTTTTGTGTTCAAGGTTGAATATCCTAGCTTAGGGTATGGTTCCTAAGCCCTCAACCCTAAACTTTCCAAGATACGCAATCCCGAAACCCTGGTGAGCTCAGCAAGCAAGAATAAGCTGTATTTTTCCAAACCCTATAAGCCCAGCATCGCATACGGTTTAGGGTTCAGGTAGAAGCCCCAAACCCTCCAACACTCCCACATGCACTAGGATCCTCTAAGGTACCCATATTAAAACCGAATACTAGAAAACAAAAACGTGCCCTTATTCTTAAGGGGCCACTGGGGAACCATAAAGGCCGATGGTTTCTTAGTCAGGGTCCTCTATATATATATATATATATATATATGTATAATATATGTAATATATACATATATATACATATATATATATAACCCTCCCCCCAGGAAGCGGAGGAGGCTTCCACAGCGGCCAAGGCAGAAAGCGGAAAAGCGGTGGGCCCAAGCTGGGTTTCCGGGTTTTAGGTTTTCTGGTGTTAGGGTTTCGGATTTTAGGGGTTGGGGTCTTAGAGTTCTTTAGCATTCTTTGGTCTGTTTTCGGGTTCATGGATTGCTTTCTGGATTTTTGGCCGCGGCCTGGTAGGTAAAACGCTGTGAAAAGCGGAACCTGATGTGTAGCCTCCACCTGAAGCTTTGCCGTGCCTTTCTGTTGAAACCTGTATAACAAACATTCCATTATACAGAGGGTATCGTACTTATGAGTTACATATATAGTCCATATAATTAACCGTACTAAGCGTATACCATCGGCACAACCCTGAAGCACCTACCAGACAAGCCAAAATCCAAACGCACAGCAGTACTGCCGAAACCCGGAACCCTAAACCCACAACACAAAGGAAGGTAGAAGCCTTCAAACAAAATAACTACAACACGACTGTACTCAAATACTGGCTTCTTTGGACCCCTAGGGCTAAGCCCTGGGACCCCTTGATAGTCCCTGCCGCAAAGTACCATAACATGACTTTATTGAAGGTTCTGGTTATACTCACCAAAGAATATATCAGGACCCTACCAAAAAGTAGGTTTTGGTATGTTTTGGCAAAAGATGACACAATATACCGCAACACACTGTTCCAGTTATTAAGTTCGATAAAGCTACTTCTCTGCCAAGGTCTCCGGATGGGTCTTCGTACTGCTGGCCGCCATAGCCTGCTGCCTAGATATGGGGGTTTCCGGAAATAGGGGGCCCCAAGATAGTACCCTAAATAGCTGGACCCTTATTGTCAGGACCCCAAAATAAGGTAACCTTTATTCTCGGAAACCCCCCCTGGAAAGGAATTTAGATCCCCGCAGAAGGGCGAGCTTCTATGGGGGTTTAGGGATTTTTGGTTTCGGGTTGACCGGTTTAGTGTTTAGGGATTTTTGGCTTAGGGATTTTTGGTTTGGGGATTTTTGGTTTAGTGTTGACGATTTCGAGAGGTTTGGGCCCAACCACAAAGCCCGGACGGCTCCAAACTCTTCTGCAATCTACAAAAGCGAGCCCGAAACCTCTGAAATCCCTGCATCGCGAGGTCGGAATGGCCCTGGCATCTATACCGCTGATACCGAAGATAAAGGCTGGGCTCACGGCGCTTAGATTTCAGGATGCAAGGTGTACCTACGGGATCTGGGGACCAATATTCGGGTGTAGGGACTTCAAGGGTTTAGGGATTCGGGTCCCGGAGTTCAGGACTTTTTAAGAGGAGTTTCATATACTTGCTGCACTTACCATTATCACCTTACTTGCTAAGTCCCCAGATCCTAGAAGCCCGAACTAAACCCTCATAGGTATTCTCTCCTTAACTTCTTAAGGAGCCCTTTACGTTCAGCCTTTACGGAGCTTTCCCGTCTTGCGGAGACCGCTTCGGGTCTGATAGAAAGTTAACCCTACCTTGAGCCGGAATAACCTCCCTTTTTAAGGACTTATATAAGGAAATCATAATAAGGAACCCTAAAAAGGTAGGTTATTCCGGCTTAGGGTAACCCGCAGGGTCCGAAGGAGCCAATAAGAAGGCACGTGGGTTTAGGTTTCAAGTGTAAGGTTTAGGCTTTTTTTAGCTACGTAGGTTACTGTTTGGGAGAGTATATGAGTTCCAGATGCTTGGACCCGTAGGGTAATCGCCGAACCCAAGCGCTGCCATCTTTGTGCCTCAAAGCCTCTTCCTTGAACTCTAAATGCCCTACAATACTTAGGCCCAGGGGACTTAGTAAGTCGGTTATAGGTAGGGTTATAACTGGGGTAACTCCATTTAGGGGACTTATAACTCTACTTATGACCTACTTCCTAGGTCCCGTGCCCCTCCAAGTAGAAGCCTAAGCATTTCTTACTGGTATTTTCCCCTTGTCCCAGTGGTACAGATTGGCTATCATACTTTCCCCAACAGCCTATTGACTCCAAATCCGAATTCTAATTGTTGCGGCCTCCTTTTTGCAACCCCTGAACCCTTGCGCAAGTCCGTTAGTCCCAAGTTCGAAGCTTCTGTATCATGAAAAGGTCAGGAAAGCTATAGTAGTGCTGTTAACAGTCCCCTTTTAGTCCTCTTGACGGCCATGTCATGCGTTACCCAAAGCCCTTATATAGAGCCGTAGGCCTTGATAACCCTACAAGAGCCTTGTCAAGACCCCTGTACATTGCCTGATGTCTAGCCTTAGACCTTCTCGTAGACCCTTCATTAGGGTTAAGAGGTCTAGGGTTTCGGGGTTTAGGGTTTTCGGTTTGGGGATCAGGGTTTTGTGCGAGGCCCTTGCTGCACACCAAAAAGCCCTTTTCTAGTTATTGAGGCCCCGACAATAACTCCTTATAATCGCCCTCATAGTCGCCCTTATAGACCCGTTTAAAGGATATCCCCCCCCAAAAAAAAAACCTAATAGTAACTAGCCCTTATAGACCCTTTTAAAGGAAGCTCCCCAAAACCCTTTTCTAGTTATCAAGGCTCTTGCATCACCGTCCGTCGCTGTGTCCTGACAGGCCGAGCTGGAAAAGCGCAAGGTTGCGGGGAAAGGCCAGGGGCCCCTCAGCTCAAATGGAGGTTTAGGGGTTTACTAAGGATAACACTAACTATATGCAATGATTTGGGGGGCTCCCTTATAACGGATACAGCATAATATGGCCCAAATTCGGTTTTCAAGTTCTTGAGGCTTGTATATTGCGGTTGAGGGGTTTGGGGGTCTACTATGCCATGCTTTTGCCTTAGATTTCTAGTGAGCTGCGGGTTGAATCGTTTTGGACAAGATTTAGGAACCGGAAGGTATATTTTCCTTAATTACGGCTGGTTAATTTCCATCCGGCCCCCTTGTTTCCGAGGTCTGCGGAAGCTGAGCCAAAAGCTGCTGCCAAGGCTGCGTACTTTCTAAGTCTTAGGAATTCACGGTTTAGGGTTAAGGGTTAAGGGTTTAGGGGGTAGTTCGAAATAGTTCTTCAGTCCTGGCTACTATAAGCCCTAAGAGGCAGCTTAAACTTCAGTTTTGCAAGGTTGCCAAGTTCAGGATAGCCTTGACTGTCAGCGGGAAGTCACGGGATATAGTATAACATCGCAACTATACTGGTTTGCATACAAGGAAGGTGGAGTACTAATCAGAGCAGCGCGCCCAGGCAGTACCTCCCGACCGAACACTGCAAAGTCAGAACAGACACAAAGCCCAGCCCTCCCTCAACCCTAATCCCTATCTTAAGCTACCATAACCTGCTTTTTCGTAGGTTCTTATTGCAGACCCCAGTGCAGAATTTGTGGGGACCCTGCAATAAAGTACTTGTAGGGTTGAGTAGTGCGAGGTAGGTCCTAAACTGATCCAAGCCTCAAAAGCAAAGGCCAGAGCTTTGGGGCCCTTGCGTTGGCTTGCAGCTTAGTTTCCGTTTAGGGTTTAGGGTTCAAGGATACACAGTTTAGGGTTTCGAGTTGGGGTGTAGGAGTGTAGGATTGCTTCAGATAGTCTCCTGAAGCATGAAGCCTCTAGTCCTGAAGCTCTCAGCATACCCAAATCTTCCAAAATCCTTTAGTTCAGGAAAATACCTTCAATCATATTTGGGGTCCTACGATATTTTGAGGTTTACTCAGTCTATCTATTAATAAATTTTGGAAGATCTGGACCTTAGAACGAGTCCCCAGTTTTCCGAGTTCTTGGTACCCAGGCCAAAGGCAAGGCCAAAGCCAAAGGAGGTGGCAAAGGCCAGCAAGTCTCACCGGCGACACTGCAGGCTGGAAAGGGTTTAGGGGTTGGTCGCTGGGTGTAGGGTCCATGGGGTTTAGGGTTTCCTTAGGGGTACTTAGAAATAAGTTTTAATTTTTGGTTATTATAATCCCTAAGAAGCAGCTAAAATTACAATTTTTGCTAGGGTTCTAAGTTCAGTACAGTTTCAGGGTGTCGGGTTTGGGGTGCAGGGTTTAGGGTTTAGGCTCCTTGCAATTGGCTATGCCACTGAAGGCACTGAGTGCTGATGCATGCGCTTCACTGGCATGCTGCACAGGGTTGATAGTTTTGGGCTCAGGTTCCTGGGTACTCCAATATCCCTTAATTAAAGAATATTCCTCAAATCATATGAGGAATCCTACCATAATTTGAAACGCTGCGCGTCGTCCGCCTCGGCCCGGCTGTACGGGCCTGCGGCGAGTGGCTACTATCTGCAGCAAGCTCTTGTAGGAAAAAAGTAACAGTTGGAATCGCACTTATAGTAAAAGTAATGTTCATAGCAACACGAAGCAGGATGATTGGTACGAATTTTGATGTCGTCATTCCGAAACACTGGATACCAAGACTCTCGCAAGCGGCGGGATGCCTTAAGTATGGGCCGTTGAGGCTGTGGATTTCGTGGGCGTCTTGGACTAGGGAAGTATCACAGCCTTTTCAACCACGTTACTCCGCCTATCCCAACGAAAGGGCGTCTAAAACAAGCCTGAGACGCAAAGCCATCAATTCGATACCAACATAGGGGCCCAAACAATGATTAAGACCCTGCTGGGGTTTTGTACTTACTAAGTCCCATGAGCCTTTAAGCAATACCCCATAATTGAGGAATATACATACCGGAAATTATAAGGGGCAGCTGTACGCGCATGCGGCGAGTGGCTACTATCTGCAGCAAGCTCTTGTAGGAAAAAAGTAACAGTCCCGTGTCGTCGAAAACTCCAGAAAGCTCGCACCTGTCAGCGAGCGGGGGGGGGGGGGAGCGGGACGGGAAGAAAACTGGGTGGGACTGCCTACAGACTGCCAAAATCCGTTGGAGGGGGCGAAAATTCACCACCGGACCTTGGGGCTAGTCGACACGTTTCCATTTTAAAGGGGGGGGGGGGGGGTCAGCGGGCCCCGTTTTTGGGGGTGGGGTCATTGGGGAGGGGATTAAGAGGTGGGGAATAGGAGAATCCGAATAGGAACCTCTGACCGCTTCGGCCGGGGCCGAGGCGAATTTAAGGAGTATTCCTTAGTTCAGGGATATTGGAGTCTCTGGGTTCCTGGGTCAGGACAAAGCGAAACCCCAAACCCTAAGTTCTCCTGCGACTCAAAGCATTCTCTGATTCTCCGGAACACAGACTGGCCCCGAAAGCTTGAGCCAAGCCTCATGTAGGAACGTGCTTCAGAAACCCTGAGTTTTGATTAGGGTTGTTTCTTTAAATGAATGCTAAGATTTGCGGAATAGGGCCACGGGTTTCCGAATCAGGTTCCTGCATTAAGTACCCCAGCTAGGCACTTTTGGCGCCCTTGCTTTGTGCAATTGGGTAGAGACCCCGAGACAATAAGCAGTAAAGCCCTAAACCCCTGACCCTTACTCCTTGACCCGGAACTCTAAACCCCGAAACCCCGAACCGGAAACCCGTCAGCCCCGACAAACCATCTTCCAGGCGGTCTTGAAGCCAGCTACTCAGAGATTCTTTCGCGTCTGCTTCTGAAAGGATCCGTCTGGTGTTTAGCGGCGAAGGGCTTACGAATCTGATTTGAGTACCGAAACAGTTCAGAGGAGAAGGCCTGCCGGGACGTAGGATGGAACTTACATGAACCAATTAGTCTACGGGACCTATAGAGCTTAAAGATGGCAAGGTTGATCTGCATGAACCCTCAACCCTACCCGTAGCCTTAAACCCAGAACACTACTATGTTCATTCAGCAACGGGTAGGGTTCCCGATGGGCCTGCCATTCTTATGTCGTCGGGCAGGCGTGGCTCGTCAGAGAAATTCGGAATACGGAGATTCCGTCGTCGTGACAATCGGTCCGGTCGGATGGATGACGCCTACTACACGGTTTAGGATTCTTTAGAGTTCTAGGGTTTAGGATTCTAGAGTTTAGGGTTTAGGGCTCTAGGGTTTTAGGGTTCAGGGTTTAGGGCTTAGGGTTTAGGGTTTAGGGTCCAGCCTACATGGTGCCGGAGGGAGGCCTCGAGCCGAGCTCTGTGCATCTGACAAAAGCCATCCCGCCGGGGGGGAGCCGAGAGCTGCGGGAGGACCCTTGATTACTACTGCTTATGGACAAAATCCTGCATGACCCATTATAAGGAAGACATACCATATATAGTTCCCATAGCTTAGAGTCCTTAGGGTCATGCAGGATTTTGTCCATCAGCAGTAGGATGCAGAGTAGTACCCTTAGTCCTTTCTTGTAGTCCCAGGTTCCTTATAAAGTTACCCAACACCAAAGAACGGAGCCCTTTTTATTCCTAGGTTAATTGCTCGGCATCCTAGATTAGATTATCGTGAGACTGCTGAAGCAGTCAGTGACGAAAATCCGACATGCGTTGGCCGGGGTCGAAGTCGAAGCAGTCGTCCGTAAGAGCGAGCAGCGAGGCTGGCCCTACCCGGCAGAAACATCAGGGACTACCTCGGCATCAAACGCGAGTTAAAGGTTGGCAGGTGGAAAGGCACCATCAGAAAACTAACCCCCCCGAACCCTCAGCCCCTAAACCTACCCTGAACACCCTAAACCCTTAAACGCTGAGCCATAAACCCTAAAGCTCAAATGTCACACTTTGGAGGCTGTTCCTTCACACGTCAGCCAGGCATTCTTGCCAGCCCCGGCAAGCCTTAAACCACTAAAACTTAACCTGCAAAAAGTCAGTGTTTCTAGGAGTTATATTTTCTGATACAATACTGCGGTTTTGGGTTTGGGTTTTCATAATTTCAAGGGATTGTTTAATCTGTTTAAGATAACTCTTGTTATTGTGGATCCAAGCGCGCTTAAGAAAACTCCGCTCCACAGCCGCAGACGGCGGTCTCAACGAGACCTGCCCGAACCTCCGCGACAACGTCGCCGGGCTCCAAGGTCCAACACCCCCTACTAATTCTAGACCGGAAACTCTTGCAAATTCCGTAAATGCTAAATCCTAAGCACTCAATCCCTTAAGCTTCCTAGACCCCAGCTCCCCTAATCCCTAAACGCACCTAAACTCTCATCTCAATGAACCCGAAGCCCCAAGCGCCCTAATAAAGACCAAACGTCGCTGAACCTCCGCGCTTTCAAGGATCCCCTGAACCCCTTATAGTACCCCTCTAGAATCCCTTTAAAGGCTCCTCCCTTAAAGGGGCCCCTAGAACCTCTTAGAGCGACCCCCTAAAGGGAGCCCCGAAAAATCGCGAAATCTGGTAGCTTCCAAGGATCCAGGCCGTGATCCGGGGCTGGAAGGCACGCCTGGACGTCCACCCATCCGGGCCGAAGGACAGAATCCCAGAATAATTTCAAACAGTAATACCAATGACAACAATAAGAATATAATAGCAACGAAAAATCATAGTGGTTATAATTAATATAAAGATAAAAGTATCAGTAGCAATAGTAATAGTAGGACTATCGATGCCCTATAACTAAGGTATCTTCCTTTTATTGAGGGATATTGGAAGGTCACAGAGGGTTCAGGGCTTTGGAGGTGTCCACGAGTGCAGGGTTTGGGGTGTAGAGTTAAGGGTTTAGGGTTTTGTTTTTCTTGGGAGGTTAGAGAGATAGGCTTTGTTTGTTTGGGGATTTGGCTTACGGTGCGGGGTCCAAGAATCTTATTAGGTTTTGCGATGCATGTTTCAGGAGTTTAGAGTGTTGGTTGGGCTCGGGGGCTTGCAGGATTTTGGAATTCGGGATTTGATTTTTGAGCTCAGCCAAGCTAAGATAGAGATCAATATGTCATGTATGCATGTGAATAGGTATTGACTACATACATGCACCCATAACTATATATATATATATGTATGCATACATATAGAGATTAATTGAGAGATGAACGGATGGACAGATCGATAACTGAATACCTATGTAACTACTTTTCCATCCATCTACCTGTCTGTATATCTGTCTGTCTACCTATCTAAGTTTCTATCCATCTATCGACCCTATCTGCCCCAAGCCCTCCCCTAAACCCTAAGCCCTAAGCCCTCAGCCTGCAGCGACTGCGGGGGACTTCGTAAGTAGGTAGTAAGTAGACTTATAAGTACCGTAAAAGGGACCCTAATTGGGGTTATGGTACTTAAAAATCCCGAAAATAACCAGTTACTAAGTCCCCCGACTCTCCAAGTAGGGTTCGGGCTCCGTATTATGATTTCCTTATGTACGTCCTGAAAAAAATAGGTTATTCCGGCTTAAGGTAGGGCTCTCAAGGGGTGCAGAGACTGAGACCCTTCAGGAGAAGTCGCGAACGCTCAACGATGGGGAACAGCTCGTCTTTTCCATTCAGGACAGATCTTGGGCTTTAGGGTTGTGCTTGGAGGCCCAGGGGACTTAGTAAGTCGGTTATATGTCGGGTTATGATTGGGGTAACTCCATTTAGGGGACTTATAACTCTACCTATAACCTACTTGCTCACTCCCCTGGGCCTCTAAGTAGGGTTTAGTGTTTCGGGGTTGCAGAGTTGCAGCTTTTAGGTAGGGGCAAGGGTACTGGGTTGGGGTGCGGAGGTCGAGGGTTACGGCGGTTAGGGCGTATAGGGTATAGGATCGTGGGGTTTTGTTGTGGGTTAGGGTTTGGGGTTTAGGTTCTAAATTGTGGAGTTTGGGGTTTATTGGGATTTAGGTTTTCGGGAGATCCTTTGAACAAGCCTCATCGTCAGTACCTGAAGCCACACGCACTCCCAAACTTGCTTTGGGTTACTTACAGGAGCATGGGACTTAGTAACTAGGGTTATAATTAGGGAAACTATACTTCTAACTACTTATAACCCCAATTAAGGTACTTGTAACCTTACTTACTAAGTCCCATGATCCTCCAAGTACACTAACCCGAGTGCATGCCGCCGTAGGCTCAGTCTCGCAGGAGTGCATACGATGCAGGTTTTGGAAACATACCTATAGTCTCCATTGTAGTTCCTTTTATCGGTTACCTCATAGGATCCTTAATATATAAATATATATATATATATATATATATATATATAATTGGTTAAACCAAAAGGGAGCTGCAATGGAGACTACAGGTAGGAGTCTCAACACGGTGGCAATCGGCTGCTACCTCGAGGAAAGGGGTCGATCGCATCGGTTTCTATCGCTTTTGTTGTCGATCGAGACTCTTAGGTTCCAAAAGTATGTAGAATAGTAGCCTTTGATGGGTATTGGGCCATTATTTTACCTACTTTGGGGGGGGGTTTTAGGGAGGGGTTTAAGTTAAAGGGTTTGGGTTTTTTTGACGGCGTGGCTTGTGTCCAGAGACGCACTCCTGAAGGGTTTGGGGTTAAGGTTTAGGGGTTTGGGTTAGGGTTTAGGGGTTTAGAGGTTGGGGTTTAGGGGTTCAGGGGTTCAGGGGTTTAGGGTTTAAGGGTTAGGGCTTAGGGGTTAGCGTTAGGGTTTAGGGTCTACGGGGGAAAAGGCAGGAAGTGTATGGGCCACATCAGGGTTTATGTAGCTGCTCTAGTCCGGCATGTGGTTTGAGCAACCACGGCAGAACATCAGCCTCAAGAACGTGCCCGACGTGAACATGTTCGGAGGAGTGGATCCGTTTGTGGAGGCTCGGATATGGTTTGAATTTTAAAACCCTTACACCCTCGACCCTGAACCATACTCCCTTAAATGCTAAACCCTCGATCCTAAATCCTAAAGCCTGATGCTGCGTCCAGCTTTCACAGTCTACTATAGGTTCCTTTTATCATTCCCAATACTATTTTGGTGTTTCCTAATTATAAGTGGAGTATAATGGGCCCAAAACCCTGTTCTAATTACGAAGGCCACATTTTAGCGAGTGCCATCCCAAAGCTTTGCCACAGCCTTGTTGTTGACGCCTAGGGTTGCCGGTTTCTTAGGGGTACTTAGGAATAATTTTTACTTTTTGGTTATTATACTGTGGTGGGACGAAAGTTTGACCTACTCCTTGTTTCGTCGAACACAGGCCCCAATTCCCCCATAGAATCCTAACAAGCAGGACCAAGCGGCTACTCCTCCGGAACATTAAAGTAGTATAATTTCAAAACGGGGTCACCGGGACCTTTCTGTCCAGCAAACCTCGCCAAACTTGTTGCTCGTTGCTGTGTGACCTAATGACCTCCTTCAGGTCCCCTAGACAGACATCCCCGTCTAAGAAACGATTCAGAAGGCAGCCTCCATTTTCGAGGCAAGAGTCCCCTCCTTTGCAGTCTTGGTGGAAGCAACGCCGAACACTTTCACCCTGGGGTTGCTTGGGCTGGACTCTGGCACCCAAAATTGACGCTGCGGTGGGACGAAAGTTTGACCTACTCCTTGTTTCGTCGAACACAGGCCCCCATTCCCTCATAGAATCCTAACAAGCAGGACCAAGCGGCTACTCCTCCGGAACATTAAAGTAGTATAATTTCAAAACGGGGTACAAAATATTCCGCTGGCCAGGCCACGTAAATCGCACTTTCCGGTACTCCGCTACTCCGCAAGACGTCTTAAGACAAGACAGATCCAGTAGGTCAAAACTTTTGTCCTCCCGATGTAATCCCTAAGAAACAGCTAAACTTATAATTGTTGCTAGGGTTCTAAGTTCAGTATACGTTTAGGGTTAGGGTCTACTTGGAGGATCATTGGACTTAGTAAGGAGGGTTATAAGTACCTTAATTGGGGTTGTAAGTAGTTATAAGTATAGTTACCCTACTTATAACCCTAGTTACTAAGTCCCATGATCCTTTAAGTAGGGTTTAGGGCTTGCTGACTCAGATCGAAGCTCTACTTTTCGCTTCCGAGTATTTGGAACGCCTGTTTAATATACAGGGGGAACTCCAGAAAGTTGGAATATGGTTTCAGGGTAGGATACCTTATAATTTACCATAAAGGGTTTAGGATAATCATATTCCAACTTTCTGGCTTTTACTCTAGGGGCCTGTTAGAGCTGATGGGTTGGAGGACAGTTCAGGGGCTTTCGAGTTCAGGGTTTAGGGCCTTGAGGGAGTTGAATTTCAGGGTCTTAGGGTTGAATTTAGGGCTTAGGCCCTTGAGGCCTTGACTGGGGTTCAGAGTTTAGGGTTGAGGGATTGGTTTGAGAATAGAACCAAATCTACACAAGGAGCCCTCCCCAATGCCCCCCGATTCTCAATAAATGAAGGCTGGATCTTAAACTTTGTGTGGCAGGACCACCAGGGGATAGGAGTATACACTCATTATGCAGCACCTAAGCCCTAAACCCTAAACCTCATCGTTACTCAGTAGTCAGCACCTAAACCCTAAACCCGAAAAAGCGCACTGTTACTCATTATTCCGCACCCCTAAACCCTACTTGGAGGGTCGGGGGACTTAGTAGGTAGTAAGTAGACTTATAAGTACCCTAAAAGGGACCCTTTAATTGGGGTTATGGTACTTACATAAGCCCCCCAAAAAAAATCAGATACTAAGTCCCCCGACCCTCCAAGCAAACCCCAAGGCCGAGGTGGCCGAGGATCCTCGGGTCAAGATTAGGTCCTGGAGTTTCGGGTTTGGGGCCTCTTGGTCTGAAAGGGTCCCCCTTTTCTGAGTTCCTAGATGCAACTATAATATCGTACGGACCGCCACCATAAACTCCGAAGCCCAATTCTCGTTGATTTCAGGTCCTAAAATCCTACAAAGCCGCATAGAATTCCTTCAAAACTGCCCATGAAACCCTGTAAGACCATACAGAATCCCTTGTCAGACCCTAGAATCAGAAGCCAGGTGCAGACGGGCTTCAACAAAGATCCGACCTCGCTTCTTTGCGCAATAGCCGAGAAACCCGGGGGTCCTCCTGAGGTTGCCTTTAAGGGTTCTTTGAGGGCTTCCCAGAGACTCCAATACCCCTTAATCTGGGAATATACCTTAAATTATAATAGGATCCTTAATATGACTTAAGGTATATTCCTGCATTACCTTAAGGTCCCTAAGCTATGGGAATTACGGTGTTCCTGATTTTGGGTAATGCAGATTCATATCATCAGCCGCATGAGGCTTCCTTTAAGGATACTTTAAGGGTTCCTTTTATGGTGCCTTTAGGTGCAGGAAAAGGGTTCCTTTGAGGGTGGGTTCCTGTGAGGGTTCCTTCAAGGCTTGGTTCATTTAAGCATCCCTTAGTTGGCTTTAGGGTTTAGCGTTTATAGGTGTTGGGTTTGGGGTTTACGGATTTGTTTAGGGCTTAGGGGTTTGGACGGAAACAGCAGTTTGTGGCAGTTTTATCCGGAAGTTCGGAGAATTGAATCAGGACCTTGTATACGTCTAACGAGGCATTCAAAGGGATCCGGAACCCGCAGGAACCCTTAGCCCTGACACCCAAAAGCCTTGAACCCCAATACCTACCCCAAAACCGCCCACACCCCCTCCAAGATGTACGGTCAAACTTTACGTTCAGAAAACAACATTCCAGCACCAAAGTCTCAGACATTTCTTAGTCGAGGGCGACACTTAAGAAATTCAGCAAGTCCATGAGAGTCTCAGGATCTTGCTTATTTGACAAATGGCCGGCCAACCAGGAAACTGCTCGTGATTCGACCATGGAGCTGTTCCCCCCATAGTACCATTCGGCATGCTTTTTCCATACCTTAGCCTGAAAAATAACTCATGAGAAGCGGTACGTACGTACATAGCTTGGTCAGAAGCTGGTGCCATGTCCAAACAGCGTACACTGTTTGGCGGGGTCTTGATGAACCGCTTTCCTTTTGAGTGCAAATACTGTGGCGAAGCCCGGAAGACGTCGCAGGCTTTGTCGTCACATATATACTACAAGCATCCCGAGAAGTGGTGTGCTGGTTCAAAGGCAGGTTTTGATGCTCCTGGCTTTGTCATTGGAGGCCTCATTCTCAGAGATCCGCCAGATGAAGAGGAGCCAGATGCGGAGCAGGCGATGCCTTCTCCTACAGCTCTTCCTGAGGAAGAGGAGTCATCGTATGGTGTTGTCGTGGAAGCACAGGGCCAGAAGCTAACGAAACAAGGACTGCCGAAGCAGACAAGGCTCCTCCCAAACCCTGGGAAAATTCCAACAAATGGATGCCTGAAGGCGGTTCCTAGAAATCACTCTTGAGTAGTCTGTGGTCCCAAATTTAGGGGTCTACTTTGTAGATCCTCCCGGAGGCCCATGCGTTCTCACTTGAGTTACCAGGTTCCTTCTCGGCTACAGACGCGGGATCCTAACTGCGATCCGTCCCCAAAAGGACCATGAAACCGGGAACCCTTAAAGGAACCCATAAAGGACCTTTTAACTCTACGAAGGAAAGGGAAGACCACGGCGTCTCCTGAAAAGTCGGCGAAGACAGAGGCAAGTTGGAGTCCTTGCTTGGAGTTTCAGGGTTTGGGGTTTAGGACCTTTTTTTGTAGTAGGATGCTCAGTTATAGAGCTCCAGAGGTTTTTGTTAGGGTCCCCACAACCCCCCCGCAAAATAGGGGTTATAACAAGAACCTACAAAAAAGTAGGGTTTAGGTAAGTAGGTCTAGGAGGTGTAGGGCTCATTGGGTTTGCGGTTGAGGGTTGTAGGTGTTAGGGCCGACTCATGACAATTGGGTTTGTCTTAGATTGCATTCCCGGCATCATTTGCATATACTATACCCCCCGAGCCAAGTCTACGTATGCAAGTCCCCGCATCGCCGGGTTGCTGAGTTTTTTGTAGGGCTTGCCCCCACAAAACTGGTGCACAGTTCTTCTGTATAATATCTGCCATCTAAATATCCTTGTAAGTGCAAGCCATTTTGGCGTAGGTTCGCGAGAGAATGATTCAAACATCGTCATTTGCATCTTTTTGCCCTCTGTATTTCTCGTAGGGGGCAGTCGGGGTCTGATGGGTTTGAAACTCAGGGTTTCAGGTGCTTAGGAAACGGAGTTCAAGAAACGCAGAATGATTACAATGCGTGAAAGGAAAACTTTGGAACGCAGCGGACCCTGATATGCGTTGTGTAAACCCCAAACCCAAAACCCTGTTATTGTACTTGGTAGGATCCGTGCTATAGTAAACTTTCGTGATAATGCCGCCGCCATGAAGGGTTCTGCAAGTTAGATCGACAAATGACAAGCAGCCCTGGTTTTCCAGCTCGTGCACTTGGACGCGGTATAGGGCTTCTGGGCTTTTGAAAGCCCCAAACCTGAAACCCCAAAGCTCAACGCTCCAAACCTCATGGTACAGCCCCAAGCCCCACCACACCGTGCAACTCCCTCATAACCCTAAATCCCTTAATCCTGTAAGAAGAAGCCACTTTGCTTCCTTTTTTCCGGCTCTCTGCACTGTCTTCTGTCTGGTGCTTAGTAGGGATCCCCACAGTAGTCCCTGTATAAGACCCAATGGCAGTCTCCATAATCCATTCCCACATCCCCCTAAACCCTAGAACCCTAAACCCTAATCTCTAGAACCCTAAGCACTGAACCCTAAACCCTAAACTCTAGAAACCTAAGCCCTAAATCCTAAGCCCTAAACTTCTAGAACCCTATGCCCTAAACCCTAAACTCTTACCCTAAGCCCTGAACCTTAAGTCCCCATAATCCATTCCAACTTGCAAGCCGCAGATGCTGCAGAGTCAGAACAACCCGAAGTTCGAAACAGGACTCGAGCTGACGAAGGTGCGGCAGCGAGGGTTTAGGGTTATTTCGAGTTCCAGGTTCTAGGGTTCTGGAGTTCAGGGTTTAGGCTTTAGGGCTCTAGGGTTGTAAGGTTCAGGGTTCAGGGCTTAGGGTTTAGGGTTCAGCAGCTCCGGGTCGAGCAGTCTCTAGTCGAGCTAGCGGTTTTCGATTTAGAAAATGACACACCCCCCAAAGAATCCCACAACATTGGGAAAATACAAGATTTGCCGTCTTCCGCATGCCTTAAACGAAACCCTAAACTGACCTTAAGGAACCTTAAACGAGCTTTAAACGGATTCCTAAATGGAACATAACCCAGAGGGTCCATATACACTACTATTATGGAATTAGGTCCCCCAAAACCATAATGGGGATGGTCTTTTAGGGCCTAATTCCATAATGGTAGTGTATATGGACCCTCTGGGTAACACAGAATGCTAAAGGAAATAAACGCGACCAAGTGGCCTTGCCCACGAAGACCAGAGGTTGAGGAGTTGAGGGTTCTAGGGCTTAGGGTTTGGGGTTTAGGGTTTAGGGTTTAGGGTTTAGGGTTTAGGGTTCTAGGGCTTAGGGTTTGGGGTTTAGGGTTCTAGGGCTTAGGGTTTGGGGTTTAGGAGTTGGGGCTCTAGGGTTTAGGGTTCTAGGGCTTCGGACTTGTGTTTTAGGGTTGAGGGTCCCCCAAGTAGCCTTTAATAGACCTGTAACCCCAAACCCTACAAAAAAGTAGGTTATAACCCTCTAATTATAGGGTCTAACCCCTAAAACAGTAGGTTTGGGGATTCCCAAGGAGGCCTTACGATCTCTTTTGCCACTCTTCTGAAGCCGGCGCGAAGTCTTGGCAGCTCCCGCTGTTTTGCTGTCGTGAAGCCATTCCCCCGATGCTGGCACGAGGAGTCTTACCTTTGGTTAGTTGGGAATGGAAGAATGGTAGCCATAGTAGTTATAAATGTACCCCATTCCTCCATTCCCTACTAACCCAAGGTAAGGATTTCCGGACGGTGCAGAATCTTTCTGGCGAGTTCACTCGCACGGAGAGGACATGGAGGGGTTCCTCCTCGACCTGGCGCTATGCCCCTATACAGGACCTGGGATTCGACCTGGGGCGGCTCCAGCTCCAGGGGGAGTTCCGCCTCCGCCTAGAGCAGGCGCGACACATGCCAACAATTATGTCAGGAATAGTCTGCGAGAAAGCCCCGTCAGAAGCTGCAGCGGATCTCCTGAACGCCATGGCCGGGGCAAGATAGCACGGGAAGAGTCCAACAGCTACTGTACGAGACTGGCGGACAGGTTGCACCAGCAAGTGGGATGCTTTAGAGGCCATGCCTGTATCTGCCGCTGCCGAACATGGTAACGGAATCAGCCTGGGCAAGCAATATCTGGAGTTTCAGGTGGACGCAGTGTCTCTTGTCTTTCCCTTTGAACTTTGAAGCTTTAGCTGCTGCCTTACTGGACGGCCTCGATCCTGGGCATAGGGCTTAGTGCTGGGCCTAGGTTTAGGGTTTAAGGTTTAGGGTTTTCGGGTTTAGGGGCAGGTGTTTAGGGTTGAGGGTTATAATAAATAGACCCCGTGGAACGTAGGGTTTCGAGAGTACGAATAGTTATTAATAAGTTATTATATATGCTTTGGGCAAGTAACCCCCCATATAAGTACTTAGGATCCTTTGAGGCTTCGGCAAGGAGCCCTGGTGAGGAAGTCCAGGCCTTTTGTGACAACACTTGCCAAGATAGTCTCCACATGGGAGTTTCCCAAAATAGGGGACCCTTAATATAGTACCCTAAATAGTAGGGTCCTTATTATAATAGGGACCCCAAAATAAGGTACCCCCAATTTTCGGAAACTCCCACATGCCACGGTAAGAATGAAGAGGTAGTTAAAGGCAAGAGTGCAATGCAAGCAGAATAGTAGCATCAGTTGCCCTCGAAGCCCTACTCCCCTAAACCCTAAACCTTAATCCCTTAAACCCTAAACCCTAAGCCCCAATTCCAAAACTCAGAACTCCTAAACTGAAGCCGCACGCCCTACAGCCTGATACACCCCTGGAAGCCCCGGACTTGGTTCATGGGAGTTTCACAGAATATGTGACCAAGTAGAACCCCAACTATCACTAACAATCAAGATGATGCTACAACCGTTTTAAAAAACCAGAACCTCAACTATCACTAAGAAGCAAGATGCTGCTACTATCTTTTTGAAGAAGAGCCCCCCTCATCTGAAACCAGGTGTACAACCAGTCGGCGGGCCTGGCGCGAAGTTGTCTAGCGCGTTTGTGCCGTTTGTGCATTAAACCAAGGTGCTGTACGCATTTGTTCTTTCTGTTTTGTGCGGCTGTTACTTCATGATTCGTTGCGTGGCCGCTGTTAGGGGTTTAAGGCGCTAGGCGAGCTGCGGGTTTTGCGATCTTCCTTCCTCAGTGGTTTAAGGTTGAAGGGTCGGCCTAAATGTTACGGGTCTGAGGTCGAAGCTTTGCAAGGGAATAGGTGAATCCTATGTAAGGTTGCCACCTCTCAGGGTTTGGGGTGTAGGGTTGAGGGAGCGTTGTAAAGTTTAAGGTACAGGTTTCAGAAGGGTTGGCAGGTTTATCTTCGAGAATTTGGCGAGTGTATATAGAGGGATCCTTCTGAACATCAGTGAATTCTTGGTGCTTTGTCACTTTGTCATTCGGATACTCGGATACTAGCCATTACAACCCTATAGATGTAGGTTTACGCAATAAAGATTTGCAAAACTTGACGGATGAACCGTTGCACAGATGCAGCAGGGTCAGAGGGGAGTTAGTGCTTCAAGGCATCTTCACGTCTATAATCTATAGTCTTGTCCAAAGGGTCCTAAGTACCAATATTTGGGATACCTGCCCAAGCCGAAACAGTAATTTCTACAATACAAATCCAACATTCTACTATGTATGTAGGTGCTTAGGACCCTGTGGGCTTGCGAGCCTACATTATAGAACCTGCGTGCCAGACCCCCAAGCAGGCCAGTATATTCTTTAGGGTACTAAGTACCTACTACAATGGTACTTGGACCCTTGATTGGGTTTTTGCAAGCCAGGACCAGTTTATCAACTTTCTTCTCTTCGATTCTGGCACGACGGAAGACACCTTCATCGCATCTCAGCTGCGATACCCTTCAGCTTTCAGGGGTAGGAGTACTACAGGGGCCTTAATATATTTACCTATACCATTTTGGGGGTTCCCCAAAACCCTATTCTAATTATTAAGGCTCCTATGTTAGGGTCTTGTGGTTGAGTTCGTGATTTTGAATATCTGCGGGAGTTTACACTCCAGGTGTTCGTGACTCCTGCTGCATTCGAGATCTATTTTCATAGTAGTTCAGCGACAGCTCTGGCTAGGAGGACCGCAGCGCCTCGGGTTGGATAGCAACCTAGGATTCAGGGTTTTGGGTTCAGGGACGGCGCATAGTGCTGTGATCATTATGCCGTTCATGTCTTATGCTCAGTCGTGCTGCAGATGCTGCCACTGTTGCAATAAGCGTTTTTCGGCATGCTGCGACTGTTTGCTCATATCTTCTATGCCCTTTCGCCAGCGGGTAGTTCTCGAAATTGGGCTCCCTTGTCAGGAAACCAAAAGAAGGAGGCACCCTGAGAATAAAGGACCCTCACAAGAGACCCTAATTCGGAGAACCACTACGGTAGTGTTGGAGTTACCCTAAACCCCTAAACCCTAAGCCCCTGAGCCCCTCAACTCAAGCCTCTAAACCCTACACCTTAAACCCTAAAACCTTAAACCCCCAAACCCCTAAACCCTTAAACCCAAAGCTCCCTAACCCCCAAACCCAAAGCCCCTAAGAACCCTGAACCCCCGAACCGACATCCGACCGCGGCCCAAGGGGAGCAAAGGTCTGGCTGTCAGCAAGCATCAACCTCAGTCATAGAGTCTTGATGCTTTACGGTTTAGAGTTTAGTGTTTATAGGGTTTAGAGTTTAGCGCTTACGGTTTGGAGTTTAGGGTTTACAAGGTTTGAGGCCTAGTCATAGTCTTGGGGTTTATAGTTTAGAGTTTCGGGAATTTGGGGTTGAGGGTTTTGGGTTCAGCTCTAGGGTCTGAGGTTTGGGCTGTGTTTAGATGTTTGTTTGCTCAGGGTCTTGATGGGTTGGTTGTGTTTCCTAGAGGGTCCATATATACTACCATTATGGAATTATGGCCCCCAAAGCCATAATAGGGATGGTCTTTTGGGACCTGATTCCATAATGGTAGTATATATGGACCCTCTGGGTTTTGTTTTTTGACAGGGTTCGTCGGGTTTTGCAGGGATATTGCAGGCTCCTGTAGGGTTTCATAGCGCTTTACAAGGTCTTGCAGGGTTTTATTTAGGGTTTAGGGTTTAGGGTTTACTTCAGACGGGATATTTTGGACTTTGCTGGATCGGATCCCGCAAACTCCGAGCTTTCACACCCTTGTCCGCAACCTCTTGATCGATCATATCGGGGTTTGAACAGGAAGGTGCACTGTGCTGGCCTCGAATGACTCTAATGTTTGCAACGGGTGCTTGTCCTTCGTTTTTTGTACTCTTGTTGATGTCGCTCCATAAACTGCACTCAGAGATATTGCGCTCACAGTCATATTCCGTATTTACATATTGCACTACTATACTATACCCCCGAGACCTTTTCAAACGATGGGTATCCCCGAGAGTCTCAGAGTCAATCACGCAATCAACCCCTAAAACCAAGATGAGACCCTGTTCAACAACAAGATTTGAAACACAAGAGCCTTTTGAACGCTACCTGGCACCCAAAGACGCCAAAACCCGTTGCTAATTACGGAATATCCTGAAATGATAGTAGGACCCCTGATTCTGATATAAGGAATATTCCTTAGTTAACCTCTAAAGCCCCCTAAATGAGGAATATACCGTAATTCAGAATAGGATCCCTAATCATGATTTAAGGAATATTCCTTAATTAATCTCGAGGCCCGGGTAGCTCCAATAATGCCTTAAAGAATCCAGGGTTTAGAGTTTAGGGTTTAGGTACCAGGGATTAAGGAGTAAGGTTTAAGGTTTAGGGATTAGGTTTTAGGGTAATCCCCAGAGGCTGGTCTCTGGAGTCAAGAGCTTTACCTTCGATGCTCCTTTCAAGCCGCTCCCACAGGCGGGTTCTTCCCAGGGCCGGGGCTGTAGTCGCTTTATGTCAGGAACCCAAACAGCACCCAAACATAAACTTGCGGGTGGGATATCCCTGCCGTATAGCGGCATACTTAAAGGGGGAAGTAAGGCATGTCCCAACCTTGTGTTTGCTGTTTGGGTGTTTTTTTTGTGAGGGGGGGGGGTCCCCATGGTGATTTCTGAACATGTCCAGCTTCTAGGGTCCAGAGTCTGCAGCTTAGGCCCTCGTTTTTGCTCGAAGTCTGAACCCCAACCCAAAACTCTAAGTCTAGAGAAATAACACTGCGAGGTATCAGGGTGGATGTTGAGTTGTCATCAGTATGAGACTGGCGGTCCTTTCGCAGAAAGCCAGACAAAGTCGAACATGAAATCGCGCAGCATTCCGAGCCCGACATCAGGGCAAAAAGCGGTTTAAGTCCTGGGGCTTAGGATTTTGTTGATCGTGAGTCCATCATCGATGCCGACTTTTCCTGCTAGGAGGGAGCTTACTTTTGGAGCATACGGATAAACTACTATTTGCTTAAGAACACCCAAAAAATAAAAAACATATTCCTTATGGGGGTAATATAGGGATTATTATTTTTATTTTTTGGGTGTTTCTTAAGCAAATAGTAGATAAACGTTACGGTGTAAGGCTTAGGGTCGCAGGAGGGTTAAAGGGTCCAGAATGTCTGCAGAAATAAGTCACCTTCATCGTCAAATCTTGCCCGACCTTCGAACCCTAATTGTTGAAAGCCTGTGAGAAGAACCTTGCACTCAACTCTAAATCCTACTTCAAACCGCCGTAACCTGGCATGTTTGTCCACTCCTGTTCAAATACAGCGTTGAAACGGATCCTACAAGTGTAGAGTTTTTTGGATAGCTCCATTCCAGATTGCGGTATGTCCTTGCACCACTGGCCTGCAAAGCTCCTGACGGCAGAAGTAGAACCTGATTCCTTAGAAGCTGCCCCCACCCTGTAATAGTGGTACAATATAAGAATATATTAGGGCCCCAATATAATCCTATATAATCCTTATAGTCACTATTACAGGGTGGGGGCAGCTTCTAACTGATTTCCCACAAGTCTCAACCACAAATCACTGGGCTTTCATTCCGAGCCGGGCTGGGATTTCGGGGTTAACTTGAAGCCTTACGCCCCATGACAGAGAACTCCACCATTCCCTAAAGCCTCCCCTCTTGAATCCTGTAGAGCCCGAAAAAGCGGCTGACTTCAGGGTGAATTAGGTTCAGAGTTTAGGGTATAGGGTTTAAGCTTCCAACACCCTAGACCCCTTTAGTATACCCGAAAACCTTCACCCTTTCATCCCATAAAGCCCCGAAGCAGACGTAGACCCCAGGGTTAACTCATAATTCAGGTTCAGAGTTTAGGGTTTAGGCTTCCAACACCCGAGGACCCCTTTAGACCCTGAGCTCTGAGCCGTAAGCCGGCTGCTTGCAGGAAGTGGAGCTGAAGCCGGGGGGCCCTGGAAGAGTCTTCTCGGTGGGAGAGTGTCGTTGCTTCGGCCAAGGGACCTAGTAGGGTTTAAGGCTTAGGAGATAGGGGTTTAGGGTTTAGGGTTGGGGGTTTAGGGGTTTAAGAATTTAGGGGTTTAGGGAGGGGGATCTGTGCTTGGAGGATCATGGGACTTAGTAAGTAGCTTTGGGGCTGTGAACTTACGGGGAGTATTTTGCTTATTGCACCCAACATGTCCCTGGCCTTGCTACTTAAAGGATCAGGGGACTTAGTAACTAGGGCTATGACTAGGGTAGTAATACTTATAACTACCTAGAAACCGAATTAAGGTACTTATGACGTTACTTACTGAGTCCCATGGTCCTCCAAGCACAGATCCCCTCCCTAAACCCCTAAACCCCCAACCCTAAACCCCTAACCCCTAAGCCTTAAACCCTACGAGGTCCCTAGGCCGAAGCAACGACACGCTCCGGCAGAGAACCTCACGATTCAGGAGCGTACCCAGAGACTCCAATATCCCTTAATTAAGGAATATTCCTTATATCATATTATGGATCCTACTATAATTTAAGGTATGTTCCTTAATTAAGGGGTATTGGAGTCTCTGGGTAAACTCGCAGCCCACAGCCCCAAGCATGGGGTCAAACAGAGCTGGGAACCTCAATCACACTCTCAGCCTATCCTGAAAAGCCCTAAAAGCCCTAAACGGTTTAGGGTTTAGGGTTGAGTTTAGGGTTTAGGGTTTCTAAACCCGACAACTCTGAACCCTAAAACCTGAATCCGACCCCCCCCCCCCCCGCCCTTGGGCTCTAATTACCCATATGATCACCCAACCCTAAGCTCTACATAACTCTAAGCCCGGATTACCTCCTAAAGGCAGTGATCCAAATGCGACAACCTGAGAGCTAGCTCAGCGACCTCTACAGCGCCGACCACGTTGCGGGAGCATTTTTTAAAGCCCGGATGGGTACAAGAAGCAATTATATTAAACCCTAAACCCTAGACCTTAAATCCTGAGATGCTTGTGTTTCTGTGACTTTGGGGTCGTGCCATCAGGCCCGCCGTGGCCGTGGAGAAGGGCAAGGACATTGTAGTTTAGGGGCAGTGTGTTCTCGTTTGGAATCTACTTGGAGGGGCAGGGGACTTAGTATAAGTACCCTGAATGGAGTTACCCCAATTATAACCCTACTTATAAACGACTTACTAAGTCCCATGCCCCTCCAAGTAGGGCCGAACTTCAGCCTGTTGGAATGGTTGCCCAAGATTCAACAAGCTCCCCGAGGCCTTTCTGGCCAAGATGTCACGATCCGTGCCAAGATGCTTAGGAAATACTCACATATTCTCCCAAAGGCCCCTACAGTACCTGGAGCAAGGGATTCTTTTCTTGCGGTGCCGATGCCCGACTCCTTAGCCGGCACGTGCCCCTGCAAGCAACTCGTAACAGGATGTCATTGCTAACTGCTTACTATTCAGAAGGCTTTATCAGGCAGTGGTGTTTTGGGTGTAGGGCTGAATGTGCAGAAAGCCTTAAAACAAGCCTCACTCGCAAGACTGCTTGTGGTGCTGTTGTGCTCGTGTTGGCCCCTAGATTGCACTGCAAGGCCTGGCCCCAAACTCGAACCCGAAACCCTAAACCCCAAATCCACCACTTGATATAACGCGAAAACCATCGAGTAAACCGTGAATCGCAGAGTTTAGGGTGCAGAACAGCCCAGAGGACATCAAGGCAAAGTTCGACCTCTTCGTGTTCGAGGCACTGAATACTTAACCACTACTTAACCCCTGACCCCCCAAAACCCTAAACCCTAAAGCCTAACCCCTAATCTCAAAACTCCCACGCCCTGGCTAAAGCCCTGAACCCTTAACCTTAAACGCGCAACCTTAAACCCGTTTGCAGCACGACGGAGCGATGTTACCCATCCAAGGGGACAGTCCAGCGAGCATCAAGCTTGGACGATTCGACAGAGCTTTCAACAGGCTTGCCAGTGGTGGAACTGGCAACGGAATGTGCCACTCGTGTCTAGGAGGTCATCGGGAAATTGGTTGGGAGGACATGATTGACCAAGCTGACCGGATATATAGGCACGATACGCGCATGGCCTGAAGGCCTGCAACGCGAGTGGATGCAAATTCCCCATGCCCCGGCATTTCCTGAAGACTACTCCACCCTAAACCCTAAACCCCAAACCCTACAGGAACGACCCGTTTCATGTCTGCAAGATAGGCATCGGGAGGCACTTTGTGGCCTCGGACCTTGTTGTCATAGCATCCTCTGCCCTTTGGGCTGGCGGTTACCCTAAGGCCCCATAGTAGTTTAGAACCCGTTTTTCATCCCAAAATGGAACCACCATGGGGCCTTATCACAGTGGTGCGGAAGCTCGTCTAGATCGTGCGTATTGCGACTTCGACTACTGTTGTCGAATGGGGCTACGACATGGAGTTCATGTGAAATCCTCTGCACAAGCCACCAATCCTTCCCATGTGCAGTGTGGAAGCGGCTCAATGGCTAGCGATGCTGTTGTTTATGATCGATAGAAAGTGGGTCGGAATAAATACAAATAACATCCTCTTATCGTCCCTGTAGACTGATAGAGTGATGGCATTAAATACACCAGAAGGGCTGTCTAGTTGCATCACACGAGCCCGATGTCTTGTTCTGCCTGGTTTGCCCCCACTTGCGGAGTTATCTATGTGTTTCGAGGGGTTGAAGCCTAAAACCCAAATCCTGTTTTTTCTCGGGTTTCATCTTAAGCAGTACTCCTTCCGATTTCGCCCATACAGCATCCCAGAACAACACCTCCTAAACTCTACCACCCTCACGGCCCAAACCCCAAGCTTACTAAACCTTGAACCCTCACCCCTGGACCCAGAAGTCCTGAACCCCTAAGCCCCTTGAGCCCTACACTCCTACACCCATAATTGCCACAAGCCCTACCATCTTCTGCGCTCTTGTGAAGGAAACACAGGTTACCAATACAAGGGAACGCTATTTACATACTATTAAGTAGATACCAATTATGGTAGCTCAAATTAGTTCAACTTCGTCAAAGTCCTTCACCCTATGCTTCCAAGGACGCCGTAGCTAGGGCCCTAGACCCCTTAAGGACCCAATAATGAGGTCCCTGGAAGCCCAGGGTAACAAGAACCCTCCCTTCCCAAAGCCACGGCCAGGCCCTGAAGTTCAGCTTCAACATCAAGCAAGGAGACAAGCTGCCGGAGGCCGTTCCCATTTAGGGTTTGGGTTTGGGGATGTTTGGGCCCCTGAACCCTAAATGCTTAGAATATCATGGGCCTTTTTAGGATTCTATGTCTAGTGGGTTTCAGAGGATTTAGGGTTCATGTAGGGGCCTTAGTGATTAGACTAGGGCTTTGGGTCAGAGTATAGTACGGTATAGTTCTAGCAAGACACCCTAAAACTAAGGCGTGCTACAAGGGGTGTAGGGTTTAGGGTTTGGGGTCTACCCTAAACCGGAACCTCAAACCTGTTGATGCGGGTAGATGCTTTTCGAAGCCTTCACACAAGACTCCTCACCTTTACACCCTCACCTCACCCTTAGTAAGTAGTTGTTTTATATAGCTGTTAATTGAGGTTAGTGACACTTGTGGCTCCATAAATAATTAACTAACTACTTACTAAGTCCCTTGACCCTCCGAGAGAGTTCCAAACGCATGAGACCCAGGCTTGCAGGGGAATTTCGGGAGCAGTCGCATTCACCGAAAGGCAGTAAGTGTTTGGTCTAGGATTTGGGGCTTCAGGGCTTAGGGCTTATGGCTTTAGCTTTGGGGGTAGTTTCTGCGACCAGAAGCATTGCTTGGGCGGCCGGTGGGTTTGAGGACGGTCGCATGAACGAGCCTAGTAATCATATACTATCCCAAGTATGAACCTACATAGCTGCTATCCTAAACTCAAGTACCTCATCTTGGGTCCTTCAAAAAACCCTACAAATCCGTATAGACCCCTCAAGGAAGCCTTGTAGAACTCCTTAATACTGGGTCCTTTGGACCCTTGGGGGAAGAGAGCGGCAGGTCTTGCCGTTACAGTGCGTCGGGCCTGCGTCTTAAATCATTGATAAAGCCTGAAGCATCACACCCCTCAGTGCCCGTAACCCCCTTAATTAAACGCGAACCATCCGCTAAAAGTAGGTGACCTTTACAACTTGCAGCTCGAATGAACCCAGGCGTCGCAATTCGTTTGCATTTGCGGCAATGATGCTACGTCCAGTATCAGCAAAACCAGAGCGGTACCAGTAAGAAGCCTACGTGCGAGCCTTTAAAGAACCAATGGTTCAATCCAACCGACGGTGAAAGTTTGGTTTCTTGGTGTTCCCCGTCTTATCGGATCTTAGAGCCCTAACTGAGCTTTCCAGGTTTAGGCTCGTGTGTCTTGGGCTTCACGCTTTTGCTCTTCTGGGTTTAAGCTTCTTTGGGGCTTCGGAGAACCCTGCTGAAGTGTAGGGTTGTAGGAATTCAAAGTATACGGTGTCGGGCTTAGAAATCTGAGTTTAGCTTTTGGGTCTGGAGGCTTCTGTTTCTTCGATATTGGGGGTTGACAATAACCTCGGGTTGCATGTTTGCTTGTTGCATGCATAACAGGTCGACCAGTTTGGTGGAATCGACTCTTTCATCGAGATTCGAGCTACACGCGGTGATGTGAGGCAGGCTTTTGGGCACTTTTGAGCTTGGGGTTTTCTGTTCTTGCTCCGAGTGAGGTTGAACCTTCACTTTAGTGCTTAGGCTTTCAGGCCTCCGGGTCCAGTGCAAGAACACTGGTTTACGAACTTAATTCAGTACATTAGAACACCCTTTCAAGATTTACAGTTCACAGCCTAATGATTACAAAACCCTTGCAGAACACTGACAAGAAAGACCAATTTGCTGGATCCTCTTTGGACCCTCAGTCGGGTTAAATTCTTGAATCCTAAACCCCCTGAACCGTAAAGTGTTCTAAGCGGTTCCTCTCTTCTACGCTTTGGAAGACCCGTGAGCAAGTCTTTGCAGGTCTGTGGCAGGGATGGAATCTCTCTTAGCTCTTAGTAGCTGAGTTTGTAAACTTTAGACTAGTTGAGATAGTGGAACCGTAATTGAAGATTAAAGTTGAGACTTGTGGGGCTTATGAACTCGGCAGCTAAGCTCCGAAAGTCTGTATCAGGCACGCTGAAATCTCTGAATCTTGGCGTGTCCTTCCAAATTCAGAAAGGGTCCTAGGTCCTAGGGAACATTAAAGGGATACGTCCCAAGTCATAATAGCACTAATATAGAAACTCGACATTCGACCATAGAGCTGCGTAGGATCTTTAAGGTTTCTGATTCGGGTGTTCCCGCTGCGGGGAGGTCCGACTCGAGGGGGATTTGTCTAGCATGCAAACCTTAGCTTGAACACCATAGCTGGGTTCGGGAGTGCAATACTTTAACATGCTTTGTGACATGTTCCTTCAATATCCGCTTCTGAAATACAAGTTTAAGTTTTCTTTCTAGCATCTTCAAAGCCCAGTTAACTGACCTAATTATTCGCAGGAAAGCGGACTTCTCATTGGAGCCAGACAAGAAGTGCATCTGGAGTGGGAAGTGGCGGACTCGGTCAGTATAGGGGTTACTACAAAACAAAAGTCACTGCAAGGGTTCGGGCTTTGGGCTCTTCCGTTGCGGGTGAAGTGTCCAGCTCTGATGCATTGTGCAGGAGCTTGGTCAGCTAGAGATTTCAGTGGTTTGTTTTTCTCCCCGTTCGGTGCTTGTGCGTTTCAGAGGCAGTTCATTTTGTTGACATTTGTTCTAGTTCGTTCGGGTATTGAGTTTTTAAGCCTGTTGGATCTAGGGTTGCGTTTCCAGGAATTTGAGGCATTCAGGGTGTAGGGTCTGGGGTTCGAGGTCTCGTCTCTAGGATTACTTGGAGAGATGATTGTTTCACCGACGGACGACATGTATGCACAGACCCTCGATATTGAGGCAGTCCTCTTCCGGAATCACACTCCTTTTCTCTCTCGGTCGCTCTGTCTCTCTCTCTCTCTCTGTGACTTTTTCGGTGTACTTACATACATACATGCGATGTGTGTATATACATGCATGCATGCTTACATACATTGACATACTTCTCCATTGGAGCGAACGCAGGCGTACCTTCATGCCCAGTCTGCGTCTAAATGAAACCAGGCGTCATACATACATGTATGTATATACATATATACAAGCATACACACATACATACACATACACATATACACACATGTATATACCCCGAACCCCCAAATCTTATGCAAAGCCGAAGTTAGCCGAACCTGACTTGAGCCCCAGACCCTAAACTCCAAACCATAACCTTGAATCTCTGAGACTGAGCCTGATCTGAAGATTTCGAACTCAGAGATTCAGACTTGGGGTTGATGGTTTTGGGATTTAGGACACCCTAAACCCCAAAACCTAAGTCTTGAGAAATCACCAGTGAACTTTCAATGCTGAGCCGCATTTCATAATCTAAGCCCGAAACTGAAGAAACATTGTAGCAAAGAACCCTGCATCAGTACTCACATTATTCACCAGGGATCCTACAGCATAACCAACCGCAACACTCGCTACTGCATTCCAAATTGTTGGGCCTCTTTAAGGTTTAGGGTTTAGGCCGACAGCCCTTTAAACCCAAAACCCCTAAGCCCTAAACCCTGAACCTCTGAACCCCTAAACCCTAAACCCTAAGCCCTAAACCCTAAACCTTTAAACCCTAAACCCGATACCCCTCAACGCTAACCCTATACCGCTATACCCTGAACCCCTAACCCCCAGCGTTCGGCCCAGCAAGGACGAACGTTCATCCCGACACCGTGACCCCCAAGTACAACCAGGAGCGACTTGGTGGTTGCTACAGGGGTTCAAGGTTTAGGGTTTAGGGTTTGGGGTTTAGGGTTTAGGGTTGAGGGCATGGTCAGGGTTGCTGAAATACGAATTCTGAAGGTTTTGCTGGGGTTGTATAGGATATGCGATGGGACTTTTATAGGGCTTTAATGCTTTATGGGTTTTCGCGGAGTGGTGATCGCCGAAGCGCAGCACTCTAAGCGCCCTAGGCCCTGAACATGTGCAAGGAAATCATCCGAAGGAGCCCGACACATGTAGGTTGCTGAGGGTTAAGGTAGACCCCACCCCGACATCCTAACCCCCATATAAACCGTAATCCCAACCTCAACACTGACATCCGCCCGCATCCATCCTCCCCCACCCTCCCCCGCCCCAACCTGAACTCGGGAGTTTGGAAGTCTGGAGTTTGCAAGTACCCAGACCCCTGGGAGGATCCAAAAAGTAGATCCCTTAAGGTGGGTTCCTAGAAAGTACCCTTAGTAGTATAGGGCCCCAAATAATATATACGGGATCTACTTTCTAGATCCTCCCGGGGGTCTGGGTAAGCGATTTCCTCAGAAGTTTGGAAGCTTCGCGAGTCTAGGGATCTAGAGGATGAGGGTTAATGGCTTGGGGTGTGTACTTCTAGAGTTATAGGGTTTAGGGGCTTGGCTTTGGGTGGTTGAGGGTCTAGGTCTCGGGGTGTACAGGGTTTAGGACTTTAGGGGTTTAGAGGTTGAGGGGCAGGGGGTTTAGGGCTTGGGGCGTACGGGGTTAAGGCGGGGTGCAGGCGTAGGCGGGGTCCAGGCGTATCAGTTCTCTCTTGCTTTCTGCGGACATAGGGCGCACGCACAGAAAGCATGCAATAAAAACACGGGAGCACGGCTGCTAGGTGCCAGGTCTAGCTTTGGTGGCACTTTGAGCAATCAGGATAAGTACTGTTCGGGTGCAGTTTATCCTAAACCACAACGAGCGACAAAGAAAATAACCCTGAAGCTATATTCTGGTTGATCTATACAGGCACGAAGTATCGTGCTTCAGGCATCGCTTAGGAGGCGCTTGCAAGGGAAAAGCGCCGGTCGACCGGCCTTAGCCAGCCAACAACCCCAGGAACAGGCGGATTAGGGCTTTAGGGTCTAGGATTTAGGGTTTAGGATCCTAAGCATACAGAACTTAGCTAACCTTTGATATTGCAGGAGCTAAGGAGCCAGGGATGATGGTAATGTCCCTATGAAATAAGGAGCTAAAGAGCCAAAAAGACCCAAAACCACTGTTTGGATAATCTTCGTGGTATTCCTAGAAAACCTTCACGGATCCTTTGTAGAACCCTGCATAGCCTCGAGAGATCAAAGGCAGCCTGCCCAAACACCATCATTTTTCTTCGAGTTTAAGGATGCAGGTCCTGAATCCTCGGCTCCAACCCTGAAAACTAAGACTGTAGCGTTTAGGGTTTAGGGTGCTTTGGGGTTTAGAGTTTAGGGTGTTTCTGGGTTAAGGGTTTAGGGTTCGGGTTCACCTTACTAAGCTCCAAACCCAGAGCCTAGTTAGCGCAGGAGCTCAAGGCCGTCTTGCCCGGTGATCCAAGCTTGCTGATCCAAATCGTCGGACCCACAGTCGTTCACAGCTGTGATTTTTGTCATGTTTAGGGTTGCGGGTGTTGGGTTTAGGGTATAGGGTCGGCTTGTTGGTTCGAGTTGTAGGTTGAAGCTTAAGGGTTTAGAGGGTTGGTGCTGGGTCCGAAACCCTTTGCTCAGCCAATCTACGGTTGAAGGCTCAAGCCCCAAACCCATTGTCGGGCATACGGAGAGACTGCGGGTCGCTAATGATAGCTCCTTTCAGCAACGAGACCTCAACGGGAATATGCGCAAGCTAAGAGCCTGAATAGTTAGTTAGTAACGCCTGCCCCTTTTGTGTCCCCATGTAGTTCTTTTACTACAATATACCTGTTCGCGTTGTTAAAGCCCTCTGTTGCTTACATCGAAAGCCCGAGCCATGCCCCTTTGTGTAGGGGCTTGGAGAGGAGCTTCTAGGGTTTATGGAAGTAACACGCTGGTTTAGGGTTTAGGGTTTAGGGTTTTCATTCCCACAAAGGGAAGCGTTCAATGGAACCCTCACAAAACCCTAAAGCCCAAAAGCTCCCAAGCTCCCAAAGCCCAAACCGACACGGTTAAACCCTAAATCCTAGACCCCAAACCCTAAACCTTTTAAGCCCCAAACCCTCTAAACCCTCAACCCTAAACCCTAAACCCTAAACCTTTTGAGCCCCAAACCCTCTAAACCCTCAACCCTAAATCCTAAACCCTAAACCTTTTGAGCCCCAAAGCCTCTAAACCCTAAACCCCCCCGAAGCCCTAAATCCCGAACCAAGAAGACCAACATCCGACAGCCCAGGATCCCGGCAAAAACCTGACGAAGGGCTTTCAGGGTTTGGGTCCAGGGTTCATTATATAGATTTCCAACCCCCCCCCCCCAAAAAAAAAAAAAAAAAAGAAAAGGACCCTTTACTGGTCCTTCATAGTGGTATTGAAGGTATATAAGAGGACTGTTGGGGGGTCTAGGTTGGGATTGAGGTTCGGGATCTAGTGTTGAAGTCTTGGGGTTTAAGGTCTGAGGTTTGGTGTGGACGTTTTGCAGCAGTGGGTTTAGGGTCCGCAGTCTTCATCGTGGAAGGGAGGAGGACCCTGACCTTCCAATATCCTTTAACTAAGGAGTAAACGCTAAATCATGTTGAGAAACATACCCTAAATTACAGCTGCATGTCTAAATTAGGCATCCTACTGTGATTCAGGGTATGTTCCTGAATTCGTGGGTTTTAGAAGGTCCGGGTAGGTCAGTAACTCAGTACTCCGGCGAAGGATGCAGGTCAACCCCACTACACTACACACTGAGCTACACCCTAAAACGCTAAACCCTAAACCCGAAACCCTACACCCTGCACCCTAAACCCTAAACCCCTAAACCCCTAAACCCTAAAACAACCCTAGAACCCTAAACCCCTAAACCCTAAACCCCTAACCTTTCCACCCAGATCCTTTGGGACAGCAACGCACCCATGGCCGACTATCCCGTGGGCCATCACGTCATGGAGATCAAGGAGGCCCACCCAATTTAGCTTTGGTTAGTAGGGATTAGGGTTCCTTCAAAGGGATCTATAGGGGTTTAGGGCGGGTTCCTTTAAAGGGATCTTTACCTTTGGATAGTAGGAAATGGAGGAATATGGGGTAGAATTATAGCTACTATTACTACCCTTTTTCCATTCACCCAATTTGGCTTTTGGGTGTATCATACGGTTGATGATATAAATCCTGCATTACCTTAAGGACCCTAAACTATGGGAATTATGGTATATTCCTTATTCTATATTGGAGCCTCCAAAGGACCCAATAATTAGGTATTCGGTTTTGGGACAGTAGTTATGTAGGTTAGGATTTTGGAGAGTATATGATTATTGGGTACTTGGACCCTTGGGGTTTTGGGTGTATCATAGGAGGCCAAAAGGGGTTTTAGCCTATGGGGGTTGAGAAGGGTCTAGGGTTCCCATCATTGGGTTCATATTAGGGAGTCCCTACCCCAAGAATCTTAAACCCCCTTTTTGGCCTCCCATCAGTGTAGGGGTAACCTCTCAAGCCTAACCCCTACCTTAGCCCTGAAGAACTTACCTGTTTTAAAGGACTTGTATAAGGAGATCATGATAGGGAACCCTAAAAAGGTAGGGAATTCAGGGTTAGGATGGACGCTAAACCAGAAAAACCCCAAACTCTAAAACCCTAAACCCCTAAACCTCAAACCCTAAACCGTAATTCAGGGAGGCCCATCAGCCCTTGGCAAATGTTCAACAGGGGGTTCTGATTCGGGCGGCAGGGCGACCTTTTCAGGGTCTTCCCCCTTTCTTATCCTTCCAAAACTAACGGTTTAGGGTTTAGGAGTATTGGGCTTAGGGTTTTAAGGGTTGAGGGTTTCCTGTTTAGCTTTTAGGGGTCAACTGGTTTCGGGGTTTAAGGTTTAGGGTTCAGGGATGTTGAAGCACCATCATGCCATCGGTTGAGTGTGGTTTGGCGCACGAACGTCGGAAGAAGCTGTCCGCTGGCTCCGACGCCTTTTCCTCTCGTCGCAGCACACTTCCTTGAAGGATCCGCCGCGCATGAATCGACCTCCATCCCTGCTGCAAGCTGTAGTCCCTGTTTAAGGAAACGGTCAAGCCTACCCAGAGGCTCCATAGCAGTTGATTTTGTAGGGTTCATAGATAGACTCCTATAAGGCTATAAGGTAATCCCAATTGGGACTACTAGGGAGCCTATGCCTAAACCCCAGGCTTCCACAGACGATCTCCCACGAATGACAACGGGGCAGAACTGCGCGCGGCACTGTGCCCGAAACTCATCAACCCTTAACCCCTGCACTCTGCCTAGACCCTCGACGCCCCAGACTGCAGCAGGTCAGGATCCCAGAGTAAGCAACGAAGCCAACCCAGAAAGAGAGCGTTTATAATCCGAAATCCAGGGATCCTACTATACTTGAAGGTTAGAGTATAGTCCTTAATTAAGGGGTTTTGGAGTCTCTGGGCATCCTCAACGTGCACGGTCGGCCATGGAGTCCGTGGACCAGAGACCACCTGACACAGTCTCCTCTTCGCTCGCCCCGGGCGTCACCCAGGTGGGAGTTTCCGAAAGAGGGGACCTTAATTATAGTAGGATCCTTATTATAAGTTGTAGTACCCTAAATAGTAGTATCCTTATTTTAAGTTGTAGTACCCTAAATAGTAGTATCCTTATTATAAGGACCTCATACTAAGATACCCCTAATTTTCGGCAACACCCAGGTCGTTCTTTTCGAGGCAACCACTTCGGCTGCAGAGCGGGGGAAGCTGGGGCTTGACTAACTCCTGAGACTTTCAATTTTCTAACATCCCTCCTAAACCCTAAACCCCTAAACCTTAAAAGGATTACATACGGGATCCCTCGTCTGAAATAGCGGTATAGTGTTGAATTAAGGGATGTTGGAAAGTCTGGGTCTATTTAAGTCACTACCATATGGGGATCTACAGTAGAAAATACGTTTACTTGTTGGCGGTAGCCTAGTTTCACTACGGTTCGCACATTGTCTGTGGCATCTTGCAAGAACTCGCAGTGCATATAGATATGCAAATATATACACACACGGACCATCTTGGATAACAACAACCCTAAATCCTATTCCCTAAGCAATAAACTCAATTCAATAAACCCTAAACCCAAACCCTAAACCCTCTGACTTAACAGCAGCAAAGGAAGGCGCTTATCGACCTTCTGCTTCGACATTGCAAGGATCCCGCAGCGGAAGTCCTCCTGCTCTGTGACGCTGGGATGCTGCGGAGTGCACAATTTGCAGCACAAGTCGTGGAGGCGATTTGTTGAAGAATTGAAACCCTAAACCCTATGTAGCCTTTATCACCAGAAGGTTCCTGGGCGGGCCAAACCCAATGTATGAAAAGCCATGGTCCTAGCTAGAGTCGCATTCTAGCCGCTATAGGAAGTGGATGTAAGTTGCGATCGTAGAGCGGGCTGTATAGTGAGAACTCAATCTATCATTCTGGTAGCCCAAACTCAGTTCCGTGAGAAGTGCCCAGGAGAAGATGCACGAATCACTGCGGCGCATACACATCAAGTACCTCCCACGCCCAACTGGAACGGCAGGGAGCCCACCGCAGGCACTGGAGGTGCTGCTTGCTTTGCAGGCACTGCCGTTCCGCCCCACTCTGGTGGCGGTCCTGGACCTCACCACGCTGACAGAGCCTTAGTCAGCCTTCGTCATTAAGTTTGTAAGACGAACTTAATTAATGTATCTTTTCTGCGCCGTTAAGCCTGGCCTTACGCTTTGTATGGGTTTTGTGCACCCTTAGGCTGTGTAGGAAAGCTCAAACTGCAAACCCGAAACAACAACGCTAATTCCACCCTCGACTCCACTTACCTTTGGTTAGTAGGGAATGGAAGAATGGTAGCAATAGTAGTTATACTTATACCCCATTCCTCCATTCTCTACTAACCAAAGGTAAGTCCAGTTAACGGCCGCGAAGGCTTCCAATCCAACGGCATCCGAGCAACATCTCGCCTTGGCTTTCGGGGCACCTCGGCAAATACTTAGCCGCATGGAAGTTGTCATGAGGATGAAGTAGTTGAAGCTTGTTCTCTTACTCCTTGCATATGTATATAGACATGTATGCAACTTACGTATTTAGGTACGTATGTATGTCTGTATGCATGCATGTATGATATGTGCTTGTATGCATTATGTGTGCTGGTGTGTATGCTTCTATGTACGTACATGTACGCATATATATATATATATATGTGTATACACACACAGTATTTCCCTGTTTTGTACAGGTATGGCATTTAAACTAAACTAGGTTCCCCGAGGAACCATGGTGCCGTAGTGCTGCTTAAGCCCTAAACCCTGAACCCTAAGCCCTGAACCCTAAACCCTAATACTCGAAACCGTCTTTAGAACGACCAGGCGCTTTGCGACTCCGCAAGCCAATTGGGCTTTGCTGCTTTGGTTTTCGATGTCGCTCCGAAGTGCAGCAGCATCGTGGCTTTCTTGTGGATCATATATAAACAACTATAGTACAATTTCGTATATACGTATAAAATATATGCCGTAGTATCGTATAGTATTGTGTACTATGGTATAGCAGGGTCTGAAGTTTGGGGTTCAGTATAAGACAAGCAGTGTAAAGATTAGATGTTAGTGTTCTCATAAAGTAAAACCGACGTAGCAGTGGCTTCGACCGTTAACTTTGTGGTTTGTCATGTAGCTTACGTGCATAGTAACAGAGACAGAGCGTCTAATTTGGAAAGTCTGCAGAGTTGCTTTTTCCCTTTGAGATTCGGGAAGTCAGGCGTCATGCTATCTGGTGCAGATCGGGTCTGGGAGGCACATCGCAACGAGAGGATGCACTGGGAGGTGCATGATGTGCTCGAAGTTTCTCTCGAGCTTTGAGTTTCCCAAACCGCTAAAACCTAGAACGTTCAGTTTCAGGAGCACTGGCACTAAGTGCCTGGTGCGGAATTGCGCAGCATCTGAGCATCCGAGCACAGACAATATTCGGGTATTGTTGTGTCTTTGGGGCTCTGCGATGCATCTTTGCACGTAATGTAGGGGCCTGTAGCACTCGGAAGAGAGGTTCAAGGTATGATACAGTACAAATATTTTAATGAAGCCAAAGGAATAGTATTGGTAAGCACTATGGCCCCGATGATGATGCTGTGCTGTGGTCATACCGATCAACCCAGCACAGTTGTTCTACACGAGCGCTTGTGTTGCCACGAGCCAAAATTGCACCGATGTGTTCAGGACTTGTGAAGTTGCTTCGGGGCGCGAATCCCGGGAGCTGTATTGGCATTATGAAGTAAGCACCAACATCCTCAGTATCCCAAAAGCCTGAAGACCCTACAACCCTAAACTCCTAAACCCCATGTTATACTATGGGGTTCCATCCGAATATTTGGTGGATGCATGCTTCAAATTTGGGAGATGGAAATCCATATGGGAGTTTCCGAAAATAGAGGTCCTTATAATAAGGATCCTAGTATTTAGGGTACTCTATTCGGTTCCCCATTTTCGGAAACCCCCCTATCAGCGAAGCGCACACCCAGCGATATCTGGGAGAATTCGAAGTCTGGGATCCTAACACCGAGCTTGTGGGTTTGGGGTGTAGGGATAGTAGGACCGTTATTCGGTTGATGATACAAATTCCCATAGTCTAGGGCCTAGGGTCATCATTAATCGGGTAATGCAGCGTTTTTTTTATCATCAACCGTTGCAACGACCCCTTGCAGATCCCGTGATAGAGCCGTTTAGATCGTTTTGAATCTTCCGCAACCGCGATTGAACCCGATAGAACCCCGAATAGAACCCTCTACAAATCCAAAACACGAACAACAAGTACTGACAGAACTGTTGTTCCGTTCAGGAAGTTCGGGCTCTAAAACCCTAAACCCATCAACTCAAAACCCAAAATTCCTAAATCCTAAACCCTAAACGCTGTAAGCTTCATATCCGACAGGAGATCTCCCACCAGCAGAACTTGGATCCGCTCGAACACATTATCAAGGCCAGAGCAGCATGCAGAGTTTAGGGTTTAGGGGTTTATGGTTTAGGGTTTAGAGTTTTAGGGTTTAGGATTTTAGGGTTTAGGGGTTTAGGGTCTAGGGGTTTAGGGCTTCAGGGGTTTGTCGGTTTAGGGTTTGGGGAGTTTAGGGGTTTATGGTTTAGGGGGCATGTCGGCTCAGCTTTGCGTCGTTTTCTCGCAGAAGCGTGCCCAGGCGCATCGATAGCAAGAAATTCAGAACTTAAGGTCATGTATCTTGACTGCCTGCCACACTGCGTCACAAATCAGATGATAGAAGTACAGGTTTCGGCTCATGCACTTCAGCACATGTTCCATACAACTTGTGAACAAAGCTGCCTTCAACGCGAGCTTGTGCAATCATTGCCAACATGTTACCTTCGAGGGTAGTTTCTGAGTGAGTTGAGCGAATCCGATCTTTCGGGTTTTCTCATTTGGTGTGCCTGCGAAGAACTGGGAAGCAAGCGCAAATACCCAGGGATGTCGAAGACAGCCAAAGAATTGAGCCCGTGGCTCAATTCACAGGCTAAAAAACCTTTCAGGTCATACCTGTCTGGCTTGGAAGACTGGTGTGCAGTGAGCACCTCCGGGACAGCTGCTGCATCGGTCGTTGCCTGGGGCCATCCCTGTTCGGGCTCGCGAACACGCGACATGCAGGAGTTTCTGCATGGAATCAGCGGTATTGCTGCGACTTGGAACTCTTTTTATGCGTTGCGGTGCGACGGCGCTGTGGTTTGAAGGCAAACATGAAGAAGCGGGCATGGTCAGAGTTTCAAGGTCGTCTTGGGACGGACCGCATCATGAGCATCATTGCCTCTTCGTTTCTTCTCCCGCATACCGAAATCGTTCACGCGGCAGCCACTGGTTGCTTGCCTTGCAGATCACTTTGGTTGGCATGTTTCTAAACCCAGCCTTAACCTGAGGAAATCATAGTCAGGAGCCTAAAAAAAGTATGTCGCTCAGGGCACGGGAACGGCTTCAATCTTAAACCCTGCACCCTAAAGGCCAAACAAATACATCCCTAAACCCTATGTTATATACATTTGTAGGTCCCTTGAAGGAACCCTAAGCCCAAGGGTCCGAGTTTAGGAAGGGTGAACAGCCTCGTGGCATTGGTGGTGGCGAGCTCCAGCTTCCGGTAGTTTAGGGTTTAGCGTTTACCGTCTTAGGAGAATCCCTAACCTAGAACTCACTCTTCATACAAGCATAACCTACTGTTCTCCAGAGCCATATAATACTAGCATAACCGCACACCCTCAAATCCGAAAACCTAAGCCACAATTTTTTTTGAGAAAAACACATCAAGCTCACAGTCAGAACTTCATGATTGCAGTACCCCAAAGCCCCAAGGACAACAAGAAGACTAATCCCTACATCCTAAGTGTATGGGTAACTATTTAGGCACCTATACGTAGTAAACCCCCATAATACCCCTTATAGTAATCCTTATAGACCCCTTTAAAGGAAGCCTGCCTTTAAACTAAAGCGGCCCGGTCTTGCTCGAAAACCCTAAACCCCTAAGCCCTAAACCCTAAATCGGCTCAGTTTCAGAAGATCCCGGGTCAACCAGCAGTTCCGGGATACAACAAAGCAACGTGCTGGCCTCGGGCCGTGCATTTAGGGTTTAGCGCCGGGCCCTTATGCTCCTGAACAGTGGTAGTTAAGGTATATAAGAGGACAGTTGGGGGGTCCAGGTTGGGATTGAGGTTTGGAATAAAGTGTTGACGCTTAGTAGCTGAGGGGATACACTTTACACTTTTTGGGATAATCTTAACCACTATAAAAACTGAAAGTGTAAATTTTGGGGGGCTTACGAACTCAAGTAGGGCTTGGCGTTCAGAGCTGAGGGTTTTAAAAGTGTTTGAGTTTGTTTGGGATCAGAGTAGACCAGCACCCCCCGACTACCCTCGAATACAGCCTAAGTACCCACTAGTGAGGACCAGCAGGCCTCTATATTGAAGGGTACTTGGGGGTGCTGGGAACTCTTGAGTTAAACAAAAGTAGAGGGTTGTGGCTTGAGTCAGGCTTGGAGTTTATGGGTTTAGCGCTTGCAAGGGCTGTAAGGGCTTGCTGAGGGTTTATTGAGTTCGTCAGTCACTTTTACTGCGGGTGACGCGCTCCCTGTCAGGAAGGGGCTGATGATTAAGATCTAGACCCTTCTTGCAGGCTTTTTTGGGCTTCGGGTACTCACATGGCACTCAATAAGGTCATGATTCCCAGACGAACCGCCGAACACTAGTCCAAACCCGATAAACCCTAAAGACTTATTCTGCGTGTTAATGCGTCCATGTTCGAACCCCAAGCGCTCAACCTCTGAAGCCCTGGTTTAAGGTTTTCATGACTATGGGCTCGATGTCGGAATCAAAGGTGTTTGTGCATGTGTTGTGTGTTGTGTGTGTGCACGGGAAATTGTGCTGCCAGGACAGCAAAGAATGGAAACTGATCCAGAGCTGATCCAGTTCAGCCGACAGTATACCCTACCCTTTATCATTCTCGAACAACCCCGAAACCCTCACGAGATTTGTGAAGCAGCATGCCGCGAACCTATATACACCCTCATTCAACCCATATATGGGTTTGCGACGTATGAGTATGAGATACGAAAACTGTTGCAAGGACTCCTAAACGGGGGCGACTAAGTTCGAAGCCTTAGTAGCCTAAAGCCCTAACCCTAAAGCCCTAAACCCCAAACTCTAAAGCCTTAACAACCTCCACTCCTGGCCCCTGGACCTTCTGGCGTTGGCAGAGGATGTTGCGGACGGAAAGGGGAGCTTAAAGATCACAAAAAGCCTTAACAACCTTTAACCCTAAAGCCCTGAACCCAAAGCTCTAAAGCCTTAACAACCTTAAACCCTAAAGCCCGTTTAAACAAAGCCTTGACAACCGAAAGCCTGCAAACCCTAAATCCTAAACCCTGAACTCTACAAAGCCTGAACAACCTAAAACCCTAAACCTTAAACCCTAAGCCCTTGTGGATCTTCTCCTGGTCGAGGTCGGCCTCTCTTGACGAGTTACGGAGCCAGATGGTCAAGCCTTATGGAACCCTTTAAGGGAAACTTTACGGGAGTTTCCGAAAACAGGGGACCCTAATACAGCACCCTAAATAATCGGATCCTTATTATAAGGACCCGCAAAATAAGGTACCCTTCATTTTCGGAGGATCCCTCTGGTGATTTAGCAGTCCCAGGTACACCAGGTCCAACGCTGGACCCGCCTGCAGGGGCTCCAGAGCTACATGTTGATGGGTGGCCTTGCCCATATTGCACGCATCAGGCACCCTCGCACCGCCTACTGCGTGTGCACCTTTCTAGGGCTCACGCTGCCAAGGCAAAGGACAGACACTGCCCGGGCAGGTTCGATCGAGCCCTTCACCGGTGAACGGCATGCCAGAGTGTGCTCGAGTGAGCCGCTCGTCGTGGGCACGGAACTTGTCCCATCACAAGGGCCCAGACGCGCCAGAGGCCGCAGCAGCCCCTGGAGCTGCCAGTGGGAGGGTACCCCCACCACCCCCGCAACCCAGGCGGGAGGCGGCTCCGAGCTGGAGATGCGGATGGAGGTGGCGAAACGGAGGTGGATAGAGCGATCCTCCAGGGGATAGATGATTTTATGGCGTCGGTCGATAGGCGCTCCGCCAGCAGAGAGCGCCCAGCCCCGAAGTCGCCTGCACGCCATGTGTTCGTGCCCCTGAGTGTTGATCCGATTCCCGAGGAGGAGCCTACTCCGGAAATTCCCTTTTACACCCTTAAAGGAATCCTTGAAGGAACCCTTTCAAGGATCCTCAAACCTCCAACCTCCTAATTTTTAAGGATCCACCTCACGGCTTCCTTCAGAACCCCTAAGAATCCTGAACAAAACCTTGCAACACCCTAAGAATCCTTGATCAAAGCTTAAGAGCACCATAAACAGGCCCTTTCCTGCTTTTCCATATATACATATATATATATATATATGTATATATTAGTGCCTTTCCCTGCCCTTCTTTTTTCTGCTTCCTTTCCTGCCCTGCTAGAAACGTTTAAAGCGCCTTCTTTTTCAAGGCTGAAGTTCACCTTGCAGACCTCCCTGGCGGAAGCGGGCACGCCGCCACCAAAGCCCAAGGCGAAAGCCAAAGCCGCTGGTACCATGAAAGGGATCCTTTAAGGGTTCCTTAAAGGGATCTATGAGGCTTCTATAAAGGGTTTAGGGTTGAGAGTTTCCGAAGCTGTGTCGAACAAGGGAGAAGCCCGGAGAACCCAATATCCCTTAATTAGGGGGTCTTGGGCTCTCTGGGAGAAAAGGATTAGGGGTTAAGCGCAGTACCCCGAACCCTAAACCCCTAAATCCTAAACTCTAAACCTTGCCCCTAAACCCCGAATCCCCGAAACCCTGAAGAGGGAGGGAGTCGAGCTTCTGGGGCGGAGGGGTTTGAGGTTTAGTTTAGGGTTCAGGGTTTAGGGTTTAGGATTGAGAGCTGTGGGCATCGCACACGGCGAGGAGACGTCAATCCGGTTGAGATTGCATAGTTAGGTGGTGTGTTGGCTGGAATGTGCTATGCGGAAGGTTTCATATGCCGGTCGGTAGAACTTTCAATAATATCCCCTTACAGCTAAGTGATCACAGACTTTCTTGAACAAAAGACCCCTTGGCCGTTCGAAGCGGGCCGTAATTTGGCCATTGGACGACTTCATCGCAAGCTTGGAGGGTAAAGACGCAACGTTCGTAAAGAAGAAGCAGAGCTCCTTGCAAGATCAGCTCTAGGAGTTGTGCAACCGGGACCTCAACACAAAAGCACTTGAACACAGCAACTAGGAGCTTGTCAAACGGAGGTGGTGAAGCCGAAGTTCCTCCTTGCTTAGCTCTCAAGGGCCCAGAGACTCCAATATCCCTTAATTAAGGAATATTCCTTAAATTATAGTAGGATCCCGAATATGATTTAAGGAATATTCCTTAATTAAGGGATATTGGAGTCTCTGGGAAGTGGCCCGTGTACAGCAGCCCGTCATGTCCCTGGACGAGAACGATGGCAGTGTCAAGGAAGATGGAGATGGTCGCGAAAACCACAGTGGGGAGTGTTTTTTGGGGGGCTTGACTTTATTATTCTGGCAAAATACATGTAAGCTTTACCTTAACCTATCAAAGCCTACTTTTTGTAGGGTCCCCTACAAGTCTACATCAAGGCTTTTCATAAGAGCCCACGCATCTATCCATCCGAAAAAGACTTGAGGATGCCTTTCTGGGATTGGGGTTTAAGAGATATTGGGGTTGAGAGATTAGGGCTTTAGGGTTTTAGGGTTTAGGTTTTAGGGGTTTCAGGTTACATTGCAGTCTGTAGGGCCTAGAGTTTAGATTTTCTGGGCTCGACTGCTAATCGACAAACCAGGCTAGCAGCGCCAAAAGCATCCAAAAAGCTGCCACGGAGGCCTTCGCGCAAGCTCGCGAGACCCTAGCACATCTTCAATCATAATAACCTAAATCCTAAACTCATCCCTAAACCCAAGCCCTCTGAGAGTCGAACCTGCGGCCATACCACATGTGCAAACCAACGAATCGAACATTGGGGGGAAAACATTTAAGGGTTACCATAGTGTAGAAGTCCTTGAAGGGTTCCTTTAAGGGTGTAGGGGGTCAAGGAGTTCAAGGTTTAAGTTACCATAATGTAGGAACATGATTCAGAAACCCTGGGCCTATAGCCCCCAAGGTAGTAGGATTCATATAAGGAGCCCTTATAAAGGCCCAAGGTTTCTTAATCAGGTCCCTACATTACAGCAAACCTCAAATCTCAAATTCCGCCAAAAGCTTACCCAGTTGCCTTGAACTGCAAAGCCGTTGAAAGGCTCAGCCAGAAAATCAGAAACCATGAACCCCAAAACCTAAACCCCTAAGCCCTAAACCCCAAACCCAGAAGCCCCACTCATAACAAGCCTAAATCCTAAATCCTATAGATCCTTTACAGGAGCCCTTAAAGGAACCCCACAGCCATGACTCTTGTCAAACGAGGCCGCTGCAGCAGCAGAGGCTGCCGAACCGAAAGCCGTCACCAAGCCTGAAATTCATATTGCCCCCCCGATTCTGTAGGGGTTTAGGTTTTAGGGGTTCAGTAGGGGTTTAGGTTTTAGTGGTTCAGGGTTTAGGGGTGCAGGGTTTAGGGGTTTAGGGGGGATGTCTTTCCATGGCTTCGGTAGCTTTGACTTCTCATGGCCGGTGAAGGGTTTTTGGCCGAGAGTAAGGCTCAAAGGTCTGGGTAGGCTTATCGTGTATACTATAGAAGCCTGAATAATTGCATCTCCCATTTTTGGGATTCCTTCTTAGTTCAGGCCTCTACATTAGGCTTATCGTGTATGGGGGTCTAGGGTGTAGTGCGTTTGGGGTTTAGGGTAAAACTTGAGGGACCCAACTACAATGACCCGGGATAGTACGATCATTCTTGCTCCAGAAAACCTCCATGGCCCCCGCAATGATACCCCCCTTTAACCGTAAAGCCCTTAACCCTAAACCTTGACCCCCACTCAAGACAGAACATTTAACGCTCGGGGCTTGAGCTCCGCCTGTCGTTTTCGCCTTGGTTTGGGGTTTACTCTCTAGGTGGCGCTTCGACCCACGATCGCCCCCACTCTATGGAAATGGTCCTTAAAATAAGGATCCGAACTATATAGGGCACTAGATGAGGTTCCCCTATTTTCGGAAATGGAGTTGTTGTTCGATGGCCCGAGCTTGCTGCATGCACTTGCTGCTCACAGGAGCAGTTTCAGTAGGGTCTCAGAGTGTGAACACTTCGGTGCGCTCACGCGCGATCAGTGTACTTGGGCTCCTTATGACATCTTGTTACCGTGATAATATGATAGCCTCCCAACCTATGTTCTGATTACGAAGGCCCCCATATGCTTCAACCCACGATCGCCCCCACTATACGGAAATGGTCCTTAAAATAAGGATCCGAACTATATAGGGCACTAGATGTGGGTCCCCTATTTTCGAAAATGGAGTTCTTGTTCGATGGCCCGAGGTTGCTGCATGCACTTGCTGCTCACAGGGGAGCAGTTTCAGTAGGGTCTCAGAGTGTGAACACTTCGGTGCGCTCAGGCGCGATCAGTGTATTTGGGCTCCTTGTGACATCTTATTGCCGTGATACTATAATAGCCTCCCAACCTATGTTCTGATGACGAAGGCCCCCATATTCCCCCATCTGTCAAACAGCCTCCCCCACGAACCTCCATCACCCAAAACCCTACCCTAAGCCTGCATCGTTATCCCACGCCGAACCCAGGCGCCAAAGGGAAAAGCCAAGGCGAAGGCCGCGGCATGAGACATCAAAAATGCCTTTCACCTAGTTCGG